>CM042548.1:6903526-7016026 GCA_023630585.1 Cranoglanis bouderius | reverse complement strand
AGTTGTGGGTAGCTTTTTTGTTGTGGGTAGCTTAATTTGTGATATTGTTGTCACATGCACACAATGACCACTCTTTGTCATAAATTCCTGTAACTGCTTCATAGTTGCTGTAGGCCTCTTGGTAGCCTCTCTGACCAGTTTCCTCCTGGCTCTTTCATCCAGTTTGGAGCGATGTCCTGATCCAAGGAGGGTCTGTGTTGTACCAACTACCTTCCACTTCTTAATAATAGACTTCACTGTGCTTCATTGATAAAGACTTTGAATTTTTTGTATCCATCTCCTGACTTGTGCCTGTCCACAACTTTATCCCGGAGATCTTTTGACAGTGCCTTGCCACCCATAGTTGATTGTTTGCTTCAGTTGCACTACCAAGGACTGAAATGCTCCAGAAAAGCTCTTTTCATGCTTAGCTAATCAAAATGACCACTGCTGATCACAGTTGAAAGTCAAATGGCTTTGTGTGCCATTGAGAAGGTGATTAGCTACACCTTATTGAGTTTACAAGTCATTTTTAGGAGGGGGTGATCCTTTTTCCAACTCAGTGATTCTGGTTTTTAATTTTTTTAAATATTTTTCTGACATGTTGGTGTTATATCTTTCACATGGATGTTATAAGTTGCACTGAGTAAATACAGCTGGATTAAACAAAAACTGTGTCCGTCTTCGTTTCAGGCTGAAAAGCAACAAAATGTGATTATTTTAAAGGGGGGTGATTCTTTTCTATACCCACTGTAGTAAGGGATAGCCCACTGACATGCTAGGGCAACTATACCATGAAAGGAGTCAATCATTCAATCAGCTGGGTTCAAAGAACTGAATGGAAGGATCAGCTTCAATTTCAGTAAGGCATAGTGCATTCAGTGCTGCTGATTACATGCTGATCTTCAGAAAACTCTGATGGCAAGCTATTAGCACTCTTCAATAGAGTGAGCTCATTAACCAAGTTTAAAGAAATAAGAAGCTTCAACTGAGGGAACACGGTCTATCACTATATGCAGGCAGCTGTACTAAGCTCTTTTGAGTCTACTAGTCCCAAAGGAAACTGCCCTGGCTGTCCAGATCATAAGAAAGCAGAACATTAAAACTAAGTAAAAGTCTAAGTAAAAAAAGATTATTGTGTTCTTTTGTAGGAGATATACTTGGCCGTGCATTAAAACATCTGGATGGGCTGCTAAAGATGCCATATGGCTGTGGTGAACAAAACATTGCTCTCCTTGCCCCCAATATCTACATTCTTCAGTATCTAGAGAACACTGAGCAACTCACCACAGCTATCCGGGAGAGGGCTACTGGTTTCCTTAAGAGTGGTAAGTGAGATTATAGTTCTCTCTTAATCTGCACAGGTCAACAATAGCCATCCTGGATATACTCTTGCTGAAGTAATCAGAATCAATCATTTGCTTTACACAGGATACCAGAGGCAGCTAAACTATAAACATTTGAATGGTGCATATAGCACATTTGGCACGGGAGAGGAGAACACATGGTAAGAATTTTACAGGAAGCAGTAATGATGCAAATGTTTAAAAAAATAAAATAAAATAATAACACTTTTCAGTATTTGTGAATTTACTCTGGAAACTGTTGCACACCGATATTTCAATTATAGACACAAATAAATCTCCATCACCAGGTTGACTGCTTTTGTCTTGAGGACTTTTGGAAAAGCACAACGTTACATCTTTATTGATCCAGAAAGCATTAACAGTGCAAAGCAATGGCTTATGCATATGCAGAGATCAGATGGCTGTTTTATACGACAGGGAAGTCTGTTCAATAACAGAATGAAAGTATGTATGGTTCTAAGGCTCTCCATACTACAGAACACATTTCTGAAAAAATCTACTGAATTTCTATTTTGTTTTTGTATCATTTTCATGTATTTCAGGGTGGTGTAAATGATGATGTGACCATCACTGGTTACATCACTGCATCATTCCTTGAATTAGGCATTACAGTCGAGGTAAGAGCCTGATACCATTTTAAATTTTGCTTTCAGGTGACATGATTCTATAGAGAGGTTCTGCAAAAGTCATAATAAAGCTGTAATTGTAACTGAAACTTTACAAACTTGTGTTTTCTTATTTACTATTATTTGATTACTACTTTTGATTGATAGTTTTGATTGCAGAATCCTGTTGTGAATAAAGGACTGTTGTGCCTGAAGTCTTCTATTGGTAACATGATTAACACCTACACCACTGCACTGTTGGCCTACACTTTCAGTCTGGCTGAAGAGAATGAAGTTCGAAGAAAACTGCTGAAAGAGTTGGATCGTGTAGCTATTTCAGGAGGTATGGAAAGAGCAGAATAATTTGTAATGCACATTTGTTACATTTTAATTACTATCATAGGCATATTTTGCCTGTTCTCGCTATGTGCACATGGATTTCCTTCCTGCTAGTAGACTGACTACAATGCTCGCAGTGCATTCACTACTGCTGCTGACCCCTACTACTGCATTACATGCTGATCTTCAGAAATCTCCAATGGCAAGCTATTAGCACTCTTCAATAGTGTGGGCTCATTAATGAGGTTTAGAAAATTTGAAGTGGAGACTGAGAAAACGTGATCATATTGTGATCGTATTGAGAAAACAATATAGTATAATGGGCATATCATATTTTGCCTGTTCTCTCTGTGTCCACATTGATTTCCTCCCTGTCAGTAGACTGGCTACACCAGGGGTCGGGAATCTTTTTTCACCAAAGAGCCATTTTTTAATTTTTGGTTAATGCATTATATTTTTTTCAAAAGAGCCATTGCAAAAATTAATATTTTACTATTATAAAAAAACAGTTTTTCGGTAACATTTCAATAACCGTAACTTTTAGGTCCATAAACAACTCAGAAACAAACAAATATGCAACAAACAATAGTTATCAAGTTGCAATATGGAAATAAGAGTGCAGGGCTTCCATTTTGAGGTTGGGTTTCCACCTGAGCAACATAAAACCTCTTCTGTGTGTGTGTGTGTGTGTGTGTGTAGACTCATGCAAGAGAAAAAAAAATCTGCCAAAGTTATATGTTTATAAAGCTTCAAAGTGAAATGAGTATGCACAAACCTCACGTGTGGGCGGATTAATTTTCGGTGTGTCTTAACAGCGCTTTACGCTGCTCCGTGCCGCTCCTGAGAGCTCATCTCCACATACACACAACATATATATGAATAAATAAATAGTAAAGCGCTGTTAAGACCCACCCACACATGAGGTATATATGCATACAGATTTTCTTCAATTTGTAGGTCTATGTGTAATACCCCTGACTATTTTTATTTTCTTTTATTTTTTGTTTGTTTTTTTCTTTCTCTTGTTATTTGATATGTCATTGTATTGCTGTTATAATTTTGTACTGCTGATATATTTTTTTTAAATGAAAGAAAAAAAAAAAAAAAAAAAAAAAGACAGAGCTAATGCAGACCTATGTGGCGCTAAGGCGTGAGTCCACAATGATGGGGATGTTAATAGATGCCTTTTGGGACAGACTCGACGTCGTGACGCCAGAAAGAGGAAGGTGTTGCCGTTATTGTTTTCACTGTGGCGCTAGCCAGATGGCTTGCTAAAGGATATTCTGAAAGTAGTACTGAACCATAAATACAAAAAGAGCATCGTTTTTATCAGATAACCATCGACAATGGTCATAACCTGAAGTTCCCTCCCATTTTAACTGACTATAATTTCATGTTTTTAATCTTCAAGCTATATAATGAAATATTACTAAAAGCTAGAGCTACAGTTCAATTACACTGTGAATCATTGTTAATTATAAAAACAAAAACTTGCACTTCTGTCATGCTGGCTAAAACCTACACTCGAAACTCTTCCTCTGCTTTCTGATTGGTCTGTCACAAGGACTGAAGGGTAGCGGACCACGTGAGCCTGCAGCAGTGCAGGCTTCGATGAGGACCGCATCAAGGGTGCAAAGGGGGCGCTCGCGAAAACTCTCAAGTGCTAAAAATCACAAATGGGACACACTATAGACTACGTCACAATCCTTTGGGATTAATTCACAAACAAGCAGGAAAAACACAACAGCAATAAGTTAGCGGTTGCCTAATCTGTCTAGTAAATTGATTTACTATGAAACAGCAGCAAGATTGAAAACACATTTGGATAATAGTGAAAATTGGGAGAACAAGAGGAATTAAAAAAAAAAAGGCAGAGATGTTATAAGTCCTAATGATCTTGTGTCTTTTTAATTTTAGATGGTCGGCTTCACTGGTATCAGTCAGCTTCAGATGACTCCGGTGCTTTGTCAGTGGAAATAAGTTCTTATGTGCTGCTAGCTGTTCTCACTACAAGTCAACTCACTGCTGCTGATTTGGGATACGCTCATAGGATAGTCAGCTGGCTGGTGAAGCAGCAAAATCCCTATGGAGGCTTTTCCTCCACCCAGGTACTCAATTAATTTGCAGCCCTTTATGCAGTTTTAATTCAAACTTAATTGACGTTGCAACAGGATGCCTGAACACAAAGCATAGACAACACTAAAAAAAAAACACCACACCAGAGTCCAGAAGCTCAACAAAACAAAAAAAAATAAGGTGTTTATTATACCCAAGATAAGAGTTGAAACTGATGAGCAATTCAGGTAACAGACTTAAAACCACAGACACATCACTTCATATACTGCATAACTAACACTTGATTGGTTATGGAGAGAATGAGGATCTGTATGTAAAGGCAGAGTTACAGTGCAGTGAAAAAATATTTGCTCCCTTCTGATTTCTTCTGTTTTTGTGTATACCTTTTTTTAAGAAATTAAAACAAAATCTAAGATAAACAAAGGCAACCTGAGTAAACACAAAATACAGTTTTTAAATGATAATGTTATTTATGGAAGCAAAAAAAGTTATCCAATACTGGGTCTGTGGGAAAAATTTGCCCTGTAGTTACCAATTCCCCAATTCTATGAAACTGCATTCATAATGGGGTTCAGCTGGACTAGACACAACCAGGCCTGATTACTGCAAACCTTGTTCAATCACATATATGGAACTTTTTCCAACAGCATGAAGTTGGTTAAAAGGTCTTACCCAGTAACACTATGCCAAAGTTGAAATAAATTCCAGAAATTATGAAGGTGATTGAAATACATCAGTCTGGAAAGGATTACAAAGCTATTTCAAAGGCTCTGGGATTCCAAAGGACCACAGTAAGAACCATTATCTATAAATGGAAAAACTCTGCACAGTAGTGAACCTTCTCTGAAGTGGCCGACCCTCCGAAATTCCTTCAAGAGCACAGCGATGACTCATCCAGCAAGTCACAAAAGAGCCAAGGACAACATCATAGGACCTACAGGCCTCTCTTGCATCAATAAAGGTCACTGTTCATTACTCCACTATCAGAAAGACACTGGGCAAAATTGCACTCCATGGAAGAGTGGCAGGGAGAAAACCACTGCTAACCCAGAAGAACATTAAGGCATGTCTGAATTTTGCCAGAACACACCTTGATGATCTTCAATCCTTTTGGAAGAATGTTCTGAGATTTGATGAGTTGAAAGTGCATCTGTTTGGAAAACAGGGGTCCCGTTACATCTGGCAGAAACCAAACACAGAAATCCACAAAAAGAGCATCATACCTACAGTCAAGCATGGTGGTGAAAGTGTAATGGTGTGGGGATGCTTTGCTGTTTCAGGGCCTGGGAAACTTGCAGTAATTGAGGGAAACATGAATTCTGCTCTCTACCAGAAAATCCTAAAGGATTGTCTGGTCTTCAGTTATCAGAAGTGCTTGGTTACAGTTATTGCTGCTAAAGTTTGTGTAAATAGGCATGCAGACGGATACATATGCAGTTAAAGGTTTTATTGAAGGGCAGACAGACAATTCCAAAATGAATATCAAAAACGTGGTTAAAAAAAAACCCCACAGGCACAGGGTCAGGCGATCAGCAAGCGGGCAAAACCAGAATCACAAACGTGACAAAAAACAGGATCAAAAACCATGAACAAAGAACATAGCAGCTCGGTAGAATACTGGCAGCAAAACACAGAAACAATACTTTGCACTTCAAGAGTGAGACATGGGGGGTTAAATGTACAAACTAATCAAAGGGGATACAGAAACAGCTGTGGATTATGATGACACATGAGGGAAACAACCAATCACAAAACAGGGGTGGAGACAGGACGGAAACCAAAACAAAAACACACAAGGCAAAGTAAACCATGTCACGTCAACCCTGAAGCACAATATCATGCTACGGGCAACTTAAGCACTCTGAGTACAAGAGAGGAAAATACCTGACAAAGGTGGCACAACCAGATTAAGTTCAAGGGGAAATTAAGTTTTTCCACATAAGTGATAGGTGTTGGATAACTATTTTTTGCTTCAATAAAATAAATAAATAACTATTGTGTGTTTACTCAGGTTGCCTTTGTTTATGTTGTATTTTGTCTGAAGATCTAAAACTATTTAGTATGAGATACACAAAAACAGAAGAAATCAGGATGGGGCAAATACTTTCACAGCACTGTGCATGAGGTTACTGTACTGCAGGTGCATGATTAAACTGGCGCAATCTCGTTTCTTCTAAAGCATAGAGAAATCAGAATCTAAAATCTTGAGGATGTGATAACAGGAAAACATCAAAAAGATATGTAAAAGAATGTTAAAAAAAAGAACATTGTATTTTATATCATGAAGTAAATATATGTGCTCAACAAGTACAAACAGGAGTCAAAACAGAAATCAAACAAAAACATAATGCAGATACAAAATACTGTTAGATAAATTATATGTAAAATTTCTGAAATGTACAAACAGCAATATATTTCATATAATTTTTGAAGCCATTGTCTATTTGCAATTGTCCAACAAGCTTCCATAGGTAATGACTAACTTTTGAATCACATGTCACAAACACAGTCACTTCTATGGTCATAGTCTTGTTAGGAGAATAACAATCACAGCATCAGCCAATTTTACTGCATTTCATAAAGTTTTTCATCCTCTTTTAATCAGGACACAGTTGTGGCCCTCCAAGCTCTGGCTCTGTACTCCACTAAAGTGTTCAGCTCAGACAGCTCTAGCACAGTAACTGTAAAGTCAGCAGATGGACACAGTCACACCTTTGATGTGAACCAGAACAACAAGTTACTGTACCAAGAAAGAACATTACAGGATGTTCCTGGCAAATACAGCATTGACGTGAAGGGCTCCAGATGTGTGTCAGTGCAGGTCAGTACATCTTGATGTCTTGATAAGAGCTTTATCAATCTTCTGTCAAAAATCTGATAAAGCTTCAAAGTGAAATGAGTAGAGCCACATCTAGTTTTTCAGGCACTGTGAGATTTTTGTAAACATCTATCGCAACACTGGAGTTGGCATTTTGGTAAGCTCTGCTTCCTACCAAGCCATCACTGAAATGTTTAATATGCGTGAGGTGCAGTGGCATATTGGAATCTAGTTGACTGCATTTTGTGATGCAGTAACACTTGCCTGCAGGGTTGCCAGGTAAAAAAAAAAGAAAAAAAAGAAAGAAAAAAAACAATGGCCATCAACAATAGCCTAAAATCCAGCCCAATTATCCATAAAACCAGGCCAATTCCAAATCCTAAAACCAGACTCAGTATTAAAATCATGCAACTGTATATAAAGATTAATTGCCTGATATGGTCTTGTATTAGACAGATGGTGAGTCCCAGCTCAGATTTTACAATAAAGTTCACAATTCTTCATTTCCTGAATAACTGCAAAAGCAGTAAACATGGACTGGAGTATACAGTCCCCTCTGAAAGTATTGGAACAGCAAAGCCAGTTCTATTGTTTTCACTATACATTGAAGACATTTTGATTTAAGATCGGAATATGAATATGATACAACAGATCAGAATTTCAGCTTTAATTTCCTCGTATTTTTTGTTTTCCACCTTTTGTTTGAACCCACCCATTTTTTTCAAGTGATCAAACATGTGACAGATAGGTGTTTCTTGCTGACCAGGTGCACCCTGATAAATTGACTGTTTAAATAATTAATAGCTCTGAATGTCTACTAGGAGCCCTAGGTTTCGCCTATGAAAACTGCATTTGTTGTTAAAAAAGATACCAACATGAAGGCCAGAGAGCTGTCTCTGGGAGAAAAGCAAGCCATTCTGAAGCTGAAAAAAAAGAGGGAAAAATCTCAGAGTTATTGCCCAATCATTAGCCATAGCTATTACAATCTGGAATGTCATGAAAAAGAAAGAAACCACCAGTGTACTAAAAACAAGACATGGAATTGGTCAGCAAAGGAAAACAGCAGTTGATGACAAACATTGTGATAGCTGTGAAGAAAACCCCCAAAACAACAGTTAATGACCTCAACAACCTCCACAGGGCAGGGGTGAAGGTATTATGGTCCACTTTTCAAAGAAGACTTCAAGTGCAGAAATATAGAAGCCATACCACAAGATGGAAACCACTCATGAGCAGTAAGAATCTGAAAGATTGGAATTTACAAAGAAATACAGAAATAAGCCACAAAAGTTCTGGAACCAAGATTAACCTCTACCAAAGTGATGGAAAGGCCAAAGTGTGGAGAAAGAAAGGATCTGCTCATGAACCAAAACATACAAGCTCAGTCAAGCATGGTGGAGGAAGTGTCATGGCTTGGGCTTGCATGGCTGCTTCTGGAACAGGCTCACTAATCTTTATTGATGATGTAACTCATGATGGTAGCAGCAGAATGAACTCAGAAGTTTACAGAAACAATCTGTATTCCAATTAAGAGAGAAATGCATCCAATCTAATTGGGAGGAACTTTATCATGCAGTAAGACAACGACCCAAAAAGCACTGCCAACACAACAAAGGACTTCAACATGGGGAAAAAGTGGAAGGTTTTAGACTGGCCAAGACAATCACTAGACCTTAACCCAACTGAGCAGCATTTCACCTCCTGAAGAGGACAGTGAAGGAAGAAACCCCCTGAAACAAACAACTGAAAGGGGCTGAAAACAAAGCATCAAAAGAAGAAACCAACAATTTGGTGATGTCAGTGAATCACAGGCTTGATGCAGTTATTGCAAGCAAGAGATATGCAACCAAATATTAAGTGTTAGTTAATTTACTTTAATCTGCTCCATTACTTTTGCTCACCTAAAAATTGGGTGGTCTGCCACAAAAGGTGCCATGTTATAAGTTGTTTAACATGTATAGATGTAAATATCAGGAAATTAAATCTGAAATTCTGATCCATGGTCTCATTCATCTTTTCACTTCATACCCAAATGTATTCAGTGTATAGAAAAAAACCGAAGAATTGTCCTTGCCATTCCAATGCTTTCAGAGGGGACTGTAACCTACACAGTTAAGTCTTGCTTAGTTTTCTGTAAATGGCAGGAATGATATTTTGCATGCTCAAGATTATTCTAAAGTAAATTTACAACCAATTCAACAACCTCTTAAATCAAAAAGTAATTTCAATCTGAGTATAAATACTTTACTGTCATAGTATGGTCCCATCAAGCTATGTTACATATATTAAAGAAAAAATAAATTAAACACAGGAGGCAGAAATATTCACTTGAGCATCAGTGAATGCTTGCACCTCTTGTAATAGTTGTGTATGAGTCCCTAAACTGTCCTCAGTGTGAAAAGATGCATCTCAACATACAGTGGGTATAGAAAAGAAATCACCCAATAATCCAAACAATCCCATTTTGTTGCTTTTCAGCCTGAAATGAAGACGGACACAGTTTGTTTTATCCAGCTGTATTTACTCAGTGCAACTTATAACATCCAAGTGAAAGATACAACACCAACATGTCAGAAAAAAAATAAAAAACTAGAATCACTCAGTTTGAAAAAGGATCACCCCCTCCTAAAAATGACTTGTAAACTCAATCAGGTGTAGCTAATCACCTTCTCAATGGCACACAAAGCCATTTGACTTTCAACTGTGATCAGCTGTGGTCATTTTGATTAGCTCAGCATGAAAAGAGCTTTCCTGGAGCATTTTGTAGTGCAACTGAAGCAAACAATTATGGGTGGCAAGACACTGTCAAAAGATCTCCGGGATAAAGTTGTGGACAGGCACAAGTCAGGAGATGGATACAAAAAAAAAATTTTCAAAGGCTTTATCAATGCCTAGAAACACAGTAAAGTCTATTATTAAGAGGTGGAAGGTATTTGGTACAACACAGACCCTCCCTGGATCTGGACATCACTCCAAACTGGATGAAAGAGCCAGGAGGAAACTGGTCAGAGAGGCTACCAAGAGGCCTACAGCAACTCTGAAGCAGTTGCAGGAATTTATCACAAATTCTCCACAAACGTGGCTTGTATGGGAGGGTTGAACGAAAAAAAATCCACCACTCAAGAAAGGCCACATGCAGTCTCGACTGAGCACTGCCAAAACGCACCTTGAAGATTCAGGTCAGATGAGACTAAAATTGAATTATTTGGCCTCAACACCAAACGATATGTCTGGCAGAAACCCAATACAGCTCACCATCCAAATAACACCATTCCTACAGTAAAGTATGGAGGTGGTAGTATCCTGTTATGGGGGTGTTTCTCTGCAGCAGGGACTGGAGCACTTCTCAGGATAGAAGGAAAATGGATGGGGCAAAATACCGTCAAATTCTTAAGGAAAATCTGCTGCCCTCTGCCAGAAAGTTGTCAATGGGAAGAAGGTTTACCTTCCAACATGACAAGGACCCAAAGCACACAGCAAAACTGACCACACAGTGGTTTAAGAAGAAAAGGGTGAATATCCTTGCATGGCCTAGTCAGAGCCCAGACTTAAACCCCATTGAAAATCTGTGGAATGACTTGAAGACTGTAGTCCACAAACGGTCACCATCAAATTTAACTGAACTTGAGCAGTTCTGCAAAGAAGAGTGGGCAAATATTGCAAAGTCTAGACGTGCAAAGTTAGTAGAGACATATCCCAACAGATTAAAGGCTGTAATTAAAAAATTAAGGCAAATTAAAGCAAGGGGGATCCTTTTTCCAACCAAGTGATTTCTTTTTATTTTTATATTTTCTCTTGAAATGTTGGTGTTACAGCTTTCACTTGGATGTTATAAGTTGCACTGAGTAAATACAGCTGGATAAAACAAAAACTGCATCTGTCTTCATTTCAGGCTGAACAGCAACAAAATGTGATTATTCTAAAAGTGGGGGGGGGATTATTTTCTATACTCACTAATATAGCCACTGTTGGAAAGGGGTCAAATATGCAGAAGATGCTAAAAAGCAAATAAAGTGCAGGACCTGGAGGATTTTTCCTGAAGAACAGTGGGTAGTTTAACTACTCAGAACAAACAAGGGACTCATGAACAGCTATTACAAACCATAAAAACAGTGATTGATCATCCAGGTAACACACAGTATTAAGAATCAAGCATATGTGAACTTTTGAACTATTTTTAAATAACTAGTAGAATAGTAAATTCAGTTATTGTGTCTTGTGGACTAAATGTAAACATCTGTTATGTTAAATAGCTTATCCAGGGCAGTTCAAAATAAACACAAAATGCAATTTTAATGATCCCTCTTTTTTTAAATTATTAACATTTTGCAGATTCTGCAAGGGGTATGTAAATTTATAAGCACAACTGTACTTATTGTGGCAGAGCACAGAGGGATTGAGGGTGCCAATTAGCGACTACGCCACCCTGGAATCTCACCAGGGACGATACTATATAAATTTCCTCTTAAGGCAACACAGGTTGGCTCACAGTGAATTGGCAGGAGACGTAGATATAAAATATATATATATAAATTTTATCGAAGCTAAAACATCTGACAACCACAGACACAAAAATAAAATTAAAAAGTTAGAAATGTAGAAAGTAGTTCCACAGTTTGACAGACAAACAGAGTGACCTGAACAATCAGGGACGTCTGGATTTCAGGGTACAGGAGCCGAGGCGTAACGGCAGGGAGTATAGGACACGACAAGGCCTCCACAACAAAATCACCATTACCTTACCCCTGTGCAGACATGCACTCACGCATATGTGCACACACAGCACCACTCAACACAGCACTCGTGAAGGAGGACCGCCACCAGATATCCACCCCAGCCTTAGCTCCTATAACACACAAAATTAGATCACCACTAGACCAGAATTGTCACAATAACACTACCAAGGAGAGTCACTCCATAAAGACAATAATACAAAACAGAAAATAAGATTTTCACCCCTCACACAGTTAACCCACAAAATCAGTCTACAGATAGCAAAATTAACACAATATCACAAACTAACAAAAAAAGGAAAACATGTATATAATTACTTCTTACTACAACAGAAGATAAAAAATAACTAGACACTCACATTGACCAAAAGTCACAATCAATGATTAATATAACAAAAAAAACAATACCATACAATAACAAAAAAAAATACAAAACCAATTCACATTAACATATCTTTACACACTATTTGTAATAAGGAGAAAGTTAGACAAAGTAAACCAAAAAGACACACATTAAAGCAAATTAAACCACACGGAGCAACACAACCAAGCAAAGCAACAGCGTCTCTGAACGACAGTCCCACGCAGCCCAACAACACGGAACTAATCGTCCATGAAAACGCAGCCAGTCTGTGCATAAAGCATCTGCAATGAAATTTAGAAAGGCAAACACAAAATGACCAACTATTAAAAATCAGCTTATCCCGTATAAATATTATGGCTCTCAAGTCACAATTTAAAAGCGTACCTTACACGTGCAATCCCCGGAAACCGAATCAATCAGGCAACAAGCATGCTAAGAAGCTGCGGGCGCGTGTCAGCTATCTGAAGGCAACGTGCACGTTGGAAGAAACGAACCCGCGTCCTTGCTGTAAAGCAACCACTCGTACTGGCCGTGCCTGACTCAATCTCACCCAAACCTCCGACTATACACAAACAAAATGCCGCTACAATACAAGCAAATTCTTTAATGTCATCACAGACAACTTCCACTTACCTGCAAAGGGGCAACCTCAACCCGATGCTAGCCACAGGATTTCATCCACCGTGCCGTTCTAGAGGGCAACTAACGTGACAGAAAGAGAGGGGGCGGTGACTCGTAACGCCATTCTAGCTAATCAGCGGTTTATATACACTTCCGCTGCCTGCTGATAGGGCAATCAATGAGCAGACTAACCAACCACATGCAAGCAGAACTTCGCCAGACCTGCCACATTATGTACCCTTCTCCTGATTGATACCTTCTGACAATGTGGTCAAATACATGTTTTGTAAGCTCTTTGCGGACCATGGCTTTGGCAGTCAGATAAAACCAAGATGTCAAGAAAATCCTCCAGATACAGCTTATCTTTATTTGGGGTTCATCAGAATCAATTCATTAATGACAGGTGTATGATATTTACTTTTGTACCTGAGTGTGAATGTGATTGGTTACTTGTCACATTAAAGGTGGCAAAAGATGACCCGATTTATCTTGGTTTCATTTGTTTTGTTTTACAAAAAAAAAACAAAAAAACATGCTATTCTACGAGCGGTGTGTAGACTTCATACAGTTACAGGTCATGAGCTTGAGTTGCTCACATCTGAATGGTGAAAAAATGAGATCTGAGTCATTTCAACTGTGACATGGTTGTTGGTGGTTTGAATATTTCAGAAACTGTTCTCCTGAGATTTTCACACACAATAGTCTGGAGATGTTGGTCTGAACATTTACATTTATGCCATTTGGCCGATGCCCTTTCCGGAGCGACTTGTGTCTTCTTGCTTCTCTTTGCTTCCCTTTGAAGTCTCAATCAATAGGTATGATAAACAAAAAAACATCCAGTGAGTGGCAGTTCTGCAGGTCAGAGGAGAATAGCCAGACTGGTTGTAGATGACAGGAAGGATACAGCAACTCAAATAATCATTCTTTACAAATGTGGTGACCAGAAACAAATCTCTGAATGCACAACATTGTGGTCAGTTGGCTACAACATCAGAAGACCACATCAGGTTCCCCTCCTCTTATTAAAACTGAAAGGGGAGACAGATGCACACAATGGAGTTTTAAGAGACACATTTTCTGTGTATTGACTTCCTCATGGTTTCTATTATTGCCACTTGCAGACAGCACTTTTCTACAATGTTCCCACACCTACTGAAACCAGTACACTGAGCATCACAGGTACGACTGAGGGAAACTGCACAAAATCATCTGGATATACTTTGTCCCTCAAGTTCACTGTCACGTAAGAATGAATGTGTCATTAATCCTTGACCTAAGTGGCTGATTTTCACAGATGATTTAAAACAGACTGGGGTTTTTTTGTTTGTTTGTTTGTTTGTTTTTTTTTTACATTAGATAAGTGTAAATCATATGAAATTAAAAAAAAAAAAAAACTGCACATATTACACAATCCATAATATTTTGCAAGCACAAAAGTACAGCACAGCCAACAAGTAACTTAGTACAGCTGAATCAAACACTGTAACATACAGTATCTCAGGATCAATTACCTGATTTGTGCATGCCATTTCCATTAAAGAACTGGATACTGGGGCCTGTTTCATGAAGTAGGATTTATTGGTTAGCTAGCTATCTTTGAGTTTTATCTTACCCTGGACTTCCTGTATGTACTTTTTTACTAGGTTATATCGCCATGGTAACTTCTGCTGTAAAGCTGACTTGCTGACTGTAAAGCTTACCAGGGCAGGTTAAGTTCAGTATCATAGACAGTAAACAGCTCTTGGACCAATCCGTTGTCAGAAAAAAAAAAAAACCCTTTTCCCTGATGTAGGCTTAGCTTACCAATGCATACATACCAATCATAATAGACTACCATTATTATATTTCTGCTTCGAGGAGACAGCTTAGTTTGTATGAGCCATCAGTCAAATAGCCATATTGAATGCATTTTGCTTGTGACTATATAAAATATATTTAGTGAATACATATGTTCACTAAAAGGAAGCACGGTAAATGGACTGGCCTGTAATGGACTGGCATCCCTTCCACAATGTATTCCTGACACATGCCCAGTGTTCCCTTGGGGTCTGGCACAGTAGCCAATGAAGCCACCTCCCTGAAATGAGTTGTTGCAGGTTGGGATGTCTGTGATCTGCTACTCAGGAGAACAGATGAATTTCCTCTTCGGGCTCTCATTGGCTGCTTCTTATTGTTGCACACATTACGCATTTTAGCAAACCAAATCAGAGCTAAATTTGTGTCATGTGCACTAGGCTTTAGGTTTGGTCAGTAACCAAGACTAGGTTAAATCTGCTTGGTGAGACAGGCTCCTAACGACTGGGCAAAAAAGCAGTAAATTTATTGCCAGACTTTTTACAATTAATGAGTTAGTATTCTTTTATTGTTATTAACTAACTTTGTTTTCTGTTTGCTTACTTGTTTGTTTCAATTTTCAGATATAATGGGCCATTAAAAAGCACTAACATGATCATAGTGGACATAAAACTCTTATCAGGGTTCACGGCAGATCCTGGTGAAGTAAGAGAAGCAGTGTGCTATAAAAAATACTGTTGCTAAAAATATTCCATTAAGCGTGTGTGTCTATACATAAATAAATAGTATATGCCATTTATACTGCATATGCTGTTTAATTATTAACTTAATAAGGCAAAATAACAATTTTGTGTTTTCTTAGCTGAAAAATCAGATTTTGGTGCAACGAGTTGATTCCAAAGATGACCATATTATCATGTATATAAAAGAGGTAAGGGGAGAATACATTTTTAGAATCTTTATATAACATTTTATTACCGATATTACACAAATGTGCTGCATATCCACTGTTAAAAAAACAACGTATACTTTATTTCACACACAATGATCTGATCGGTTTACAATATAATGACTGATGAATCTCCAACAGCTCCAAAGGGATATTCCTATCAACTATGAGCTGCACGTTAAACAGGTGCTTCCTGTGAAGAATCTCAAGCCAGCGGTGATCAAAGTTTATGATTACTACCAAACAAGTAAGATTTTCCTGGGTTGTGGGGTTTAAACTCTGTTATTGTGACTGTATTGCTTCCACTTACTGATTCTTTCATTTAGGTGACCATTCTGAGACGGAGTACACATCCCCATGTGTGTAAGCTTCCAGATCTTCATTAAAGATACAAAAAAGGTCTGCATATCATTGGTGTGTTGGTTCTATCATGCCTGAGACCTTGCATTATTCAAATATCAAATATATATTGTGTTGCTGTTGTGTTTGACTTTAAATGGATTTATTTTTTTGCATTACATATTTCATGACATTGAGGGTTAAATCTAATCAGCCATAATGAGCCCAGCACAGTAGAATCACAGCTTATCATTGACAGCTGTGTAAAGTGATTTCATGTATATTGGAGTTAATATTTTTCAGCCCACTTTGGTGATGCATCCATAACATTTTATCAGCTGTCATGTTATGGACTGTATGATGAACATGAAATACATTGATTATTTTGTTATTTTTCCCAAAATGAGTTAAGAGGAGAAACAAAAAGTTGATAGACTAAGCACACATTGTACAATCAAAGTACAAAATATACAAAAGGACAGACCACAGAACCATACATATAGTGTTTTTTGGTCTCTATCACTATCATTATCACTAATAATTAATGCAGCTTTTTATCTGACTTTGTGTGTTTAAGTGAGTGGGTGAGTGACTTGGAGTTCTGGCATGGAAACCTTCTGCGTTTAGTACACGCCACCAAGTCTTGCTGCAGGTCTTTTGCAGTCACTCAAGGGTTTTTCAAGTGTGCTTGAGACAACACCCGTTTTGCATATTTGTGCTGTTGTGAGGGATTCTATTCAGGGGGATGAATAATTTTGAGACTGGAGAAGTCATTATAAGTTGCATTTTCAGTCGAATTTGGGGAAACCACTTGAAGCATTCGTTGTGATGAACTATTTCAATTGCTTTTGTTTGATTTGTTCATTGCAAACAGCTGAAAGCCTGTAAATTTTGACTATAAACTGCATATAAACTAGTTTTAGGCACCCTATTTTATTTTAGTACAAACTTTGTTACAGATTTTTTATTTTATGACTTCTACATTATCAAGTCAACACAAAAAACATTTTCGATTCCCAAACAGTTTTCTAGCACAAAATGAAATGTTACAGATAAATGTTTGTATGTCATTAAAGAAAGCAGCATATTACGTAAGAGACACTTTTCAGACAAACAACACAATGAAGGCTGCTGGGTTTTGCTGCAAAAATAAGAAGCGAGTGCGAAAGTCAAAGTCTCCAGAAGAACTGTGGCTTGTTCTGCAAGATGCTCAATAAAACTTACCAGCTAATTTCCT
The DNA here is from genome assembly GCA_023630585.1 of Cranoglanis bouderius. Classification (NCBI taxonomy): domain Eukaryota; kingdom Metazoa; phylum Chordata; class Actinopteri; order Siluriformes; family Cranoglanididae; genus Cranoglanis; species Cranoglanis bouderius. The sequence goes on along the minus strand of CM042548.1, from coordinate 6,998,805 downwards.
TATAAAACTGCACAAACTGTACCGGAGACCACTATTTTTACTTTTATTTTTATTTTTTTTTGTCACACCAAATATTGACTTTGTTTCATTTACTACTGCTTATTGCTCGTTACTGTATTTTTTTAAATGTAGAAACATTTAATTTCATTATTTTGAAGGCATCTTTGCTCTACAGCATTTCTTTGCATGTGCCTAAAACTTTTCCACAGAACAACTGTATATATAAACCTCCCCCTCTCTCTCCCCCCAATGTGGAAACTACCTGGAATCTGCTGGAGCCACTCTTGTAGTTTGGGCTCACAGCCCCTAATGTTTCTGTTACCAACTTTGGACTTCACCTTCCACATCTGTTCCAGTTGTTTCTTCAACCCCTGGTACTTCTCGATCTTCTCATACTCCTTCTTCCTAATGTTACTGTCAGCTGGGATAGCCACATCTATCACAACTGCTGTTTTCTGCTCCATGTCAACGACCACTGTGTCTGGATGGTTAGCCAGCAGCTGCTTATCAGTCTGGAACTTGAAGTCCCAGGTGGATCTTAGCTCTCTGTTCTCAACCACTTTCTGTGGTGTGTCCCATTACTTGGGGACTTTTAATCCATACTCAGCACAGATGTTTCTATACACTATCCCAGCCACTTGGTTATGCCTCTCAGTGTATGTTGTCCCATCTTGCATCTTACACCCTGTTACTATATGTTGTACTGTTTCAGGGGCATCTTTGCACAATTGGCGCCTTGGGACTTGTCGGGTATGATAGACCCCTGCCTCTATGCAATTGGTTCTTAAAGCTTGTTTTTGTGCTTCCATGTTCAGAGCCTCTGTGCTGTCCTTCAAGCCGGCCTTTCTAGTCACTAGAAGGATTTCTTGATGTCAGCCAATTCCTCTATCTGCCGATGATACATCCCATGGAGAGGCTTGGTCTTCCACAATCTCTTCTCTTCTGCTGCCTGAGGCACTCTCTTAGGAGTTCATCCCGAGGGGCCATCTTCCTGATGTATTCATGGATGCTCATTGTTTCATTCTGGATAGTGGCTTTGACAGTTTATACTGTATATATATATATATATATATATATATATATATATATACACACATACATACAGTACTGTGCAAAAGTTTTAGGCAGTTGTGAAGGGAGGTAAGCCTGATCTGTCTTTCATCTGCTGCAGTAAGTTTCCTTGGCTGACCACTGCATCTATGGTCCTCAACGTTGCCCGTTTCTTTGTGCTTCTTCAAAAGAGCTTGGACAGCTGTAAACCCCTGTCTGCCTTGAAATTTCTGCCTGGAAGAGACCTTGCTGATGCAGTATAGCTACCTTCTGCCTTGTTGCTGTGCTCAATCTTGCCATGGTGTATGTCGTTTGACAGTAACTGTCTTCAGCAACCTCACCTTGTTAGCTGAGTTTGGCTGTTCCTCAATAATCTTACCATCTAATTTCCTATTAAAATGCACAAATTGTACCGGAGACTACTATGTTTATTTTAATTTTTATTTTTTTGGCACACCAAACACTGACTTTGTTTCATTTACTACTGTTTACTGCTCTTTACGGTATTTTTCTTTAAATGTAGAAACATTTAATTTCATTATTTTGAAGGCATCTTTGCTCTACAATATTTCTTTGCACGTGCCTAAAACGTTTGCACAGTACTGTGTGTGTGTGTGTGTGTGTGTGTGTGTGTGTGTGTGTATATATATATATATATATATATATATATATATATATATATATATACTGTAATGTTCAAAAGTTTTAGGCAGGTGTGAAACAATTCTGTAAAGTAAGTAAGTAATAGTTTATATTTATCAGTTAATTATATATATATATATATATATATATATACATACAGTGGGGGGGAAAAGTATTTGATCCCCTGCTGATTTTGTACGTTTGCCCACTGACAAAGAAATGATCAGTCTATAATTTTAATGGTAGGTGTATTTTAACAGTGAGAGACAGAATAACAACAAAAAAATCCAGAAAAACGCATTTCAAAAAAGTTATAAATTGAGTTGCATTTTAATGAGGGAAATAAATATTTGATCCCCTATCAGTCAGCAAGATTTCTGGCTCCCAGGTGTCTTTTACACAGGTAATGAGCTGAGATTAGGAGCACTCTCTTAAAGGAAGTGCTCCTAATCTCAGTTTGTTACCTGTAAAAAGACACCTGTCCACAGAAGCAATCAATCAATCAGATTCCAAACTCTCCACCATGGCCAAGACCAAAGAGCTGTCCAAGGATGTCAGGGACAAGACTGTAGACCTACACAAGGCTGGAATGGTCTACAAGACATCGCCAAGCAGCTTGGTGAGAAGGTGACAACAGTTGGTGCGATTATTCGCAAATGGAAGAAACTGTCAGTCTCCCTTGGTCTGGGGCTCCATGCAAGATCTCACCTCATGGAGTTTCAATGATCATGAGAATGATGAGGAATCAGCCCAGAACTACATGGGAGGATCTTGTTAATGATCTCAAGGCAGCTGGGACCATAGTCACCAAGAAAACAATTGGTTACACACTACGCCGTGAAGGACCGAAATCCTGCAGTGCCCGCAAGGTCCCCCTGCTCAAGAAAGCACATGTACAGGCCCATCTGATGTTTGCCTCAGTGATTCAGAGGAGAACTGGGTGAAAGTGTTATGGTCAGGTGTGGTCAGATCTCTTTGGCATCAACTCAACTCACCGTGTTTGGAGGAGGAGGAATGCTGCCTATGACCCCAAGTCATAACACCATCCCCACCGTCAAACATGGAGGTGGGAACATTATGCTTTGGGGGTGTTTTTCTGCTAAGGGGACAGGACAACTGCACCACATCAAAGGGACGATGGACGGGGCCATGTACCGTCAAATCTTGGGTGAGAACCTCCTTACCTCATCCAGGCCATTGAAAATGACCTTAATGACTTGGAGAGGATCTGCAAAGAGGAGTGGGACAAAATCCCTCCTGAGATGTGTGCAAACCTGGTGGCCAACTACAAGAAACGTCTGACCTCCGTGATTGCCAACAAGGGTTTTGCCACCAACTACTAAGTCGAAGGGGTCAAATACTTATTTCACTCATTAAAATGCAAATCAATTCATAACTTTTTTGAAATGCGTTTTTCTGGATTTTTTTGTTGTTATTCTGTCTCTCACTGTTAAAATACACCTACCATTAAAATCATAGACTGATAATTTCCACACACATATATATATATATATATATATATATATATATATATATATATATATATATAGAGAGAGAGAGAGAGAGAGAGAGAGAGAGAGAGAGAGAGAGAGAGAGAGAGAGGAAAAACCTAGGCAGCCATCTCAGCCCAGATCATGTGACACTTTCTTCAATATTTACACTGACACTTAAAACTGTTATTCGACATAAGTCACTATCTAAATATTTCAGATGATTTTGGCATCAAATGTTCAAAAAGAAGTAAGAAAGAAAGGAGGATTAAACTTTTTACATGCCCCATAAACAAGTAGCAGTGTTAAGAGATGTTTCATTGTTAATCTGAAAGCCAGCCTTCATAGCATCCTTTATTGAGGATTCCAATCTTCCCCAGAAGAAATTTAACAGCTTTTTTCTTTATTCTGCTCAAGTATATCAAAATTACTATATTACTATGACTTGTCTTTATAAATTACATTTTTTTCCCTTCTTGACTATCAGGGGCGTAAATTTTGCTGTGCCCCAGTAAAATTTTCCTGATAAATCATTGTCTGTTGAAGTAGATTACAGTAGATATGTCTGAAAATAGGCTTTCCTATTCATTGAACGTTATCATTTGAATTATTTAAAACATGAAGGCCGATTGTCCAGCTGAAACGAAAATATCCTGTGCATCCACTTTATTGGGTAGGGTGCCATGGCTAGAGGGAAGCCCTTTCTCACAAAAAAAAAAAATCCAAGCCCAACTAAATCACCCCAAACCATGTGCTAAAATGTGCTATGGTCTGATGAGACCAATTTCAAGAGGTATAATAATTCCATAAATCCAAAAGGTATTTTTGGTGTAAAAAAAAGCACATCACCAAAAGAACACCATACCCACGATGAAGCATGGTGGTGGCAGCATCATGCTTTGGGCTGCTTTTCTTCAGCCAGAACTGGGGCTATTATCAAGGTGGAGGGAATCATGAATAGCTACAAATACCATTCGAGTTTAGTGCAAAACCTTCAGGTGTCTGCTAGTAAGCTGAAGATGAAAAGGAATTTCACCTTTCACCACAACAATGACCCAAAATATACATCCAAATCAACAAAGGAATGGCTTAACCAAAAAGAAGATCAATGTTTTTGAATGGCCTAGCCAGAGCCCAGACCTGAATCCAACAATAAAACAAAAAAAAAAAACTGTGAGGTGACCTGAAGCAGGCTGGGCACATCAGAGGCCCTCACAATTTGATGGAGCTAGGATGTCACGCTGATAGACTCTTACCCAAAAAGACTGAGTGGTGTAATAAAATCAAAAGGTGCTTCAACTGTTTTAAAAGGGGTGTGTAGACGTTTTATATCCACTGTATTTCCAGATATTTATTTAATTTACCAGTTCCACCTTAAATGCTGTTGCAGATACAATAATGCACCTGTACAGAGCACTGATTGCTCATTTCTAAAACTGTGATCCATATGCAGTATTATAAAACATCATTGAGTTGGCCAAGTACACCACTCGCCCTAATGTATCATTATATGATTCGTTTTCATTGTTATTACGAATTGGGTAACTTTTTACAACCCCAAATCCGAAAAACTTGGGACAGAATGGAAAGTGCTAATAAAAATAAAGAGGAACGATTTGTTAATGTATTTTGACTTGTATTTAAACAAAAAACGTATAAAGACAAGGTATTTGATGTTTTACCTAATCAACTGCATAGTTTTTTGAAGATAAACGTTTATTTTGAAATTGATGCATGTGACACATTCCAAAAAAAGTTGCAACAGGGGCAATTTATGACTAAAAGCAATGTGACAAGTTGAAATAAGAAGGTGATGTATCCACCCCCAGGTTCAAAATGGCTCCTACACCCCTGAGATAAACTCAATCAGGTGTAGCTAATCACCTTCTCAATGGCACACACTTTCAATGGCACACACTTTCAACTGTGGTCGTTTTGATTAGCTCAGTGTGAAAAGAGCTTTCATGGAACATTTCAGTCCTTGGAAGTGCAACTGAAGCAAACAATCAACTGTGGGTGACAAGGCACTGTCAAAAGATCTCCAGGATAAAGTTGTGGACAGGCACAAGTCAGGAGATGGATACAAAAAAAATTCAAAGGATTTATCAATGCCTAGAAGCACAGTGAAGCCTATTATTAAGAAGTGGAAGGTATTTGGTACAACACAGACCCTCCCTGGATCAGGACGTCACTCCAAACTGGATGAAAGAGCCAGGAGGAAACTGGTCAGAGAGGCTACCAAGAGGTCTACAGCAACTCTGAAGCAGTTGCAGGAATTTATCACAAATTCTCCACAAATGTGGCTTGTATGGGAGGGTTGAAAGAAAAAATCCACCACTCAAGAAAGGCCACATGCAGTCTCGACTGAGCACTGCCAAAACGCACCTTGAAGATTCAGGTCAGATGAGACTAAAATTGAATTATTTGGCCTCAACACCAAACGATATATCTGGCAGAAATCCAATACAGCTCACCATCCAAATAACACCATTCCTACAGTAAAGCATGGAGGTGGTAGTATCCTGTTATGGGGGTGTTTCTCTGCAGCAGGGACTGGAGCACTTCTCAGGATAGAAGGAAAATGGATGGGGCAAAATACCGTCAAATTCTTAAGGAAAATCTGCTGCCCTCTGCCAGAAAGTTGTCAATGGGAAGAAGGTTTACCTTCCAACATGACAATGACCCAAAGCACACAGCAAAACTGACCACACAGTGGTTGATGGAGAAAAGGGTGAATGTCCTTGCATGGCCTAGTCAGAGCCCAGACTGAAAATCTGTGGAATGACTTGAAGACTGCAGTCCACAAACGGTCACCATCAAATTTAACTGAACTTGAGCAGTTCTGCAAAGAAAAGTGGGCAAATATTGCAAAGTCTAGATGTGCAAAGTTAGTAGAAACATATCCCAACAGACTAAAGGCTGTAATTAAAAAATTAAGGTAAATTAAAGCAAGGGGGTGATCCTTTTTCCAACTCAGTGATTCTGTTTTTTTATTTTTATATTTTCTCTTGAAATGTTGGTGTTATAGCTTTCACTTGGATGTTATAAGTTGCACTGAGTAAATACAGCTGGATAAAACAAAAACTGTGTCCGTCTTCATTTCAGGCTGAAAAGCAACAAAATGTGATTATTTTAAAGGGGGGAGATTATTTTCTATACTCACTAATATAGTCACTGTTGGAAAGGGTTCAAATATGCAGAAGATGCTAAAAAAGCAAATAATGTGCAGGACCTGGAGGATTTTTCTGAAGAACAGTGGGTAGTTTAACTAATCAGGACAAACAAGGGACTCGTGAACAGCTATTACAAACCATAAAAACAGTCGTTGATCATCCAGGTAACAACACACAGTATTAAGAATCAAGCATATGTGAACTTTTGAACTATTTCATTTGTGTAAATGCAGTTATTATTGTGTCTTGTGGACTATATGTAAACATCTGTTATGTTAAATAGCTTATTCAGGGCAGTACTAAATAAAAAATCAAAATGCAATATTAAATGATCCCTCTTTTTTTTAAATTATTAACATTTTGCAGATTCTGCAAGGGGTATGTAAATTTATGAGCACAACTGTATTTATGTACCCTTCTCCTGATTGAGCACACATTGTCCAATCAAAGTACAAATTATACAAAAGGACAGACGACAGAACCATACATTTAGTGTTTTTTGGTCACTATCAATATCGTTATCACTAATCACTAATGCAGCTACTTATCTGACTTTAAGTGTGTGTGTGTGTGTGTGTGTGTGTGTGTGTGTGTGTGTGTGTGTGTGTGTGTGTGTGTGTGTGTGTGTGTGTGTGTGTGTGTGTGCGCGTGTGTGTGTGTGTGTTGTGTGTGTCTGTGTGTGTCTTTGTGTGTGTGTGTGTGTCTGTGTGTGAGAGAGAGAGAGAGAGAGAGAGAGCAAAACTCTATGGTTGTCCTGTGAACAGCTTCTCCAATCTGAGCTGCAGATCCCTCCAGCACTTTCAGAGTTACCCTTCTCGGTTGCTTCTATAATGCCTTGGGCAGCTTCCTCCAGGCAGTCTAGGTTGTGCCAAGTCCTATCCATTTTTTAAATAATGGATATGATGGTGATCCACAGGATGTTCGAAATTGATATATTTTCCAGAACTTTGTCCCAACTGACTATTACTTGCATTGATATATCCCTGGTGTTCCCCATGTTTGTTTAGGTATGTTCTCTAACAAACCCTGGATGTGGGTTTCATACTTACACTTACACACACACACTAGCAATCACAACTTGATTTATTTTTATTTGTAGATAATATTTTATTGATTTTGTTTGTTCCCTACTTCAATATTATGGATTTTCAAGATTATGTAGATTCCTGACATATAATCTCAATTAATTGAATTTCATGTTAAAGGTTTTAACACTACAAAATGTAGGACATTTCAAGGGGGATGAATATTTATGCAAGGATTTGCATAGCCAAACAAAGAAAGTAGAAAACAATAGGACTAAAATGCTGATGTATAAATGTAAATTACTTGTAGTAACTTATAGTTCTAGTTTCATATTAAATAATTGACCTGAAATGACAGATTTGTAAAAATAGTGACAAAAAAGGAAAAAATCAGAAATACAGCATAAGGAATATGCAAACGTCACCAATTTCATGATTTTATTTACTACAAATATGGATTTTGATGTATGTTGAGTTATTGCCATAAATTGTGATATCAAGTTAGAAGTACTTTCATCTCTTGCAATAGGTCCATGCTTTAATAAATGTGACTATACTGTTGTATTTGTGCACTTTATATTTCAAACTCTTATTACTTGGGTGTTTTCTGTTTTCTGTAAATTACGTAAAGCCTGTTACCTGTGTGGGTGAGATTTGTTTGAAGAGATTTGTTTGGGGTCAAGTGAAACAGGTTAGTGACCATATATTTACTGGAAGTAAACAGTGTGTGACGAAAGACTGCGAGAGCACAACTTTGAACTTTTGAATGTTGAACGGAACTGAATAAAAAATCTCAGTATCACTTTGTTGAATTGTTGTCATTCAATCCACACAGTTAAAAGACAACCACTTTAAAGGGCAATGTCCATATCATTTAAAGAAATTATAAAACCACTTTCATATGTACAGGTATTTAGACAATTATCTATTAGTGACACTGAAGTGTGGAAGTGTACAGTATTTCACTTAGAGGCATAGTATCACACAGGGGTGTTTCTAGGATTTAAAAACATCAGGGACTGAGGCAAAAACATCAGGAGCTAACATGGGGGGAGGGGGGGATAACGTAATGTAAGAACAAGGATAACGTTTTGCAAGAACAATTTTTTATGCAATAGATCTAGTTTATTGAGGAACACAAAGTAACACAAAGTAATTCTATGTAACCTCATCATATTCATATATATTCATATTCATACATTATGTTTGATATACAGTACTGGGCAAAAGTTTTAGGCACCCAATTTTTTTTTTTAATTATTTTTTTTTTAACAAACTTTGTTATAGATTTTTTATTTTATGACTTCTACATTATCAAGTCAGTACAAAAACATTTTAGATTCCCAAACATTAGTTTTCTAGCACAATTAAATGTTACAGAAAAATGTTTGTATGTCATTAAAGAAAGCAGCATATTACGTAAGAGACACTTTTCAGACAAAAAAACACAATGAAGGCTGCTGGGTTTTGCTGCAAAAATAAGAAGCGAGTGCAAAAGTCAAAGTCTCCAGAAGAACTGTGGCTGGTTCTGCAAGATGCTCAATAAAACTTACCAGCTCATTTCCTTATAAAACTGCACAAATTGTACCGGAGATTACTATTTTTATTTTTATTTTTATTTTTTTTGTCACACCAAATATTGACTTTGTTTCATTTACTACTGTTTACTGCTGTTTACGGTATTTTTTTTTTCATGTAGAAACATTTAATTTCATTATTTTGAAGGCATCTTTGCTCTATAGCATTTCTTTGCATGTGCCTAAAACTTTTGCACAGTACTGTATATCTCAATCAGTGGTATAGTCCTAAAATAGTCCTTTAAAAAAAGTGGTTTACTATTACCCAATCAGTCAGTGACTATGTTTACTGTACCTGCACATCAGTGGAATATCAATGGCAACTCAGGCATACTTAGAACAACCATGTATACATAAATATTCTGATGCCTGTACGCATATAAACATCGTATTAAGAATATGGCTGCAACCTGAATATAGACCTTAAATGGAATTTGATGTGCATGTAAATTAAGTCACTGTGTTTCCTTGGTCTAACTAGGTATCATTAGCCTGACTAAGACAACACATTACTAATGTCTTAAAAATAATTTATGATACAATTTGTCATCTTTTTCATCTATGTCAGTGCTTAAAGTTGGGGGCGGGCGGGGGCGAGGGGCTGTGTGGTTGGGGGGGGGGAGTGCCGGTACTCCACTTGTTTGCATGTTGCCAATGTATATATTATGGCTGGGTTTTGTTGACTACCTCATATACTGTATGTATTGTGATACATCACAATATAGCACAAAGCATCATATCCTTTTCACATAGTACATCAAGATTGTTGCTGCGCAATACAAATTCTTTTTCTGTTTAAATGTTTTACTGTATAAATATAATAAAAGTGCAAATTAAATTCAATGACAATTGACACTAATTAAGGAAAAGCATAAGCCAGTCATTTCAATACAGATTTTTAATATTTATTTGTAACTTTGCCAACACAGTATCTCAGTGTGAATATTTAACAGATTACTTGTTAATCAGTTGGGGAAAAAGATAATCCCATAAAGAAAATGTGGTGAAAAATACCTTAATTTAAATGTAGAGTAAACTGAATGAAGGGCATTATAAAACAGCTGTAAGGGGGATACAGCGAAAACGCCTTGCTAACACAGCCATAAGAGGATTCCAACTCGTGACCTTCCAAGAGGAAGACTATAACATGGAAGTGCTTTTTTGAAATATGTGCTTTTTTGTATTTCATGCAAATCATGTTATTTAACTGTGATGTTTGTATTTCTACTACAAATGTTTTAACCAAATAGGTGCAATCAAAATCTATGCCTGTATAAGGGGCTAATTATAAGCAGACACATTTCTATATTTCAATTCAATTCAATTCAATTTTATTTGTATAGCGCTTTTAACAATGGTCATTGTCCCAAAGCAGCTTTACAGAGATATATAAACTCAGGATATAGATTTTAAATGTACAAATTTATCCCCGATGAGCAAGCCAGAGGCGACAGTGGCAAGGAAAAACTCCCTGAGACGACATGAGGAAGAAACCTTGAGAGGAACCAGACTCACAAGGGAACCCATCCTCATCTGGGTTCCCTTTTGATAAAAAGGTTCCCTGGGATTATAAATAAATAAATCCCTTCTGTAAATGTGCTAATACTACATGGTCAAATAGCAGTATATTTGCTCATATTGTGGTTAATTATTGATGAGAGGATGAGTGCAGATGGAGTGGTATCATTTAAAGGCATTCAGGCTTTACAGCTTGTCACTGGTAAGGGTCTTCATCATGGTGTTCAGTCGAGTCCACCTAAAGATAAGGCTACTGTTAGCCATCTTCCTCTTTCTCTCTGTCTATGGACAAACCTCTGGACCGTAAGTATCATATAATTTTACATTGTTGTCATAAGCTATCCAAGATCTTGTAGCCACTGTGTAAAACTATAATATTACATTACATATTAAATACTTACTATATAAGTACATTAAATTTGTTTCTATGAAAATTAGGGTTTTTTTCCATTTGTTGGTTATTATGTATTAGTATTTTGAACTAGAAAATGAATTAGGAAAAATTCTATATAACAGTTGTAGCTTATATAACAAGTTACAGGACTTCAGCAAAGAAACTGCAACTCGGAATGATTTGGAAACACACACTGCAAACAAAACTTCACTGGTCTCAAAAAAGAACCAAATCTACCCACATTGCACAAAGGTTTCAACCTGCAGATGAAAAAATCCACCTTATCAGAATGATTTCAGGTGTGGGGAAGGCTCTGCAATTGCTGTGGGTTCTGAATTAAGCATGACTCACAGAAGAAAGGAAAAGTCACTAAATCTATTACCAAAAATTTATTATTATTATTATTATTATTATTATTATTATTATTATTATTATTATTATTATTATTATTATTATTGGAATAATACCACTGTGGTGAGACACACAGCCAAATAAAAAGGGTCATTAGTAAAAAGAGGCTGCACCAATACAATACATTTATAACAAGTTACTTAATACAAGTCTTCTTCTTCTTCTTCTACTTAACCTGTGGTATACAGATATCCTGTGATAAGTATGTCTGGTTGTAGAAGTTAGTAGTTTTCAGTGGAGTGAAATATAATAGGGTAGCTGTATGCTTTTTAACAAATTTTTGACTTTGCGTACGAACTTCCAATGTATCAGGTCCTTTGATCTGGCTACAATCGTTTACTTACATAATTTTTTCTTTATTGTTTATGTTTTAATTACTTCGTCTCAAACCATTTTTGTCTTTAGGTATTTCATAGTGACATTTCCAGCAGTGATAGAGTCTGGCTCTGATGCAAAGCTCTGTGTGAGTCTTCTGAAGCCCAATGAGACTCTGCAAATGAACATTTATCTGGTTCACAACAACCAGAGCAGAACTCTTTTACAAGAGACAGTGGAAAAGGAAATCCACCACTGCTCTCATTTTGAGGTCAGAAATCAAAAATATTATTTTTATTTTATGTTTTAGGTATTATTAGTGATTGGTGTTTTTTTTTGTTGTTGTTTGTTTTGTTTTTACGTGGAAACATCTCCACAGGCTCCACAGGTTGAAGGTGAATCAGTGCAGGAGATCAAAGTAGAAGTCAAAGGTGAAAGTTTTAAGATGACAGAGAAAAGGAAAGTGATGTTTAAGTCCTACAACACATTGATATTTATTCAGACTGATAAACCCATCTACAATCCAGGCCAAACAGGTGATTCATTCATGCACAATATCCCACCATTTCTATTGTAAATACAGTATATTTAACAAAACATCACATTTCTGTACCATTGTTTTTCCACAGTAAATTTCAGAATTGTCTCTATGGATTCAAATTTTATTCCAATTGAACAAAAGGTAAAAGCAGACTTCGTAATTTGAATTTAATATCAAAAATGGGCAATCCTAAAATTGAACTGTACAACATTAGTCTGTGCTCGTTTTCATTAGTACAGACCAAAGCTGCACACATCTTAGTGTAATATTTGTAAATTGTGAATTAAGATGTATTGTCTTATACTCCACAGTACAGCACAGTGAGTCTTCAGGTAAAGTGGAATCATATACAATATTATATATTTAATGACATCTTTGTTCATTTGTAATATCTATAAGTATTGTGTCATGCTTCCTTAATGTCTTCATAACTGAGCTAAGTGTAATTATGTGTTGTGGAACCAAACAGGATAATCACCAGAACAGGATTGGTCAGTGGACGAATGTGTCCTCGACAGGTCTGATACTGCAGCTTTCTCATGAGCTAAATGCTGAGGCTCCACAGGGAGGTTATCAGTTAATTGCTGACACTGGATATAATTTGATCACACACCAATTTAAGGTGGAAAAGCATGGTAAGTGACATTACTAGTAACATTGGAGTTTTACGGATGTAACCAAAATAACTTACTGTAATAATAAACTGTATTTGACTTAGCTTTACCCAAGTTCGAGGTTACAGTGAAAGCACCAGCACAACACAGTGTCAGTGAGGAGGAACTGAAGGTAGAAGTTTGTGGAAAGTAAGTACAAAATTGTGGGGGGAAAAAAACAAATTTCTTCAAATTTGTGAAAAATCTGTTTTATTAAATATATTACATAGTGTTGACTATGATATATGTAGTATATGATATTTATCTCTCATATATCATACATAAAGTGGGTATAGAAAAAAAAATCACCCACCTTTAAAATAATCACATTTTGTTGCTTTTCAGCCTGTAATGAAGACAGACACAGTTTTTGTTTTATCCAGCTGTATTTACTCAGTGCAACTTATAACATCCAAGATATAACACCAACATGTCAGAATTTTTTTTTTTTAATAAAAAAAAAAAAACAGAAAAAGGAAAAAGGATCACCCCCTTGCTTTAATTTGCTTTAATACTTTAATTACAGCCTTTAGTCTGTTGGGATATGTCTCTACTAACTTTGCACATCTAGACTTTGCAATATTTGCCCACTCTTCTTTGCAGAACTGCTCAAGTTCAGTTAAATTTGATGGTGACCGTTTGTGGACTACAGTCTTCAAGTCATTCCACAGATTTTCAATGAGGTTTAAGTCTGGGCTCTGACTAGGCCATGCAAGGACATTCACCTTTTTCTCCTTCAACCACTGTGTGGTCAGTTTTGCTGTGTGCTTTGGGTCATTGTCATGTTAGAAGGTAAACCTTCTTCCCATTAACAACTTTCTGGCAGAGGGCAGCAGATTTTCCTCAAGAATTTGACGGTATTTTGCCCCATCCATTTTCCTTCTATCCTGACAAGTGCTCCAGTCCCTGCTGCAGAGAAACACCCCCATAACAGGATATAACCACCTCCATGCTTTACTGTAGGAATGGTGTTATTTGGATGGTGAGCTGTGTTGGTTTTCCGCCAGACATATCGTTTGGTGTTGAGGCCAAATAATTCATCTGACCATAACACCTTTTTCCATGTGGCCTCAGAATCTTCAAGGTGCATTTTGTCAAAGCTCAGTCATGGGTGGCTTTTTTTTTTGCAACCCTCCCCTACAAGCCACATTTGTGGAGAATTTGTGATATTGTTGTCACATGCACACAATGACCACTCTTTGTCATAAATTCCTGCAACTGCTTCAGAGTTGCTGTAGGCCTCTTGGTAGCCTCTCTAACCAGTTTCCTCCTGGCTCTTTCATCCAGTTTGGAGTGACGTCCTGATCCAGGGAGGGTCTGTGTTGTACCAAATAACTTCCACTTCTTAATAATAGACTTCACTGTGCTTCTAGGCATTGATAAAGCCTTTAATTATTTTTGTATCCATCTCCTGACTTGTGCCTGTCCACAACTTTATCCTGGAGATCTTTTGACAGTGCCTTGCCACCCATAGTTGATTGTTTGCTTCAGTTGCACTACAAAATGCTCCAGGAAAGCTCATGCTGAGCTAATTAAAATGACCACAGCTGATCACAGTTGAAAGTCAAATGGCTTTGTGTGCCATTGAGAAGGTGATTAGCTACACCTTATTGAGTTTACAAGTCATTTTTAGGAGGGGGGGTGATCCTTTTTCCAGCTCAGTGATTCTGTTGTTTTTTTTTGTTTTTTTTTTGTCTGACATGTTGGTGTTATATCTTTCACTTGGATGTTATAAGTTGCACTGAGTGAATACAGCTGGATAAAACAAAACCTGTGTCCGTCTTCATTTCAGGCTGACAAGCAACAAAATGTGATTATTTTAAAGGGGGGGGGGGGTGATTCTTTTCTATACCCACTGTACTAGGATGTATGTACAGTATATAATATATAAACTGTATGATATGAAGGTACACTTATGGACAACCAGTACCTGGTCAAGCAGTTGTGGAGGTGTGCCGGAAATTTAAGCAGAATTATCGTGAGGCCCCAATGATTTCACCCTGCGTGAGTGAAACGGTGGAGGTATGTATGTAACACTATTAACAGACAATCATTTTACTCTCTCTCTCTATCACACACACACACACACACACACACACACACACACACACACACACACACACACACACATACACACACACACACTCAGAGAGAGAGAGAGAGATACAAATAACGTCATTCTCAGCATTTGTTTTTGGGTGTTCCCCATAGATGGGTCAGACTGGCTGTGCATTAATTATCATCAATGTGTCAACTTTCATGAACACTGAATTTGAACATAATTTTAGGAATCAACTTCTTGCTACTATTACTTTCACAGAGGAAGGAACAGGTGAGTCAGTAACAAATCTCTTAAAACATGGAAAAGTAAGAAACCAGAGTCAGTGGCAGACTGACTCCTAATCTTAAACTTTATATGTATTATTATAATAGCTTGACATGATTTTCATTTATATTTCATGATGCCATATTGCAATTTTTTTTTCTTTTCATTTAGATATTTCCATGCTGAAATCTGCAAAGATAAGACTTTCTTTCCAAATTGGTAAAGTGGTAATCTTTGATTCACCAAAAAACTTTGAAAGGGGGAAGGTTATAGAAGGAAAGGTATGTCTTTCATTGTTTTGTTTTTGTTTTTTAATTTCAACTTGCATTGCCATTTGGTACTGCTTTTATGCTTGTGATGATAGGCAGGAAACTGACAATAATTCTTTTTTTCCCCTGATCAACAGATTAAAGTTACTAGCTTCAGTGGAACACCAATTCCTAACAAAAAGGTGTATCTTTTAGAAGGTAATCGAAGGCCTCAGAAGTTACTACTTAATCTTACTACAGATAGTAATGGATTGGCAAACTTCTCAGTCGCTGCACCTAAACATCCTACAAAAGAGATATCATTGCTGGTATGGTATGATGACCTGAGCTAAAGAAATAAATATGCAGTATATTTTCTTCCATTAAAAACAAGTTTTACTATTTTTATTGTTCCTGTTTCCCTGTTATATAGGCAAGTGTCTATCCAGAAGAAAAATACCAAGTACCAAAAACACCATTCTTTTCAAATGCTAATGCACATATTCAGCTGCTCCAACCTGCTACACCTTACAGTCTAGTATTCAGTGAATTGTCAATTGAGAGCTCAGAGGAACCATTTAAGTGTGGTGCTGAAACTCCCATAACCATTAACTACTATATTGTTGGGGAAACTACTGAAAGTTACAGTATTGATCTTATATACATGGTAAGTACATGCAGTAAATATTATGTTTAATGAGACAGGAAATGTAAGCCACCTATATAGGCCCTTATCACAATGACGTCAGTTAACTTCCGCCTTTCCGCAAAGCAGTGTATCTGTTCTTCTGTTTTACCTTCGCACCGGAGACTTCTCAGGAAAATGCAGGAATGCTCAACAACAACTCGAAATATGAAAGGTAAAGTTAAGACTAATAATGTTTACGTATTTACAATCTGGAAAGTAGGTTAGGTAGCAGCAACTGTCTTTGTCAATGCAAAAATATGCATTGTTGCCAACAAGTAAGAAGTTTACTTAACGCTTTATGTTAAGTGTTTACATTTTATATTAATGTACAATCACTAATCTATTCCAACACTATTGTTTAGAATAGCTTGATATCAGACTGAGAAAAACACTGAACCACAGTGGAACTTTGTGGGATACTGCAAAGTCTCTGCAACAGTAGCAAAACATAACAAAAAGAAAACTTAACTCTCTAATCATAACGTTAGAGAACTATTCATCTGAGAAACGTGAAAGTGATGAGCCTCCTCATTTTTCCTCATTTACCTGTGGCATCGCCCCCTCACTGTCACCTCATCAACAACTACATTTGAAACTAGAAAGGGCACAGCATTAACCATGAATATGTTACTGCCTTTTATCTTACAATCCAGAATCTCTAGCTAACAGCAGTAATATGGACACGTGGTTGCAACAAGAGTTTGCAAGAATAGGTCATAAAGACATTCTATTTGCAAAACAGAAAGCTAACATTGATCATATCAACTACCGTTATCCTACCACCTTTGCTAATATAAAAGCTAGAAAAGACAAAAACACTTACCTTCGTAATCATAAAGGTACTGCTCAATGAAGGATTTGTAGCCTTTATCAAGTTTGGAACATATTGTAAGTGATCATTTGTCTGCAAGTCGTTGTACATCATCTAGCCATATTTGTGGCAGATGTACAAGGAACTGAGAGAACTCCATGCTGGTGGAGCTAGCATTCCACTATGCTGGCAGAAGTTTAAAAAAATAAATAAAAAATACACTGTTTCGTGTCAGAACGGAAGTTGCCTGACGTCATGTGAAAAGGGCCCATTACCTACATTCCAGTAGCCCTAAATGTAATGTACTACACAGTGATTTATCATATATTTTTCCTCTCTGGTTTAGGTCTTATCTAAAGGAGCCATAGTTCATCATGGGCATGAGGAAGTTGAAGTGGAAGAGTCTACAGATGTCAGAAAAGGACAAATCTCATTTGAACTATCTGTTGTTCCTGAGCTGGCTCCTGTAGTGCAGGTTGTGGTGTACTCTGTCCTGCCCAGTGAGAACATCATCGCTGCTAACAAGAATTTTAAAGTGGAAAAATGTTTCAGAAATAAGGTAATCCTAGCATTATCATGAATAACTTTTTACATTCAATCAATTAGTCTGATTGCTCAATTTTTTTGGGGAAAAAAAAACAAACAAACCTAACCTGTCTAAACTTGTTTTCATCATGGATTCCAGGTTTCTCTACAGTTCTCTCCCACTAATGCAGTTCCTGGTGAGAAGAACACACTTAAGCTCTCGGCTCATCCTGGTTCACTGTGTGGCCTCAGTGCTGTGGATCAGAGTGTGTTTATTTTGGAGTCTGGAAAACTCCTAAACACCGAAAAGGTGAAATTAAGATGTACTGAACATTCACTTCAAGTACTTTTTTTTTTTTTAATCTACTTCTTAGAAGTCAGTATAAATGCCATGGTTTTAAATGCTGCAAGTTATATTTCTATAGCCTTCTGCATTACAGATCTCTCTCTTTTCATGAATTTACTATAAGTTACTATCATTGAATATATAGCTTTTTTCAGTTTTATATGTCTGATGCATAATAAATCATACAAATGATTGTCAGCCATTTTGAATATTCTTCACAGCATACATTTTCAAACCCCTCATATGCTGTACATCTACAGATCATGTAAGCATAACGTTATTCAAAAACTGTTGATGAACAACTTTATGCCAATGGAATTTAGTATGTTGGCCATATGGTACAACTGTGCTATACAGTGTGTACAAAAACATTTACAAAACCTTTAGTTTAGTTGATTAGGAGAACTGGGGAACTATCTCTCTAGGATAAACTTCACAAAGTTTACTAGACACATGTGTGTAAGATACATTCAAATGATATGAAGTTAATTGTTAATTTTTTGTTATTATATAATTCCATAGATATTTAATTTGCTGCCTGTGACATCAGTATCAGATTATCCCTATATGGTTGAAGATGATCTGGAGTGCTTGCATGTCAGACCCCGACGGGATGTACGGACTGACCATGTTTACAATACATTAAAGGTAACAGACTGACTGGTTGTAAAATGTAGCATAACTGATTGTTTAATTTGAGTGAATTTGAATTTGAATTTAAACTACCTGGTTCCTGGTTCACTGTTCAGTGATGTACTACACTGATGACACTATGACTTATTATCATCTGACAGGGAGTGGGGCTGAAGATGGCAACAAATTTGGCTTCTAAAGAACCTCACTGTTTGATATTCAGAGGTGTGGAGTATCAGCGTGGTCATTATGGTACATCCATGCCTTTTTCTTATATTATTGTTCAGTAAATGTTGAGTTTCTTGTTCTTACAAATAAGATACATAATGTGGCCAAAAGTATGTGGACACCTGATCATCACACCCGTATGTGGTTCTTCCCCAAACTGTTGCCACAACGTTGTAAGCACACAACTGTATAGGATGTCTTTCTATGCTGTAGCATTACAATTTTCCTTCACTGAAACTAAGGGGCCCAAACCTGTTCCAGTATGGCAATGCCCCTGTGCACAATGTGAGGTGCATAAAGACATGGGTTGACGAGTTTGGAGTGAAAGAACTTGAGTGGCCTGCATAGAGCCCTGACCTCAACCCCAGTGAACGACAAAAACCACAAAATCCCCAATCCACCAACAACAGTGCCTGACCTCACTAATGCTCTTGTGGCTGAATAGGCAAATCCAACAGTCACGCTCCAAAAACTAATAGAAAGCCTTGCCAGAAGAGTGGAGGTTATTATAACAGTATAATTTATATGTACATAAGTACATATGTTCAGTAAGCACATATGAGTGTGACGGTCAGGTGTCCACAAACTTTTGGCCATATAGTATATGTACATTAAATTATGTGTGTCAGAAATTAAGAATTTCTTATGGAGTTGATGTGTCCCCAATGGGTACCATTAAGATAGTCATTATAAGCTTCAAGTACTTAGTTTCTTTAGATATAATAGCTTTTGTATACGTTATATTAATTATTTGCAATTTTACTGATTTGCAGTGGGATACAGGATAAGAGGTTATTTGGATGATGTCATAGGCTCACAATCATCACGTTATGAACCTATCAAAACGGTTCGCAAATTCTTCCCAGAAACTTGGATATGGCAACTTGTTGAAGTGGGGTTAGTAAATTAATATTTAATTGTTGTTTTTATTTGGCATATTTGCTTGTTTAGAATTTTAAAAATGAAGAAAGAGAAAATAATGAAAATCAGTGCACTTGTTCCATAAATGGATGTATTTCCACAGTGCTTCTTAGACTTACATGGATACATTTTGCCATGGACACCTTTTTAGGCAATTGTATTACCATACACTAGTACTGTACTGATGTACAATAATCTTAGCTACAATATACTGAATAATGCACAATTCCCTTGATGATAAGTAATAGAAAATGTAGAAATCTAAGTGTTACTGATATTCCACAGGGACTCTGGATCAGCACAGCTTCCTGTCACTGTTCCTGACACCATCACCACTTGGGAGACAGAAGCTTTCTGCGTGTCCTCTAGGGGTCTGGGACTGGCTCCTCCTGCTCAACTCACTGTATTTCAGCCCTTCTTCCTGGAGCTCTCATTGCCTTACTCCATTATCCGGGGAGAGGTTTTTGAGCTGAAGGCCACCGTCTTCAATTATCTTTCCAAATGCATTATGGTACTGTAAGGCTAAGATTTCGTCTTCACAAGTTGTAACAGTTGAGATGCACAGTAAATTAATCACCTGTACCTCATCGCCAGGTTAAAGTGACTCCGGCCCCTTCCTCAGACTACACTCTGGAACCCTCTCCTGATGGCGAGTATTCATCCTGCCTGTGTGCAAATGGCAGAAAGACCTTTAAATGGACTCTGATTCCCACTGTGCTGGGTGAGACTTAAAAAGTTTTCAGCTGAGACAGGCTCTCACATGTCTATTGCATTACATTGTGGAGACTGTAAAGGTTTTTTTTAAATAATCTCCACAATGATGCTGCAGGAGTCTTGAATGTGACAGTGAGTGCAGAGGCAGAACAATCCCAGACTGTATGTGACAATGAGATTGTGAGTGTTCCAGAGAGAGGCCGTATTGACACAGTTACTCGAAGCCTGATTGTACAGGTTGGTGTCTTGAAAACACTCTAATCACAAAATATATGCTTAGCCTAATTATTACTATGACTTAATAACTCTTCAACCCCATGTAGGCTGAAGGAACTGAAAAGACAAAGAGCCAAAGCTGGTTATTATGTCCACAAGGTTAGACTTGCACATGTAAACTGTTGATTTATATCTACTTATTTACAAGTCTGGGCTAATGTAAAACTGGTGCCAACAGTACTGTACCACTCAGTAAACATAGAGTTGTCTTTCCTTTCACTTACAGGCAACAGTGTTTCAGAGGAGTTGGAGCTGACTCTTCCTGAGAATGTAATAGAGGGATCAGCACGAGCTTCTGTTTCAGTACTTGGTAAGAGAAACATAGGATACATTTAATTAAAAATAAATATCTTATGTCATAGGTTTTAGTTTTAAAATGTATTCTTGGCAACAGAAACAATAAAAAAGTATATAAAATGTAACTGTGCATATATTATTTTTATATACTGTATTTTCATTCTGCTTATTTTTACGAGTGTTGACTCTATATTCATTTTCATTAATTTTCATGAAGGATTGCAATAATTCTTGAGTTGACTGTACTGTAGACTAAACTGCTAATCTTAAGGCATGACCAGCTTATTAATTACTCTCAAAGCTTGAAGTAAATTGAATTGATAGGAACGGCACAGGAATTTAATACAAATTGAATGAATCCAAAGATCTGGCTCTTTAAAAAGACTTGAAATACCCATTTCTAGTCAGGTTCACATTAGGCATGTATATTAAATTTTAATTTCATGATAACTGTCTAATCTCTTATTGTAATGATATAACAATATTGTATTTGAGTAAAAATACTATGTTACCTGCAACTGTCTTAGGCAGCAAGTATCACAATTTTACCTGCTAGCTTGTGATTATTAATAACTATAATTATTACAGCTGAGGCCAAAGGTTTACATAAATCTTAGCTAAAGATATTCAGTTCCAGTTTTCTCAGTCTTACATCTGCACACATTTCGTGTTACCATACATTTCTTCAGGCAAGTCAATTAGGGTGTCTACTTTGTTCACACCCAAGGTGTCACTATAACAGAATTCTAGTGGTTCAAAAGTTTACATACACCGAGGTGACTGTCTCTTTAGAAGCTCCTCGCCAATTGTCATAATTAGGAGTTAATGGGAGCACACCTTTGGCTGTATTTAAGGGACTCTTTGGCCTTGATACACTGGGAAATTCCATGCAACTCAGCCAGGACCTCAGGAAAATAATTGTGAACTCCACAAATCTGGTTCCTCCTTAGGAATAATTTGCAAACAACTGAAGGTACCACAAGCATATGTACAAACAATTGTATGCAAATATAAAAACCTTGGAATCACACAGCATTCAGAAAGGATGCACAAATTAACTCCCAGAGATGAATAAACTTTGGCCCAAAGAATTCAACTGAACCCTAAGACAACAAAGAAATTGGTGAAGGAATTGGCAGTGTCAGGTAACAAAGTATATACTGTACATACACCATCCACAAGTGTCCTACATCACCATAGCCTAAAAGCCTGTAACAACAGAAGAAACCCATGGGAAAAAAAAAATTCTCCATATTTGGACAAGCAAACATTTGATCCTCTTTGAAACAGAGCCTATTAATAAACCTGATACACTCTATCAAATGGCCCCCAAAAATGACATTTTGTAGTAATTTTCACAATTTAAATTAACAAAAAATAGATCAGTCACATGGAAAATGTAAGTACACCTCTACATTTATCACACCTTCAAATCCATAAAATTAGAATCAGGTGTTCAGGGTGTTTGGGGTTGCTTCGCTGCCTCAGGGACCGGACAGCTTGCATTCATTGATTCAAATATGAATTCTGCATCATATCAAAGAGTGGTTGAAGATAATGTGAGGCCATCTGTCCGAAAGTTGAAGTTGACTTTTCAACAGGATAATGATCCTAAGCACACTAGCAAATCCACCAAGGAATAGCTCAAAAAGAAGAAATGAAGGAATGGCCTAGTCAAAGCCCGGATTTGAATCCTATTGAAATGTTGTGGGGGGATTTGAAACGGGCAGAACATGCAGGGAAAACCCTCAAACATCTTGCAACTGAAAGAATATTGCATCGACGAGTGGTCAAAAATTCCAGCAAGCCAATGTCAGTGACTGGTGGACAATTATGCAAAATGCCTACAAGAAGTTATTTCTGCTAAAGGGGGCAATACTAGTTTCTGAGGTCAAGGATGTACTTACTTTTTCCACCGAAGAATATCACATCTATTGATATTTCTGTTGAATAAATGATTGGAAAAGCTAATTTTCCTTGTGGTTTTGTTCAAGTATATCAACTTTATTAATAGGCACTGTTTCAAAGATGATCAAATGTTTGCTTCTCCAAATATGTCAAAAAAGCCAACAATTTCCAAGGGGTATACTTATTTTTCACATGACTATATGTAAGTGCCTCATGAGGAAAGAGATACTGAAAATACTGAAATACTGAAGCAACACCTCAAGATATTAGCCAGAAAGTTAAAACTTGGTCGCAACTGGGTCTTCCAGAAGGACAATGATCCTAAGCACACTTCCAGCATTATAAAAAAAAAAGTATTTGACTGGCCAGCACAGCGTTTTGACCTAATAAATTGTGAAAAATTGAATGTGTTTAGCCTAGGTGTATGTAAACGTTTGGCCTTAAGTGCAAATGTATCCAACTACATGGGTAACTAGACAAGCAACATTATGTAGCAAGTTATACAGGCTGTCTGTCATGTTGCATTTTAAATGTAATAACTGGACAGTGTGCCCAGGTGAGATTATGGACGAGCCCATGGAAACAAGAACAATGTCAAGAGTGTGGGCGCCACAGTGTCTTAAATTCAGTGTCTGGACATTAAAAAAAAAAATGAAGCAATATCTAGTAGATTAATTCTTATTTGGCTTTTCTCTGGTATGCTTGTTGCGTGGTTCAAATTGTTACTGAATTATACTTTTTATCAGGTTAAGCAGTATAATTAGACTAAGACAAAAAAAATTATTGTGTTCTTTTGTAGGAGATATACTTGGCCGTGCATTAAAAAATCTGGATGGGCTGCTAAAGATGCCATATGGCTGTGGAGAACAAAACATTGCTCTCCTCGCCCCCAATATCTACATTTTTCAGTATCTAGAGAACACTGAGCAACTCACCACAGCTATCCGTGAGAGGGCTACTGGTTTCCTTAAGAGTGGTAAGTGAGATTATATTTCTCTGTTTAATCTTACAGGTCATCACTAGCCATCCTGAATATACTCTTGCTGAAGTAATCAGAATCAATCATTTATTTTTACACAGGATACCAGAGGCAGCTAAACTATAAACATTTCAATGGTGCATATAGCACATTTGGCAGGGGAGAGGAGAACACATGGTAAGAATTTTACAGGTAGTAGTAATGATGCACACAGAAACATTTCAGTCATTGTGAATTTATTCTGAGAAGTAAAATATCTAAGAAAATATTTTCATTTTACACATAAATAATTCTCCACCACCAGGTTGACTGCTTTTGTCTTAAGGACCTTTGGCAAAGCACAACGTTACGTCTTTATTGATCCAGCAAGCATTAACAGTGCAAAGCAATGGCTTATACGTATGCAGAGATCAGATGGCTGTTTTATACAACAGGGAAGTCTGTTCAATAACAGGATGAAGGTATGTATGGTAATAAGGCCCTGCATACTACAGAACACTCTCATTTACAACATCAGAAGGATTTGTCCATTTCTATCCACACAGGCCACTCAGGTGCTTGCTCAGTCCCTTATCATTTTGAGGCTTGGCTCCTGTAATTTGCTCTTGGCATGTCTGCCTCTGAGTGCCATTCGACCTCTGCAACTGATCTGGAATGCAGCTGCATGACTTGTTTTCAACCTTTCTAAGTTTTTCCACTTCACCCCATTGCTAAGCTCCCTCCACTGGCTTCCTGTAGCTGCCTGCATCAGATTTAAAATACTGCACTTATCACACCCCACACTGCACCAGACTTCCTCAGGTCCTTTAGACCTGTTCAACTGGTCCCATCTTCTCTCAGGGTACAGTACAAGGAAGGCATGCATCAAGGCTGTTCTCTGTTCTGGCATCTAGGTGGTGGAATGAACTTCCCCCAGATGTCCGTACAGCGGAGTCACTGGCAGTCTTCAAACGACAACTAAGTTCCTACCACTTCATGAAGCACTTACATTAGCACTTTATTTTATTATTTTTTAAAAATCTTGTGTAGTCTGTGTGATTTTTTTTACTATATTACCTCCCCAACAGAGTTTTTTATACTCATAGTATTATTGGTCCATGACCTAGTTAACCAGTATCAGGATGTATTTATTGATAGTCGTTCTTAACATTTCTGAATAAATCTACCAATCCTATCTAATTTCTCATATATTTCAGGGTGGTGTAAATGATGATGTGACTATTACTGCCTACATCACTGCATCATTCCTTGAATTGGGCATTACAGTCGAGGTAAGAGCATGATACAGTAAATTTTTGCTTTCAGATGGCATGATTCTATAAGCAGGCTCTGCAAAAGTCATAATAATAACTGGAAAGGGAAACTTTCCAAACTATTGTGTTTTCTTATTTACCATTGTGTATATTTTGTTTGCAGGATCCTGTTGTGAAAAAAGGACTGTTGTGCGTAAAATCTTCTATTGGTAACCTGACAAACACCTACACCACTGCACTGTTGGCCTACACTTTCAGTCTGGCTGGAGAGAATGAAATTCAAGAGCACCTGCTAAAAAAGTTGAATAGTGTTGCTATTACAGGAGGTATGGGATGGTTAGCATAATTTGTAACATATAAATGTGTTACAATTAAAATTAAACAGTTAAAATGTTACTGTTTATGGAGTTTAGCCTGTTTTCTCATTGAGGCTGTATTCTTGCCTCATGCCCAGTGTTCCTCAGATAAGCTCTGGATTCACAGCAACCCTGACCAGGATGATGTGCTTAATGAAGATGAACGAATGAATGAATGAATGAATGAATGAATGGAAATGATATCGTGGGATTGCAATATAGTAATGTTATTAAGAAGATAAACTTATTTATGTGTCTTTTTCTGTCCCAAAAGCTTAATTTAAGTAACTACATTTAGGTGGTCAAAAGATTTCAGTATTACTTGTTTATCAGTTTTGGCATTTAAATAATAGCATCATCTTTTTTGTTTTGCTTTGTTTTGTTCTTGGTACCATGGATCCTTTTTTCTCTTTGGAAAATTAGTTAATAGCCTTTTCCTTTAGCCATCCATATCACACTCAATTTGTAACTCTGTTGCACTGAAGATCTAATTAGCAAGTCTAATATATACTGTTAGGTACATAACTAGTTTGCCTTTAAAATGTAATTTAATTTAATTTGAATGTAAAATAAATTACCATGAAAAATGAAGTTGAGATTTGGCTATCAAGCTTAGGGGTAATAATTTCCTGTGGTTACGCTAACTAAGTATCTATGTGATAGAATCATTTGGAATTATTTCAAATAGTGGCATAGCAGGATAAACACAAACATCAGGAAATATAAAGCACAAGAAAGTCAGGGACTCTAGTGATTAGGGGATGCTTATATGTCTTAACTATCTTTTGTCTCTTTAATTTTAGATGGTCGCCTTCATTGGTCTCAGTCAGCATCAGATGACTCCAGCGCATTGTCCGTGGAAATCAGTTCCTACGTGCTGCTAGCTGTTCTCACTGCAGGTCAACTCACTGCTGCTGATTTGGGATACGCTAATAGGATAGTCAGCTGGTTGGTGAAGCAGCAAAATCCCTATGGAGGTTTTTCCTCCACCCAGGTAATCAACTTATTTGCAGCCCTTTATGCAATTTCAATATAAATATTTTTGCCCCAAATATGACATTTAACAGGCCTGAACAACAGGCACATAAAACACAGACAACAATATAAGAAGATATTTATAACTGTCCAACAAACTCAGCTGTTGAGCCTTTTATAATAGCTAGTGTGGGAGTAGGAATAGACCTTTGTGTGAAAATCGTGTGTAACATGTCAAGAAAAATCGTATGGTAAAAATGCCTTCAAAAATAATGAAATTAAACATTTCTACATAAAAGAAATCTGCTATAAAGTGGAGTAAACAGCAAAAAACTAAACAAAGTCAATATCTGGTGTGACAACCCTTTGCTATTTAAAAATGCATCAGAAGTCTCAGATACATTTTTTGCATTTATATAAGGAAATTTGCCAGTAAGTTTTTCTAAGTATTTTTGATTCTGCCACAGTTCTTCTGGAAACTCTGACTGTCACACTTGCTTCCATTTTTTGCAGGTAAAACGTGATATCGTTCATTATGTTTTTTGTCTGAAAATTAATGTTTGGAAATGTAATTTCTTTTCACTAACTCAATAATGCAGGAGTCATAAACATCTTAAGTAAAAATTTATAGTAAAAAATTAGGGTGGCTAAAATGTTACTGTACTGCACAGTACTGAATATATACTGTAGTATACACACACACACACACACACACACACACACACACATACACACACACACACACACACATACACACTCATCATCTCAATGTTCACTTTATTAGGAACACCTGTACACCTGCACATTCATACAGATATCTATTCAGCCAATCATGTGTCAGCAGTGCAATGCAAAAAAACATGCCAATACAGGTCAAGAGCTTCAGTTAATGTTCACATCAAACATCAGAAGGAAGAAAAAATGTGATCTCTGTGACTTTGACCATGGCATGGATATTGGTACCGTAACATTGTAGCAACAGTTTGGGAAAGGCCAACATGTGAATATGATGGTCAGGTGGATAAATCTGAGTTTGGGGGATGCCAGGAGAACTCTACTTACCAGAATGCATAATGCAAGTAGAGTTTGGTGGAGGAGGGATAATGGTCTGGGGCAATTTTTCAGGGTTTGGGCTTGGACCCTTAGCTCTAGTGAAAGGTAATGTAAAGCTACAGCATACAAAGTCATTTTAGACAATTGTATGCTTTTAATTTTGTGGCAAAAGTTTGGGGAAGGCACTGTGCTGTTATAGCCTGGCCCTGTGCACAAAGCTCATAAAGACATGGTTTGAGGCGTTTGGTGTGGAGGAACTCCAGTGGCCTGCACAGAGCCCTGACCCCAACACTACTGCACACCTTAAATGATTTGGAACATTGACTATGAGCCAGGCATTCTCTTCCAACAAAAGTACTTAACTACACTGATGAAGGCAAATTTCCACAGGCACACTTCAAATTTTGTACAAAACCTTCCCAGAAGAGTGTACACTGTTATAGCCTCTAAGGGGGGTCAACTCCATATGAATGCCAATGGTTTTGGAATGGGATGTTTAACAAGCACATATTATGTGTTTTTCCAAATATATAATATTCTCTTCCTCTTTTTAATATTCTAATCAGGACACAGTTGTGGCCCTCCAAGCTCTGGCTCTGTACTCCACTAAAGTGTTCAGCTCAGATGGCTCTAGCACAGTAACTGTAAAGTCAGCAGATGGACACAGTCACAACTTTTATGTGAACCAGAACAACAAGTTACTGTACCAAGAAAGATCATTGCAGGATGTTGCTGGAAAATACAGCATTGATGTGAAGGGCTCCACCTGTGTGTCAGTGCAGGTCAGTGCATCTTTAGGATAATAATAATATCTTGATAGAAGCTTGATCAATCTTACTGACAAATCAGTTTTTTTGTAAAGTTTTTCACAATTGCTTGTTTATTAAATAATAACAGCAGAAAAAAAAAACATATTGGACTAAGTTTGGACTAAACACAATATGCCCACTCAAATGAAGGACAGTAATAATATTTTTTTTAAAACAAACAAGTTTTATAAAGTCTTTAAACTCCTCTAAAATTGAATTGGATTATTATTATTAGATTATTATTAGAATTATTATTTTGTATTTTTGATTTACAGTATTAGTAATTTACAGCCAATTCAGCAACTTCTTAAATATGAATGGCTGTTCTAATGGATTTCTATTTGCTTTCCAGACACATCACTGCAGTTATAAATGACATTCTTTTATCTCCACTTGTAGACAGCACTTTTCTACAATGTCCCCACACCTACTCACACCAGTACACTGAGCATCACGGCTACAACTGACGGAAACTGCACAAAATCATTCGGACACACTCTGGCAATCAATTTCACTGTCACGTAAGAATAAATATGTGATAAATCCTTGAACTTATATGAGAAAAACAGTGGCAGATTTCTTCAGGTGATTTAGAAACAGATTTTAAGTAGTCCCTCCATTTTTTTTTTACATTAAATGACTGCAAATCATATCGCATAAAATATTATGAAATATAATACACTCAGCAAAATTATTCAAGCATAACACAAATAGTCAATGACTTATTACATGTCAATATCATGGCTCTATCACGGGCAGCTGGTATCAATGGGCTAACAGGGCTAAGCCCATCCCCTGTCTTTCAAAAAAAAAAAAGTTAATATAAAGTTTCATTTTGCTCATACCATAGAGCATAGTTCTAGTGGTAATATGAATGACAGGTTAATATTAATGCACTTTTCCTAATGCATTATTATTTCTATAGTAACAGCCCATTGTAGCAACTCGAGGTTGTGGTGGGCTGAGCACAGACACACAGGAGGCAGGAGTAATGGAAAAAAGGGTGCTCTTTTATTCAGTTTAATGCAGTGGAGGTAGGAGAAGTGCAGAGTGAAAGTGAAGCAGGGAAGCAGAAGCATCCGGACATGGGAAGGGGGAGCCATGGTGGGCGGTGCCAAACTTGAGGAAGCTAGGGTAGCTGATAGGGAGCATGATCTTCAGCGCTGTCGTCTGGTTCTGCGAGGAAGGGAGAGAAACGAGTCAGCAAGCTCATGAAGACCAAACTGGCTCACATCGCTGTATTTGCTGTGCCTTTTTATACTCTCTTGTCTCCTCGAGGAGAGTGAGGAGCTGTGGCTGCTCTCATTGGTGGCCAGCCATGTGTGGTTGTGCCACCTCGCCCTACAGACATGTGCATCTGTGCTGTTCACAATAGAGGTGTTGAAGTGGCTCTGTCCCAACAGCACCCGGGCAGTAGTCGCATATAGAGGTTTTGTTGTGGGGGCTGTAGGCCCGCCATCACAGGACACCCCCCCCCCCTTAGTTCGTAGCCAACTGCCAGGGAAGGTTGTGCCCATAGACTGTGTTGCTGGGAAAGGCTGTCAGCGTTGCCATGGTGGACCCTGCCCAATGTTGTACCTGGAAAGAGAAGTCCTGTAATGAAAGGAACCATCAAGTTACCTGGGTGTTGGTGTCTTTCGCCTTGGCCATCCACAGGAGGGGAGCGTGGTCCAGGACTAGGGTGAAATGTCGGCCTGCCAAGAAGTAATGGAGCTCCTAGATGGCCCACTTTATGGCCAGGGCTTCTCTGTACCATCATCAAACTCAAATCTGTGACAGTCTGTGAGTGACAGTCATGTCAGCTGATTGCATAGAGTGATACGCCCACTAAATTTTGAACCCATTGCTGCTAATATAATAATTATATTATAATAATATAATAATTATATTACATTATAACTCCAAGGTTTTGTTGTCAAGTTATTGGATAATAGAGTTTAGCCCTCACATCTAATATCACCATTAGCCACCACTGTGATGATTTTACTATAAGGGACAAGAGTCAGAAGTGTTGTATGAATCCATTTGCTGGAGGGTTAACAACAATCATGTCCACAATCCAGAACTCATAAACATGCCAGGGTCAAACACAATGGGTACAGGGCTAACAAAACCAGAGGACAGATATAAAGAGCGGTTAGAGAGAATCAAGCAGGAGTTAAACACAAAGATTATTAACAAATCCAGAATCCAAAATATAATGCAAATGGGTAAACAGAGAGGCAAGCAAGGCAATACACAACAGCTTAGAACTTACACAAAAGGAAATAATTGGCAAGGCTTGACAGTGTGTATGTGACCATATGCTAGTGTGTGAATAGGAATGTGTGAACTGTGGCAACTGAGGAAGTGTCTTTACTACTCAAGGGGAGGGTGCCCACTGGTGGCATGGCGATGAATTGTCCCAAACGGATGTGACATTTACATTGATGGTATTTAAAAGACGGCCTTATTCAGAGAAACTGAGTAGTTTCTAGAGTTTATTCCCTATTACTTACAGATAAATCAGTTAGCTAAATTGGTTTAACAACTAAAATAAGCATCACTGACTGGAGCATAAAACTCAGTCAGCATTGTTAAATGAGAACTGAGTCAGGATCCCAGGCTATGTTAAACAATCAATAGATTGGCCCCTGTGCTACCAAACTCAGCGAAGAATCACAAAATTCACTGCAATCAGACTTCTTACATTTAATGAGCAAATATCCTTTTTGACACTTTACCCTTTAGTCACAATGTCTATTATCTGGTATTATTATTGCTATATGTATTGGTATTAACTATCTTTTTGTTTTGTTGTTTGTTTTCATTTTTCAGATATAATGGGGCATTAAACAGCACTAACATGATCATAGTGGACATAAAACTCTTATCAGGGTTCACAGCAGATACTGGTGAAGTAAGGACGAGCAATGTGCTAAAATGCTTTTAAAATGTTAAAATGTCAGTTATGTGTTTGTGTGTGTGTGTGTGTGTGTGTGTGTGTGTGTGTGTGTGTGTGTGTGTGTGTGTGTGTGTGTGTGTGTGTGTTAATTTACTAATGCTGAATAATTCTTGTGTTGCTTTCTTAGCTGAACTACCAGAATATGGTGGAACAAGTTGATTCCAAAGATGACCATATTATCATGTATATAAAAGAGGTAAGAGGAGAACACAGTTTAGAAATCTGTACATAACAGATTATTACCTATATTACACACATCTGCTGTACATCCACTGCTGTACAAGCATGTATGTTTTATTTATAACACACAAAATCAGATATGATTGAGTGAATTTACAATATAATGTGTGATGAATCTCCAACAGCTCCAAAGGAATATTCCTTTCCACTATAAGTTACACATTAAACAGGTGCTTCCTGTGAAGAATCTCAAGCCAGCAGTGATCAAAGTTTATGATTACTACCAAACAAGTAAGATTTTCCTGGGTTGTGGGATTTAAACTCTGTTATCTTGACTGTATTACTTCCACTTACTGATTCTTTCATTTAGGTGACCATTCTGAGACGGAGTACACATCCCTATGTGCGTAAGTTTCCAGATCCTCATTAAACACAGAAAAGCTTTGGATATCTTCTGTGTGCTGGTTTTATCTTGTGCATAAATCTCAGATATTCATATTGTAGCGTGAAAGGTTAGAACCTAGAAAGGTTAGAAGTAAATACATTTCGACAGTGCTTTTTTCCCAGGGTATGTTACTGGCAGTCGAAACCTTATTTTTTGACTCTTTAGGCTGTTTTCCAGAATTCATCTACAGCAATATCCCCAGAACCCCACACATACAGTACTGTGCAAAGGTTTTAGGCACATGCAAAGAAATGCTGTAGAGCAAAGATGTCTTCAAAATAATGAAATTAAATGTTTCTACATTTAAAAAAAAAAAATACCGTAAAGAGCAGTAAACAGTAGTAAATGAAACAAAGTCAATATTTGGTGTGACAAAAAAGTAAAAATAAAAATAAAAATAGTAGTCTCCGGTACAATTTGTGCAGTTTTATAAGGAAATGAGCTGGTAAGTTTTATTGAGCATCTTGCAGAACCAGCCACAGTTCTTCTGGAGACTTTGACTTTCGCACTCGTTTCTTATTTTTGCAGCAAAACCCAGCAGCCTTCATTGTGTTTTTTGTCTGAAAAGTGTCTCTTACGTAATATGCTGCTTTCTTAAATGACATACAAACATTTTTCTGTAACATTTAATTTTGTGCTAGAAAAATAATGCTTGGGAATCTGAAAAGTTTGTACTAAAAAAATAGGGTGCCTAAAACTTTTGCACAGTACTGTATATGCAGTTCAGATACATGTTGCATTACAGCACACTCTGTCACATTCACAGTCACCACCATACTAATCATGCATATCTGGACTCAGTTATGAACTACACATTAAATATACAAACAAACCCCATAGTTCACTGCAAATATACAGTCTGTGTCCTTGCTACTAAGCCCTGTATTTAGTGATTCTGATATTCTTCTTTTTTTTAATTATTATTCTTGCTTTGAATTGCCTTATTTACATTATTTGCTAATCGCCTGACCATTGCCTGTTATCAGTTCTGAGATTTATGATTTGGATGTGTTTGGAAGCTTTCTAAATAAAGCTGGTGGTACCTGCACTTGTGTCCGTCCCTGCTGCCTGACACCAGTGATGAGCTCTCCTAGAAGAAGAAGGAACCTAATGGTCACACATACATTACAGCACAGTGAAATTCGTTTTTTCACATATCCCAGCTTGTAGGAAGAAACCTATTACCATTACTGGTACTTAATAGTATCTTCTAGACATAACATGTCATCAGTAGAAGTCAACAAATTACCAGTACCCACAGGGACCATTACAATTTCCATTAAAGCCAATACAGTTCCCATTATAACCATTAAAACCATTACAATTTCTTTGAGGGTTTCGATTGGTTTTTTCAGCAGGGGTGTGTAGGGTCCAAATGTAATGCTTGCACAGAGGGCCATTGTGACAAAATTCTGCCACTGGTGATATTACAGTTTTATTTTTAAGAATAACTATTTTGGCAAAACTTTAGGAATTATTCACATGATGTACACAAATTTTCTAAACTCAGTTTTGTTTGGGGTTGAATAATTTTGATTGCAGCTGTAACAGATCCGTCGCTTATCAGTTATTTAGAGCTAGCGCTGAACAAACTGGGTTTACAACAATTTCATTAAACTGGTGTGTGTAATTGAAATAGCTACATAAGCTTTTTAAACTTGACAGCATATTCTGTATACAAAAGTACAGTAACTCATCATAAATTATATGATTTGAACCCGTTAGTCTTCTTATGTATACATGTACACACACTCAGGAGCAGTAATATGATACAATTTTTTTTTAACTTACTGTATTTCCATGAATAATACATTTCTTGTATAAATGCTCCCATGAATGATTAATGAATAAATCCGTTCATATCCAGCTTGATAAATGAGGGCCACTGTCTACACTTGCACGCTGCCTTTGTTTGCAGCAGTTTATTAAACTGAATTCCAGTTATTTGCTATAAAACAATCTAAAAAAAAAGTACATCACAAAGTCACAAAGTATTTTTAAACTTTGGTGTAAACCTGCAACCCTGCCAATCCTGTCATTTACTGTCCTATCCGCTGCTCCTCCTCGACTTAAAATGTACTTACAATGAACGTGGGGCAGTGTGATTCATGGCCTCTGTTGCAATTGCCATTTTTTGACCACTAGTCAAAAATATAATAAGAACTCTATGGAGAAAAATGGTGCAGTGGGCGAGCTGCCCCATGATTGCGCAACATCTAAAAAAGACAAACACACCAATGGATCAGATAATGTTGATGAAAAAGTGCTAAATTTACATGGATGCATGTTTGTAAATATATATGTACAGCACATGCCAAATGTTTCAACAATTGCCAAATATATGCTAGGCATTTGGATTTAAAAATTTGCCGTTTAAAAATAGTTCTTCTTCAGTGGCCTACTGTGCACCTCTCCAAGTGAAAAGTGTACTAAAGGTACTTGAAGGTACCACATCAGTGACAAGGAAGGAAACAGTTTAGTATTCTTTTTTCTTTTTCTTTTTTTTCTTGAGAATGTATTAACGAAAAGGTCGCATGTAAAGGTAGCCCATTTTAGAAACATGCCTCACTGGTGATGTAAATTTGCAGAATTTATTTATTTGTTTATTTTTAATAAAGTGCAAGAAATGATTTACATTTTCCATGTTTTGACTTAATGTGAGTGGTGTTTTCTATGAAAGATAATTACGTTTAAAATACATTTCACGTCACGTTATTTTGTACCCAAGTTTAGCTTCGTAGAACGGTGTCAAATCACTGGGAGTGACGTCACTTCCTGTACAAGTGGCTCTGTGTAACGGCTGCAACATCCACAACAAGAGCAAAGCGGAACCTGTCAGCGATTATAGTAAATATATTTTCGGTTATCATTAGACCCACTTAATTAAGACAAAACAGTGTTTTTGACTGTTGTTTTCTGGTCTGTTGTATGAAACCGCTGGTGTTGATGTGGCGTGCGGGTCATTTATATAAAAGCTCAGCTCAGACAGGCTCGGAAATGTTTCTGTTTGAAATGCGCTGGTAGTTAGTTGCAGGATTATTTATACGCACGCGCTCACACGTCAGCTTTCAACATCTGGCCATGCATTTATACCTAGCTTTATACAGATTTTAGACTTGTTAGCAGGCCAAGCTAATTCGTTTCAGCTGTCAGTTACTGGGCTGGTTAGCTTTCATAAAACACTACGCTAGCTAATGCTACTGTGTCACACGTGTTTACATTTTTATTTATTTGAACTAGCCAAATGTCTGGCGAATAAATGTCAATTATCAAAAAATAAATAAATTACAGACGGAATCAAAGGAAGGTGTCAAAGGAAACTGTTTATCGTTTAAGTCTAGTCCAACGCTGTTCAAATGAAGGCTGTGGATATCTTTCGAATGTAGGGATGAGTGATATGACAAATATATCACACTTCATTACATTTCTACGATACGAGATATGGATCAGTATATTTAGGTTTTTGTTCATTCGTATTCAGTAACTGCTTTATCCTGGTCAGAGTTGTGGGGGTTCCTGAGCTTGTCCTGGGAACACCGGGGACAAGGTTGGGAATACACTCTGGATGGGACACCAGTCTGATGCAGGGCACCAGGTACATACTCATTCACACCTGTGCCATCCTACTAGCATGTTTTTGAGTGGTGGGAGGAAACCAGAGAAGCCAGTGGAAACCCACATGGACATGGGGAGAACTCCGGGAACCCTGGAGCTGTGAGGCTGCACCATTGTCCTTGCCGACTGTCAGACATGTCTTTTATTTCCATTTCCAGCTCATGCTTATTGAATCCATTTTTTTGTTTTTACCTTATCCCATCTAATGTAAACAGAACTAATTTTCCTTTTTTTCTTTCTTTTCTTTCTTTTTTTTTTTTTTTTTTTTTACCATATTCAGTGTAATATAATCTAGCCATTCACAATGTTTTAATTTGACCTTCACAGACACTCCTGGGCAAAAAATTTTTTTTTAAAAATGGGCCAAGCCCAAAATGGCAAAATAATAAGCTGTTAATGGTCTTAACAGCAAACCATTGTTCAGGAAATTAACAAGAAGTAAACAAATAGATAAAGTAACTTAGTAGGTGATAGCTTTTCCATTGTTTAAGCCTTGTGGGTAAACTTGTGGACAGCTTTTAATTTTTATTTTATTCATTCATTCGTTTATTTATTTATCTTGTTTTTACTTTATATTAATTTGTACACCCAAACATGTGCTACTATGAATTTTATATCAATCATTTTAATCTTTCTCAGGATTTTATCTTTGCGTACAAGAAGACTATATAAGTGAATTTCTAGTTGGTTATAGCAGCAAAAGTAAACAAGCTAATGGTGTCACAGGAAGTCTCAGGAGTGCATTTGTTTAATTCTTTTTTTGTTAAGACCATTAAAAGCTTAATATTTTGCCATTTTGGGCTTGGCCCCTTTTTTTTTTTTTGCCCGGGAGTGTATTTACTGATCAGGAGATATTAATTAAATAAATTGAGACAGAAGATCTGACACTGAGTATCGGTGGGGGTAGTACCGACCTAAAAAAAATATATATTTTCAAGTCCGATCCACAGTACTTTATGCTGAGATTGCATGTTAACTCTCACAGCACTTTTTTTCTTTCATTGAGCATAGATACAGCGTCTGTTAAAGCATACCGTATTTACTTTTGTTGTTTCGCATTACTTAGCAACTGACTTGTGGCACAGTGGTTAAGGCATTGGGTCTTGGAGCAAGACCCCTCAACTGCTGAGTTATCTCACTTGTAAGTCAGTTTGGGTAAAAGCGTCAGCCAAAATAAGATAAATGTAAACGTCGTCAAAAATCAGCATTCAATCAACACTCAGTATTCAATCAAAAATGGAAAAAGTGGATTGGTACCACTCTAAATGGAAATGTCCTCAACTTTAAAAAAAAAAAATGCAGTGTATTTTGGCCCATTCATCTTTACAGTATTGCTTTAGGCCCTGATAAATAAAAACATACAATTGAAGGAGGGTGTACTTTCTTTTTCCCATGACTGTAGTTCTGAAACCTAGTGGCTTTCCTGAACTGAAGTTTTTTTCTTATTTGCACATATCTTAATCTCAATTAAAGTTACCATTTGTTTCAGGAAGACTGACCCCATGCTTGTTTTTTTAGGAGTTTCTACAGTCCCTCCCCTTATATCTAATCACACCTTTAAAGTACAGTGAACGGAGTGGCTTTTCAGGACACATTCACTCCTTCGTGAGTGGCCAGCCACTTCAGGCTGTTACAGGTTTGTCGAACTGCACATTACTACAGGTAAGATTGTTTTGTAAGTACTGTCAGTTAAGAACTGTAGACGGATATTAGTTCAGTGCAACATTAACTTTTTAAACTGATTTTATGACTTGAAACTATGACTAAGAAACTGAGCTGTGTATCATTAATTTGATTCTGTTTGAAGCAGCGAGTAAATATTCAGAGAATCTGTTTTTAAGAGTATTTTAAATTCTCTTTTGGCTTTTTCAGAGCAGCAGTTGGCGGGGTGTTTGGGACAGGGCCATGGAGGCACCTGAGGGGGAAGGCCGCACGTTTATGCAAGTGATCAGTGAGAAATACAGCCCTGAGAACTTCCCCTACCGCCGGGGCCCTGGCATGGGGGTGGTTGTACCGCCTGGCCATCAGGGCTCTCCTATGAAAGGTCAGACACTGGCAACCATTTGTGAAAGTCAGTCAGCATTGTTGCTGTATGAGCTCAGTCAGTGATTCTTAGTATAAAGTCTAGAGATAAGTGAATCAAAGGTTCGTATATTTTATTACCCTACCAGACCGACTGAACCTGCCCAGTGTGCTGGTCCTGAATGGCTGTGGAATTAGCCATGCTGGGGATGAAGGAGAGATCGCAGCTTTTTGTGCTCATGTGGTTGAACTGGATTTATCTCATAACAAACTTCAAGACTGGCATGAGGTATCTGTCTCGTTTATTTGCACTGGCCATGACTGTATGGCAGTCTGAAACATGGCAACTCATTGCCACACATAACCAGTACAATTTCTGTTACACTGTCAAATATTAACTCTGTCACTTGCCTCTGTTCAGATCAGTAAGATTGTTATGAGCATTCCAAACCTGGACTTCCTGAACCTTAGTTCAAACCCGCTGAGTGACGCAGCGCTGGAGTTGTACTGTGCTGAGTCTTTATCTAGAGTGCGCCGCCTCGTCCTCAACAACACTCAGATTTCTTGGGATGTCGTTCACGCCTTCACACGCGGGATGCCTGAGTAAGATCACTACAGAAGT
Source organism: Cranoglanis bouderius (assembly GCA_023630585.1). NCBI lineage: Eukaryota > Metazoa > Chordata > Actinopteri > Siluriformes > Cranoglanididae > Cranoglanis > Cranoglanis bouderius. The sequence goes on along the minus strand of CM042548.1, from coordinate 6,960,842 downwards.
CCCAATACGCTTCATTTCTTTGACCAAAAACATTATAATCTAATCCTGAGCGTACTGAATATTAATTGCATAGGTTTTGTTATGCCTTCCAGACTTTGATAGTATGTTCTTTTCTGTTTCCTTATTTGCAGCAAAGTTGAACTTTAAACTAAGTCTCAGTTAAAACCACATCCTGGGAGCAGTTTTGTTGCTTTATGGATTTTATAGTTTCATAAGTTCATACATCATGTTTATATCGCTATTTCACTTTCATACTATGTTATTTGGTCACGTTATGACTGTTGAAAGATCTCAGCATGTGTGCGCACACACATACAAGATCCAGGGGATATTCACCACCCTAAGGTGATTTTTATATAATGCCCATGAGGAGGAGAAGCATGTCACATTAGGGGCTCTGTTTAAACAGGGGGCTGATGATCTGAACAGTGTATACTGTGCATAAGAAGGAATGCCCCTCAGGTTCACCCACATGCAATACTTCAAGGTAAAAAGGTTGGTTAAAAAAAAAATGGGTCATGACATTGGGATCCATTAGGTTTTGGTAAGTGGTGGCTAAGGGCTACTGATCAGAAAGAGTTCAAAACCCAGCACTATCAAACGATTATTATTAGTTACATTTATATAGTGCTTTTCTAGACACTCAAAGCGCTTTACATAGTATGGGAGGAAATCTCCTCAAACACCACCATTGTGTAGCATCCACCTGGATGATGTGAACACCCACCACACACAAGCTATTGGCAGCGAGGAGAGGTGAGCGATGTAGCTAATTCACGGATGGAGATTATTAGGGGGCCATGATAGATAAGGGCCAATTTCGCCAGAACACCAGGGTTATACCCCTACTCTTTACGAGAGGTGTCTTGGGATTTTTAATGACCACAGAGTCAGGAAACCTCAGTTTTACATCTCATCCGAAAGACTGTGCTCCGTTTACGATATCATGTCCCCGTCGTTATGCTAGGGCTTTAGGACCCACACAGACTACAGGGAGAGCACCACCTACTGGCCTCCCTCATACTACTGCCAGCAGCAACCTTAGTTTTCCCCAGGAGGTCTCCCATCCAGGTACTGGCCAGGCTCAATCCTGCTTAGCTTCAGTGGGAAACCAAGCAAGAACTACAGGGTGATATGGCTCTGTCATGTTGGTTCTTTAACCTTCAACTGCTCTGTTTTAGTGTCTTAATTGCTTCGGATAAACGTGTCGGCCAAATGAGCAAACGAAAAATTTTTTCAGCTACAAAAAAAGTTCCATTCTGTTTATTGTCTTATAGATTTAAAGAATGTACAGAAAATATCTGTCTGATACCGACATCGTACCAGTGTTCTACAAGAAACTGATCAGGTTTTTGCACCATATTGTTATGACTGTATCTTCCATCCTGCTTTGTATACTGTTGGAAATGATCGATTTGCTGCTGAAGGTCAGGGTCCGTTAACAACACACATGAACTCATTCTCAATCCTTTTATGATGACTATATTGTTCATGCAGTCAGTGTCACTGTTTTTTTTTAGTGACAGTAAAAATGTAAAGTCCTCACCTGCATCCCTGTGTATCTTCTAGATTGGAGGAGCTGTTCCTGTGCCTTAATGAGTACAGCACTGTGATGGTGTCTGCCACTCCATGTCCTTCACTGCGGCTGCTGCACATTACAGACAACAATCTGCAGGATTGGAGCGAGGTGCGCAAGTTCGGCACCATGTTCCCCTCTCTCGACACACTCGTCTTGGCTAACAACAACCTCAACTCCATTCTTGACTCTGAGGACAATCTTCGCCGACTCTTTCCCAACTTGCGTAGCATCAATCTGCACAACTCGGGTATAGTTTCTTATAAAACCTATCATGTAATCTTTCTGTAATGCTAGAGCTTTTAGCTTTAATTGAACGCTGCATTCCCGTACGGATGGGAAATACGATGGCATGTCATTAATATAATATCATATTATAAGTTATGTCACAATACAGATTTCTGAGATCTGAGTACTTTATAACAAATACAAATTCCGATTGGAAACAAGCGATTAGATGTTAGGTCATTTACCAATTCCCACCCACTCGTTCGCCCCTATTACATGACACCTATGCTGCATCTCAAGTCGCCTACTATCCGTCTAGTATCCGAGATTAGAATTAGTGTGTCACAAATCGTAGTATATTGAAATGAGTATCCCAAAAGTGCCCGGATGGTCTAATATTTCTGGTAGATTTTCGGAGTGTGGATCCGTGGACACTTTTTCAGCTAATATTGCCCACAACTCCTTGCATGAGAGAGGAGGAGTTTTGTGACTGTTTGCTTCGCCAAATTCAAGGACACATTTTAGAGAGGTGTAAATGTGCAAAATTAAATCAAGGGAATGGTAAATTAAATTATACTTTTAGTGCATAGTATAAGTAGGCAAATTGAGACGCAGCACTAATAACCAGGGAGGATGACGGCTCACATATACTTCCTCTGAGACACATGAAGTCAACCTCTGCATCTTTTGGAACACACGGCAGCTAAACATAGAGTAATGCCATCCCTCCCAACCAGAGAGCATGGCTGTGGCATTGCCTGCATTCTGTCTTAAAATCTTTCAACGATAAAGATAACACTATTTATCACTCAGTCTTTTTGTTTTTTTTTTTCCTTTTTAAAAGCAACACAGCTGTACTGCTGGCAGCTTGTTAGCAAACATATATATCATAATGCATATCATGTATCATACAAATGTCGTCAAGTGTATTTTCCCGTTTTATCAAGTCTCGCCAGCATTTTTATACATGTTAAGAAAAGTATTATATAGTATCAAATTTGTTCAATCAATCTAACCCGTATACAGCTTTACCCAACGATCTCTGATATCGCTCACATGCGTGTTTAGGTCTCAGTCAATGGGAAGACATAGAGAAGTTAAATTTTCTACCCAAGCTGGAGGAGGTGAGATTGCAGGGCATTCCTCTGCTGCAGACCTACACTAACACAGAGAGGCGCAGTCTCATGATAGCTCAGTAAGTTTCTCATTAGCACTCTACCACTTGTATAAGTTCAGCCATTACCTGCAGGACTCTCAGTACCTTTGTGTTCCTGCCTCAGCTTGCCTTCAGTGAGTTGCCTCAACGGGAGCATTGTAACAGAGTTAGAACGTGAGGATGCTGAGAGGTTCTTCATCCGTTACTATCGGGATCACTCTGAAGAGGAGCTGCCTCACAGGTACAGTGCCTTCAATACAGAGAGGGGCTCAGTACCAATGTGCTGGAGCTCAGTTATAACATACACTCACCGGCCACTTTAATAGGAACACCTGTACCCCTTCTTATTCATGCAGTCATGCAGCTATCCGCCAGTCACGTGGCCGCAGAACAATTCATTAAAATCATGCTAATACAGATCAAGAGCTTCAGTTAATGTTCACATTAAACATCAGAATGGGGCAAAATGTGATTACAGTGGCCAATGAGTGTATAGTTTTGATGAAGAACAGAATGTTGTTGTTTTTTTATGTTGCATAACTGCAAATATTTTGCAAATGTCTGTGGCTTTGTATCTGTAGTCTGCGTTGAAGAGAACAGTACACATGCACAAACAAATATAAAGGAGCAGTGAGGTCTCCAACCTTGTTAGATATTACTGAAAAAGACTCTCAGTTGGAAGCTTAATCAAATATCAGTGGTTTTTGAAAAATTACCAAACGCATTCACGGCAGTTGATTTATATTTAGTGACGCCCACGAAGCTCCATAAAAGCAAAGCTCGCTGAGAGCTGAAAATGACAAAATGACAACTAAACGGTTAAATTTCTGATTGCAAGATGAGATTATGTGTATAGATGTTTAGTAAATGTAACTGACACATCCCTGCGCGTTTTTGTGACAGATATCACTGTTTGGTGACCAAGTACGGGAAGTTGGCGCCACTGGCTGAGATCGACCTGCGGCCGCGCTGCCACGCTAAGGTGGAAGTGCGTTGTGAGGACCGGGTAGAGCAGGTGAGCATCCGGCTGGACCAGACCGTGGCTGAGCTGAAAAAGCAGCTGAAAACAGTGGTGCGACTCTCAGTCACTAACATGCGTGTCTACTACATCGACAAGGACATGCACTCGGCCTTCGGGCCCGAAGAGATGAAGTATAGCACAAGGGCCTTGCATTCCTACAGTATTCGGGATGGGGACGAGATCCTGGTGGTGCCCAAGACCAAATGAGCGACTGGTACAAGGAACAAGATGAAACTGTGCTGGAATAATTTGTGTCCATATTAACAGTCCATAGACTCCACAATGTGTGTGAGACATGATTCCAGACAAAATAAAAAATCTAGGCTTTTCAGACTGCCTTGGATTTTAGAGACATTACATTGTGTTTTAAAGGGCACCTTGCAGCTCACATTGCTGTTCAGTGTGTGTGCCGCTGCGTTTGTTGACATGCCGTACATTTGGCTTTCGTCATTTATGTTGCCTTTGACCATGAATGGGATTTGCGGTTAACTGTTAGTAAATGCCTGTTTCTTTAAAAGGAAAGCACAAAAGAGCTTTGCTAGTTCAAAAAGTGCATCCTGTGAAACTTGACAATCATCTCCCACCAGTTATATTGTGGTTTGCCACAGGAAGTAGAAAAGAAATTCACACCCTGTGATTGTCCTAAGGAGAAAATGGTGGATTTGTAGATGGTATGTGTATAGTGTAACTCTCAGGCCACAACGTTTAACAGTAATTAGTAATCTGATGGTATAATAAGGAGGGACATGGTAAAGATAAATGTGGAGGTTTGTTTATTTATTTATTTATTTTGTAATGTTTGGTTTGTGCATGAATACACTGCAAGTTAGCATCTACCGTGGTGGCTATCTGAATAGATGATACTTGTATCACTTGAATCCTTTGTGCACGAAGTTTGCATGTTCTCCCGGTGCTTTGGAGGTTTCCCCTGGGTACTCCGGTTTCCTCCCCCAGTCCAAAGACATACATTGTAGGCTGATTGGCATTTCCAGATTGTCCGTAGTGGGTGAATGGGTGTGTGAACGTGTGTGTGAACGTGTGTGTGATTGTGCCCTGCAATGGGTTGGCACCCCGTCTAAGGTGTTCCCTGGCTTGTACCCCGAGATCCCTGGGATAGGCTCCGTGACCCTCTGTAGGAAAATGAATGGCTGGATGGATATTTACTCATTTTAAATCAAAGAAATATGTGCATACGCAGGCATTATAAAGTAATAAAGGTACATCTGTACTGTTTATAAAAAAGTATAGTGTGTAAGGTTGGAACATATATAATAAACTGAATTATATCAAATACAGTAGGGGGAAAAAAGTATTTGATCCCCTGCTGATTTTGTAAGTGACATGACATGTGAAGGCCAATGTATGGTAACCCATACTTGGAATTTGTCCTCTGCATTTAACCCATCCAAGTTAGTGCACACACATTAGGAGTTGTGAGTAGTGAACACACACACACACACACACACACACACACACACACACACAGAGCAGTGGGCAGCCATTTTTGCTGCAGCGCCCAGGGAGCAATTAAGGGTTAAGGACCTTGCTCAAGTGCCCAACAGTGGCAGCTTGGCAGTGCTGGGATTTGAACTCACAACCTTCCAATCAGTAGCCCAACTTCTTAACCACTGAGCTACCACGTTTGCCCACTGACAAAGAAATGATCAGTCTATAATTTTAATGGTAGGTGTGTTTTAACAGTGAGAGACAGAATAACAACAAAAAAAATCCAGAAAAACGCATTTCAAAAAAGTTATGAATTGATTTGCATTTTAATGAGGGAAATAAGTATTTGACCCCTTCGACTTAGTACTTGGTGGCAAAACCCTTGTTGGCAATCACAGAAGTCAGATGTTTCTTGTAGTTGGCCACCAGGTTTGCACACATCTCAGGAGGGATTTTGTCCCACTCCTCTTTGCAGATCCTCTCCAAGTCATTAAGGTCATTTTCAATGCCCTGGCTGAGGGAAAGAGGTTCTCACCCAAGATTTGATGGTACATGGCCCCGTCCATCGTCCCTTTGATGCGGTGCATTGTCCTATCCTCTTAGCAGAAAAACACCCCAAAGCATAATGTTTCCACCTCCATGTTTGATGGTGGGGATGGTGTTATGACTTGGGGTCATAGGCAGCATTCCTCCTCCTCCAAACACGGTGAGTTGAGTTGATACCAAAGAGATCTGACCACACCTGACCACAACACTTTCACCCAGTTCTCCTCTGAATCATTCAGGCAAACTTCAGACGTGCCTGTACATGTGCTTTCTTGAGCAGGGGGACCTTGCGGGCGCTGCAGCATTTCAGTCCTTCATGGCGTAGTGTGTTACCAATTGTTTTCTTGGTGACTATGGTCCCAGCTGCCTTGAGATCATTAAGAAGATCCTCCCGTGTAGTTCTGAGCTGATTCTTCACCGTTCTCATGATCATTGAAACTCCACGAGGTGAGATCTTGCATGGAGCCCCAGACCGAGGGAGACTGACAGTTTCTTCCATTTGTGAATAATCGCACCAACTGTTGTCACCTTCTCACCAAGCTGCTTGGCGATGGTCTTGTAGCCTATTCCAGCCTTGTGTAGGTCTACAGTCTTGTCCCTGACATCCTTGGCCAGCTCTTTGGTCTTGGCCATGGTGGAGAGTTTGGAATCTGAGTGATTGCTTCTGTGGACAGGTGTCTTTTTACAGGTAACAAACTGAGATTAGTTACCTAATTAATCTCAGCTCATTACTTGTGTAAAAGACACCTGGGAGCCAGAAATCTTGCTGATTGATAGGGGATCAAATACTTATTTCCCTCATTAAAATGCAAATCAATTTATAACTTTTTTGAAATGCGATTTTTTTGTTGTTGTTCTGTCTCTCACTGTTAAAATACACCTACATTAAAATTATAGCCTAATCATTTCTTTGTCAGTGGGCTAACGTACAAAATCAGCAGGGGATCGAATACTTTTTTCCCCCACTGTATATTGTCATGCAAGTCCTACCTCCCGAATTTCAGTCAATGATGCAGTGGATTTTAGCTGCATTTTTCTTCTTTTTTTTTTTCTTTTTCTTTTCTTTTTAAATCAAACTCAGACACTTTGCGTTATTTATTTGTAGTTTGGTTGACTTGATTGGAAGTAAAGACAATGCTGTAGAATATATACATACATATATATATATATAAGGAAAATACAATATATGTGATATGTAAAGCAGCGTGACTTGAAGTTTCTTACAAAAATATTTTTCATTAAAAAAATCTTAAGTATATTTAATCTCATGTTGAATAATAAAAAAAGGTTAAGGGTTGTTAGGAATTTTTCAGAGTATAATAGTTTGTCATGTTTGTTTGTTTGTTTGCTTCTTTCTTTCTTTAAATAGTAAAGTGATTGCAAAGAATGAAGTGGGAGGTAAATATTAGAACTTGATGATGATTTACATAAATACCATGTCAGCATTTGGGTAGCAGTTTCCTATAATAATTACAGTTAAATTGCAGTAGATGTGCACTTTAGAATTAGTATTATCCATAGATAAGGATTTGCAGTTCTTAGATTAATCTCAATTCTGCAAACTGAATCATTTCCGGGTTTCAACGCAACTCCTTTACATTCCCTTATTGTTTTATTGCGGTTATGGATTATTACATAGTATTCTCCTTGGTGAGAACTAGAAGATTATTTCTTGTTTTTCTAGCATAAAAAGTATTACTCTAGAGGTAATTAAGGTTGATATAATGATCATAATCAAACAATTAAACACTGTGTTTATATTATTGATGACAGACACTGTTCTTGTATCTATGTAATCATTAAAATGACAACTGAAGTTCAGTGTTGGTAATTCCAGGCTTAGCGGATACGTGGAAGTCCATGTGAGGAACTAATCTTGACATTTTAGCTAGGAATCCCAATGAACACGAAGCATGGTGTTAACTATGGTGATATGATAGGGTAAATTCTCCTAATCATATTTCATAACAAAGTCATGTGTGTTGTCATTTTCTATACCTTATAGATTACATATAATAGTATTACAGTGAGTAGTTGGTTAGAGAAATAATCGAAATTTGAATTAATCTGTATAACCACATAATCATATTTGAAGAGAGAATAAAAGCTAATTGCTTTGTAGGATATATTGAATTCAGGGACTTGTCCATATAAAACAAGTTTCCTTTTAAATGGAAAAAAAAAGAGTACTTAGAGCAGATTCTTTGGATTCAGATGTTAACCTAGTTCAGCTATAAGTAAATACTGTAGATTTTTAAATTACACATAACACTGTATACGCACTTGCCATGTTTGTACCCAGTACATCGATGTTGAAGCCAGAAAGGAAGTGAATCAAATTCACACTGAAGGTGTTTAAGGACAGACATTAAAATGAACACGAGGTTTGGAAAATGATCCCTTTTTTAAGTAGTAATGTAATGGATAATGAAAAAGATGCTACTTTGTTGATGCTATTTTTCTTTCTTTTTTTTCATTTGTAAAAAAAAAAGTGTTCATTTATTTATTTTCTAACAATTTGTTTGGTGGATGTTTTATATTGATGGTTATTCTTGAATGAATTTATTGAATTTGTTTTTCACAAAGAGTCATTTTTGTTGCGTTTAAATCTGAGCCATATTTATTTTGCCCCTTATTTTGATACTATTCTTGAACCTTGCTTTAACTATTAAATGAGAATTTTCATTATCTGTTTACGTTTATGATGAATGTATATTGTGAAAGGTCTCGATCAATACAATATATTGTATCCCAAAAGGCAACCTACTTTACTCCCGCCTATTGAACGCACTTATTCTCTATCCACATGAGCAGTGAAAACCCGACTGAATGGTTTGTCCTTGCATAAACAGCAGTGTGACTTTCAGTTCAAATGTGACCGGTTTGTATTCACTTCCACCACTCACCAATTCACATGCATGTTAACTAATATGCTGTTGCTTAAATAGGTTTTATTCAATCTGTTTGCATTGTAATTGAGTTGTAAGTGATTTTCTGAATGATGAAAGAAATTCCACTAAGGTTGAAGGGAAATAAACTAGATTTCTGAGGAATGTTTATAACTTTGAGTTGTTGTTTTTTTTCCACATTTGGCATCAGTAACCCTTGAAAAATGAATCATGGTTTTAGTACACCGTGCTTACCATAGTTAACCAAGATTTGTTTGTATACAGGCAAATCATGAACAAACAAAACTATGCTTTCGAGATGTCACTCTGTGTACCTGCATCGGTTTAGTGCTCTAAATATACACTATACAACCAAAAGTATGTGCACACCTGACCATCATATCCGTATGTGCCCAATACAGAACCATGGGCATTAACACAGAGTTGCCCCCTGCACCCCCTCCTTTATTCACTTGAATTCATAATTGGTATGCAGGAGGTTTTTTCTAATTCCACTTGGGCAGTTATAATTTTTGTGTTCACCTGCCTGCAATATTTTCTATTGAATTGGTTGGTTCTATTACCTGAAATATAAAGCCTAATGTAAAGGACCATGACCGTGACCAGGCAGTTACTAAGGATGATTGAATGAATGTAAATGAAAACAGACTTGCATTGTCCCATGAGCTTTCCAGCAAGCTTTCTAAAAAATATTTTTACCATTACTACTATATTATTACTGCTGGTTTTATTATATACTATATAAATGTATGTATAAAATGCGTGGACACATGACCATCACACCCATATGTGAGCCTTATTTGGCAAGCACACGATTGTCTAAAATAGCTTTGTATGCTGTAGCATTACAATTTCCCTTCACTGGAACTAAGGGGCCCAAACCTGTTCCAGCATGACAATGACAACATATTTTGCTGAAGTTGGAGTGGAAGAGCTCGAGTGGCCTGCACAGAGCCCTGATCTCAACCCCACTAAACACCTTTGGGATGAACTGGGAGACCGACTGCACTCCAGGTCTCTTCACCTGACACCAGTGCCTGACCTCACTATTGCTCTTTTGGCCGAATGGGCAAATCAACCGCCATGCTCCGAAACCTAGTGGAAAGCCTTCCCAGAAAAGTGGAGGTTATTATAACAGCAAAGGGGGACTAAATGAAGAATGGGATGTTCAAAAAGCACATGCAGTACTGTGCAAAAGTTTTAGGCACCCTATTTTTTTTTTTTAGTACAAACTTTGTTATAGATTTTTTATTTTATGACTTCTACATTATCAAGTCAGTACAAAAAACATTTTAGATTCCCAAACATTAGTTTTCTAGCACAAAATGAAATGTTACAGATAAATGTTTGTATGTCATTAAAGAAAGCAGCATATTACGTAAGAGACACTTTTCAGACAAAAAAAACACAATGAAGGCTGCTGGGTTTTGCTGCAAAAATAAGAAGCGAGTGCGAAAGTCAAAATCTCCAGAAGAACTGTGGCTGGTTCTGCAAGATGCTCAATAAAACATACCAGGTCACCTCCTTATAAAACTGTACTAATTGTACCGGAGACTACTATTTTTATTTTTATTTTTTATTTTTTTGTCACACCAAATATTGACTTTGTTTCATTTACTACAGTTTACTGCTCTTTACAGATTTTTTTTTTAATGTAGAAACATTTAATTTCATTATTTCAAAGGCATCTTTGCTCTTGGCATGTGCCTAAAACTTTTGCACAGTACTATATGAGTGTTATGGTCAGGTGTCCACAAACTAATCATCATTAATACATAGTGTTAATATTATTTCTCCAAAAATAAAAAATAAAAATAAATAAAAATAGCCTTATTTCAGATCCACCACTTGAGAACAATGCAGTGTTTATTTCTGTCACCAGGGTGATCTTGTGGGCGTGGCTACAGACTGACGTTTGAGTGAAAGATTTGAGCCAATCAGGTTATCGGACGGGCCGCTGACGTCAGAGTTAAAGTGAGAGAACCGTTATCGGGACACAACAGCCTGGAATTTTACAAAGGCCAAGGTGCGTTAAATTCTGTTATTGATGTATTAGCGATATGGCTTTGTGTGTCGTTTCTGTTGAATGTGTTTGTAGGAGGATAAAATGGCGGAGTAGAGTATGAGGGAGCTGTGTTGGAGGAGCACAGGAGGATGATACACTTTGTGGTGAGTAATGCTGTGCCGCACATTCTTCCCACGGTTTGCAGTTAGCCTGCTAAGGTGTGTGTGTGTGTGTGTGTGTGTGTGTGATTGAACTGTGGATTAGCTTTCCTTTTTCTCCACAGAAATGTCCTAACGAAAGGTTTATAGCTGTGCCTAGCTAATGGATAAGGGCTGTTTAATCTTCATCCCTATGAAGCAATAATCCTTTGCGGTTTTACTGTTTTATATCAGATTATAATATTAATCCCATGTTTTAATCTCTTAACATTGCACAGAGAGTTTAGAGGAGTTAAGTAATTACCGCTTTAATGGGTCTTTCACTGCAGTGTAGTTTACTGTTTTCCCTTCAGTGAGATCTGCTGCAGCTGCGAAGCTGTAAAGCTGCTCCAAGTTTGTCTGGTTGCAGTGCGTTCAACTACCTGCACATCAACACCCTCATCTACTGCCTCCAGGAGCTTGGGTCTTAAAGTGATGAGTCGGGGTTGTACCTGTGTGTGATACACCGATCAGCCATACCATTAAAAGCACCGGCAGGCGACGTGAATATCATTGATGATCTCGTTACTGCATATTAAGCAGCAAGTGAAAAGTCAGTTCTCGAAGTTGATGTGTTGGAAGCAGGAAAAATGGGCAAGCGTAAGGATCTGTGCGACTTTGACAAGGGCCGCATTGTGATGGCTAGACGACTGGGTCAGAGCATCTCCAAAACGGCAGGTCTTGTGGGGTGTTCCCGGTATGCAGTGGTTAGTACCTACCAAAAGTGGTCCAAGGAAGGACAACCGGTGAACCGGCAACACCGTCATGGACGCCCAAGGCTCATTGATGTACATGGGGAGTGAAGGCTAGCCTGTCTGGGAGGAAATCTTAAACATAACAATCAGCATGAGGACTTCATTGATAACAGCACACAACAGCAACCAACAAACATAGCTGAATAAAATCTTCTAGGGAAATGTTCTGCTGGGAACCTTGGGTAATGGCATTCATGTGGATGTTATTTTGACATTTACCACCTACCTAAACATCTGTTGCAGACCAAGTACACCCCTTCATGGCAACGGTATTTCCTTTCAGCAGGATAATGTGCCCTACAACACTGCAAAAATTGTTCAGGGATGGTTTGAGGAACATGACAAAGAGTTTAGGCATTTGACTCGGCCTCCAAATTCCCCAGATCTCAATCTGATCGTGCATCTGTGGGATGTGCTGGACAAACAAGTTCGATCCATTGACGTCCCACCTCGCAACTTACAGGACTTAAAGGATCTGCTGCTAACGTCCTGGTGCCAGATACCACAGCACACCTTAAGAGGTCTTGTGGAGTCCATGCCTTGACGGGTCAGAGCTGTTTTGGCGGCACAAGGGAGACCTACACAATCTTAGGCAGGTGGTTTTAATGTTATGGCTGAGCGCTGTGTAGATAGTTGAAGGTTAAAAGCTTTACAGTGGCTCACTGGCAGTCCTGGGATTTGAAGTTACAACTTTTTGGCCGTTAGTATCATTGTATGGAAATAGAAATACCTGTACATAAGGACAAATTTACGCCCCAGTTAAATAAACATTTCCTTACAGAAAGTTTGACCACAACAACATTTCCTTTTGTGAATAATAACATGTTTCTAATTAGTTTATCATTAGGTGCAGATTAAGTGGAGTGTACACCATACAGGTTATGTTGAATAGGTTATGTTCTAAAACATATTAGAAAGAGTGCATTAATATAATCCAGTGACTTTGAATTTTTGTCAGAGCTGCTGTAATAGAAAAAAAAAACCCTTCAATATATATACTACAGGCTTCCTGAACTGAAATATGTTTCTCCTTTGTATGTAAAATTGTGGCATTTTAAATCTGGTTACCTCCAAAAGTGAAAAGGGACAAAATTGCATTTAAAGGAGGACTTCAGTGTTTGCAGAAGGATCACAGACATTTTGACAGCTGGTTTTGTGATCACAAACTGAACTAATCATGCTTCTGTTTTGAGCTATCCAAAAATCTGAGCATATAACTCACTGTGCTTCCAAAAGATTTTTCTTCAATCGGTGATTTATGATGGTGGTGGAGGGTGCGTCAGTCCAAAATCTTCCACAGGTGTCCAGTTGTGTTGAGATCTGTTGACTGAGAAGGCCAGAGCATTGCGTAATTTTTATCCTCGTCAGGCCTTTCATTCAGCCCTCATGCGCTATGGGTGGGGACATTGTGATCCTGGAAGAGACCACTCTTTTTCTTTAATTTGTCGCCCACCTGTACATGGCTGAATGAGACAAGCTTGTCATTTGAGTGCGTTTGTCACTTAATTACTTCTGGTCTGCATATACATCAATCAGCCATAACATTAAATTATATGCCTAATATTGTGTAGATCCCCCTTGTGCCACCAAAACAGCTCTGACCCGTCGAGGCCTGGACTCCACAAGACCTCTGAAGGTGTCCTGTTGAATCTGGCACCAAGTCGTTAGCAGCAGATCCTTTAAGTCCTGTAAGTTGCGAGGTGGGGCCTTCATGGATTAGACTTGTTTGTACAGCACATCCCACAGATTGCCGATCTGATTGTGGTCTGGGGAATTTTGAGACCAAGTCAATGGCCTGAACACTTTATCATGTTCCTCAAACCATTCCTGAACAATTTTTGCAGGGTGGCAGGGCCTCATATGCAGCAAGCTGCAATGCCAGTATTAACTTTCTTAACAGTTTGTGCTACAGTAGCTCTTCTATGCGATCGGACCAGATGGGCTAGCCTTTCACTCCCCACACACATCAATGAGCCTTGGGCGACCATGTCCCTGTCACCGATTGTCCTTCTTTGGACCACTTTTGGTAGGTACTAACCACTGCATACTGGGAACTCCCCACAAGACCTGCTGTTTTGGAGATGCTCTGACCCAGTCGTCTAGCCATCACAATTTGGCCCTTGTCAAAGTCGCTCAGATCCTTACGCTTGCCCATTTGTCCTGCTTCCAACACATCAACATCGGGAACTGACTGTTCACTTGCTGCCCTTGACAGATGCCACTGTAAAGAGATAATCAATGTTATTCACTTCATCTTTCAGTGGTTTTAATGTTATGGCTGATCGGTGTATATGCTATTATTATGGAATTCAGTCCAGTGCACATTAAAGTATTAAAGGATTATTTTCCACTTACCCCAACATGCACTTTATTACTTTTAGCTGCCATTTATTTGCATTAAAAACATACCCACATCATCATATACTTGCTTCACATGTCAATATTACACCTGAGTCCATGGTTGGACGGTAACAGAAAGTGTATGTTTGTGTAAATATGTTTTTTTTCTGGTTAAAACAAAAAAACACATTGGATGTCTTCACTAGTTACAGCATATACGTTAGTTCAGATATAAATATATGAGCAATATTTATACAGCAATCTTGCAGGTAGAGGAAGACCAGTCAATGCTTAAGTTGCAAAACCTTAATCTGCACACCACCTGCTAATCTGTAGATCTGCTCTCGGTGCTGAATTCAGCTGCGAGTTAAGAATCTAAGGGCTGAAATGATGGATGGATGGATGAATGGATGGTGGTTATATGGGCACCGATAATGACAAAAGAACAGATCCTGTTTTCCCTGTAGCAAGAATGTGGGGGGTGGAGGGGTGGGGTGGGATGAGTACACCACCCACCTGCCCATAAAAAGCATCAATGTTAGTCCTTTAAGAGCAGACTGGAATGCCACTAAGTGTTGAGTGACCGAGCGAGGTCGTAGGCAACAGCTATATTTACCATCAGGGTAACACGATCTCTGGCATTCTGGATCACTGTGCTCATGCAATCCTCCTGGTCTTCTCACTCTGGGGCAACAGCCTCCAAAACGACACACCGTCTAACTGCAAAATGCGCCACTGGTGAGCTTCAAAGCCAATCTATAAAGTACTTGCTTTACTTTGTACCTTTTCTTAAAATCTAGAATTTGCTCTTTGAGAACCATGTAGGATTATTTTTTTTTTAAATGGAAACAAGGGGTGTTGCTTTATTTTAAAATGTGCATTTACCAAGGGATTTCTTAAGTATTCCAGCCGTGTTCTAAACATGAAGTGTGCCATTTTGACAATATTTTGATATCACACAGATGGTTCACATAGACATAACCTACATTTTTTTCTCATGCTACTGGAATTTATGAGACAAGCTGACTGCTGATCCAAATTTATAATCTGTAATTGCATATCAACGTATTAGTTTGACCTCATATCTTGGACTACATTATAGTCTCCTTGTCTCCTTTTGTCTTTTTTTTTTTCTTCTTCTTTTCATAAACAAAGGTCCTGGTAAACGTTGACTGTTTATGTGTTGTTGTTTTCTCCAGGTTAACTCTCCAGGTTTGAGCCTTGAATGTTGGATGGGACATATGACAAGCTGCACCCTCTGTTTTTCCACTGACTGGAACTGAGACGGCTCAACGTACAGCAGGTACCCCTTAACCTAACACCCGTCTCCTACACGAGCACATCCATGATACAGAGACGCGAGTGGCACTGATCACATACGCAAAGAATGAAGAGGGTTGCAGGTTGTTTCTGAACAAATTGTTTCTTAAATCAGATAAACTAAATGAGCTTATCTAGGTTATTAAATCAGATTAATATATGAATTAATGTATAAGTAAATAAAATGTATGAAAAAAAACAAACGTATATCAAAAACAGGGCTGTTTCAAAGGTTTCTGAGTGAATCATCATAATTTTAAGTGCATAACTAATGTAAATATGATTTAATACCAGTGTTTCATGTGGTATTTAATGTTTTGCACTACAGATAGGGCTCAAAAGAGAACAAACATGTTACATTATACACATTTTAAAGTTTGTGATAACTTTAAATACAACTCTAAATACATGAATCGATGCCTCGCGATTCTTTCTCTAACGATTCTGAATCAATTCTCAAAAATTCAGAATCGAATCTGCGTTCAATGCATTTTTAAGATGGCAATGCTGTCATACAGAGATTCCAACCATAAACAAAAAGTATAGAAACTCCAATTTTGGTTAAAATGTAAAGTTGATGTATTTGCACAGCAGAAGAATTAATTAGGAAAAAATGTATATCAAGAATCGTTTTGGTATCGGATCGTGACTCCCAGATTCGGAATCGGGTCGGATTGTGAAGTGCCTAAAGATTCCCACCCCTATTAGATGCAGGGTCTGTTTGGCCTCAGCAGGCTGGGTTTAGCTGAAAAGGGACTCTCGGCTTGACTTGAGGCGTCAGTTTGGCCAAGACGGACACCACAAGCTCTTATCTGCTCATATTCCCCGGATAAATATAGACATGCCTGAGACTTATGGTTTAAGTATTGAACATGCTGCCCACAAGCATTGTTTATGTTCTGAAAAAACACCTCCAGGTCTGTGATGTGAAATGATTAAATTCCTCCTGTAATTCGAGTGTCTTGTGTTGGTTTAGTATTTTTGAAACTTGCTTTGGTATGCACAGAAGTGGGCTTTATGTTTATCTATATTTGACAAGTTTTTGTTGTTTTTTGACTCGGAAATGACGGAATTGACGCCTCTGGTTTAGATTACTGTTCAGCCTGCTTTTGTGTAACATTCTTTATAATATCCAGCTGCAGTGTTATCTGTGTTGCGTTGTTACAAACTGTTAAAGTCCCTATGAAATCAAAATGGAAGTTTTGTGGCTTTTAGTATGAATATGTTAGCCTTAAGGTTATCTATAAGCTAGTGTGCTCCAAAGCAATGGCAAAATTCGCATTTAGACATACTGTATGCATTCATAATGTACAGTCTCTCTCTCTACCACCGATACGGATCAACAATTTTGATGACATCATTCTGCACTTCAGCTTCTCATCAGATTTTCTGTCCGATCAAATGCTCTCTAGAATCTGAAGTGTCCCGTCCCAACATTATAAAAATCCATGGCACTAACTGTCAAGTATGACTTAGACCGGGCTGTGAGGTAAGCTAAACACTACTGGCTATTTAAAAAGTGGGAGGGGCCATTTGATATGTCCGGCCCTGTCTTCCAGTTTCAGTGGAAATTGCATCAGCACGTCAAATAACGCCGCGCGTTTCAAGGCACTTCACGGGGAATTTGAGGGCACGTTTACACGACAACGAAACGAGAAAGTCTCGCGTACAGATGACAGCGTTGTCAAAAAGATCCCCGTTCACACGGATCTGCGAAAACGACTAAAAACGCTGTATTATGCATGCCAGGCCAGTACGCAGAGGCTTTTGACATGCGGCAGTTTTCCTTCCAGTTCCCAGCGGTCCTGATTCAGACCTGAGCTCGGGTTACTGTCTGTATGGAGCTTCCACCGGGTTCTCTCTGGTTTCCTCCCAGCCAAACTGACTACTCTTAATTGCCCCTATGTGTGATTGAGTGTGTGTGTGTGTGTGTGTGTGTGTGTGTGTGCATTGTGCCCTGCGATGGACTGATGTACATCC
The DNA here is from genome assembly GCA_023630585.1 of Cranoglanis bouderius. Lineage (NCBI taxonomy): Eukaryota > Metazoa > Chordata > Actinopteri > Siluriformes > Cranoglanididae > Cranoglanis > Cranoglanis bouderius. The sequence goes on along the minus strand of CM042548.1, from coordinate 6,943,363 downwards.
AGGGTATATTCCTGCTTCATGCCCAGTGTTCCCGGGTTTTATCCTGACCAGGATAAAGCGATTATTGAAGATGAATGAATGAATTTATGTAGTAAACAACACCAACAAGCCGTTTGGCCTTAAATTAATTGATTTTTGATCAATATATTTGTACAGTGTCTTAGAACAGGGGAGGTATCCTGAATTTATCTTAGAGGCCAGAGCATATAATAAAAAAGGCAAATAAGTCAGTACTGTATCTGTTTAGGATAGTTTTGCTAGGAAACGTGCCTTAGATACTGACTACAATGCTGCATGCTATCGGTTAGTTTTTGTTTACTTTGGACACCAAGGGAACACGGTTTTACCTCGGTAGTGAGGATTTTTTTTTTAATTCTAGTCTTAGTATGCCATGTGCTTTGGTCTGCCTCTAGGCTACCTACCCCAGAACTAAGTGCTGAATTATTGATGCCTCAGTGGACTGCGCGGAGAGAGAGAGGCAGAGAGAGGAAAGACAGCAAATGTGCATGCGTGCCATTGAGTGAGTGAGAGAGCGAGAGCAAAGAGACCCGAAAGAGAGCAGTTAAAGAAATAGGAGCCTTTTTACTGAACCCAACACGGATCGACAACACCAGATACTTTTATTTATTCAGACACCGCAGTGGCTCCCGAACAAGAGCCTGACTCTCCATGAGAACACGCTGTGCCACCTTAACATACAGCTCTGCTCAGGAGACTCTCATGTTACACACACACACACACACACACACACACACACACACACACACACACACACACACACACACACACACACACACACACACACACACACACACACACACACACACACACACACACACACACACACACACACACAAAAAAAAAAACAGTCTGCAATGCACAGGCCCGAGTCACATCAGACCTCCCTGGAAGAATGTGGGAGGAACAAAGCTTCACCTTAGCAAATCTAGCCCTGTTTACACACACACATCATGCGTGCCATGTTCAAAATAGTCATGTGATGTTTGTCATCAATAATTGAATGGTTTTCAGAGCACAGTTCTCTCAATACACAGAGGTGTCCCATATTTTTAGCCGGTGATTGTATAGTTTCCGATTGGAAGTTTGTGCTACAGTTTGGCGAGTGAGAAAGACTGGCTGATCAACTGGACTCAAATAAATACAACGTATTGTGCCGTTTCTATTGCAAAATATTAATGAATATTTTAGAAACAGATTTCTTTTGTTTTTGTATTTATAAATTGATTGGTTAATTAATTATTAATACTAACATTATAATGTTATTAATTAATTAATAATAATAATCATTATCATTAATGATTAATGATAGTGATGATGATGTTGATGATGATTATTGTTGTTGTCGTTGTTACAGTTGTTATTATTATTTAATATTGTGAAATAACCCTGAGTAGGCAAAATAAAATAATAACAAAGGCGATTATTATTCTTATTTTGCAGTCGATGCGGCCTGTCACCGTCTCTCCTCTGTCCGAGCTCTCAGCATGTCTCGCGTCTCCTCCACGGCCAAGCGCTACGCTGGCTCCTCCTATACCAGCCACTATAGCTCATACAGCTCCTCCCTGACACCCTCGCTCGGGACTTATGATCGCGACAAGCTCTCCTACAAAGCCCCCTCGACGGCATACTCCACCTCTAGCTATCTAAGCTCGAGCAGCAGTCGCACACGGAATTACAGCTCCTCAGAGCCCGAGCGCGGCCGTCCTATCCCTCGCACTGACCTGCTGAGCGGCCGGCGCAGCGAGAGCCTGAGTCGCACGCCCTTAAAGGGCTACAGTTCAGGACTGAATGGCGGCTCAGCCTACTCAGCCTACGGCTACTCGCCGGCACAGTCCAGCTACCTCTCCACCTCTCCCATGTCATCCAGCGTCTCCCTAACCCGAAGAAAGTCAGTTAGTCAGAGCGACTTGACACGGGAATTGTCCTCGCTGGCCCTCAATGACGCCTCCAGCAGCAGCAGCAGTCTGAAGCAGGCATACAGGAGCCGGGCAAATGATGCCACCGAGTCCTACAGCAGCAGCAGCTTGCGCTCAGGCTTCGGGATGTCACGCAGCTCCACGCAGGAGGCCCTGAGCAGCAGCAGCAGCAGCAGCCGCTTCTCCACCTCCATTGGACGCTCCAGTTCGCCGCTCAGGGAGGAGCCAGTGAGAACGGTAAGCTTTCCTGCACTCTCAGTTAAACATCAGTGGTGTCTGTGGTTTTTGCTTTTGCACTTGAGCTCCATTAAGGGGCACTGTTGCGAAGATACATATAAGTGCTGAGTCAATGCTCACTGACATTATTTTGGGGAAGGGAATGTAAGATTATCAAACTCGGTTATCATTTCAGAATGCTCAGGTCATTTTTAAACCTGGGTATTTAAAGGATACTGTTATTCTTGAGCTTCTTAGGGCTGTTGTAAAGATACACCAGTTCAATACCACAATAGTATCACCACACAGTGCTTGATGTGCTAAAGCAAACCAAGAATAACTCCAGAAGACTGAGTACAAGTGTCTCCAGGGGAGCTGTTCCACCTGGAAAGAATGTTGAGTGACCGCTCAGACGTATGACACCGAAGTGAGACAGTGTGCGCTTTAATGGAGTTCAGGTAACAGTTGCTGAATTATCACTAGCTTTTCAGCAGCATCAGAAAAAGGACTATAACAGAACATACTTTGCTGTTTGCTGTAGTTAAGTGACAAAAATATTAAACAAAATTACAGGACTGGCAAGCAAATGATTTTATTTATTTATTTATTTATTTATTTTTTATCCAAGTGTTGCCATATTTTTCGCAGATTCATAATTTGTGTACTCAGCTTGAATTTGGATGACGCCATATGGTGGAATGTTCTGGACAAAGTGTCTATTGCTATTTCAGACATTGTCAAGTACACCCTATTTTCAAATCCATGAAATCATGAAAAAAGTGTCAAAACTCAGAGCCAGTGGAAAAACTGGAAGAAAAAAACAAGTGAGGGGGAACAAAAACAAAACACACAAAAAAGAAAGGAAACTGTATTAAAGAGACCAAGTATTCATTTTTAATGAACCTGGATTTTATTATTGCTACTTGTTAGAACTTGACAAAATAATATTGATATCATGATTAATTGTGCCACAACACATTTTCCTGAGACATTGTGGATATTGATAAGATTTCTACAACAGTTTAAACTCCGATTGGAAGCAGCAGATTACAATCTTTCAATTTTAGGTGTAAATCGCTATTATTTTGTCTTCTGGGAAACATGGAAATATCTTATGTAGCTTCTGAAGGGCAGAACTAAATGAGATCTTTAAACAAAATAATAACAGTTTACACCGATCATCCTGTTCAAAAGTTTACACCCCCCTGGCTCTTAATGTATCGTGTTGCCTTCTTGAGCATCAGTGAATGTTTGCACCTTTTGTAATAGCTGTGTACGAGTCCCTCAGTTGTCCTCGGTGTGAAAAGATGGATCTCAACATCATATACTGCTGGAAAGGGATCAAATATGCAGAAGATGCTGGAAAAGTAAAGAATGTGCAGGACCTGGAGGATTTTTCTGAAGAACAGTGGGCGGTTTAACTGATCAGGACAAACAAGGGACTCATGAACAACTATCAGAAAACATAAAAACAGTCGTTGATCATCCAGGTAACAACACACAGTATTAAGAATCATGGATATGTAAACTTTTTAACCGGTTCATTTGTGTAAATTCAGTTATTATTGTGTCTTGTGGACTAAATGTAAACATCTGTTATGTGAAATAGATTATTCAGGGCAGGACTAAATAAAAAACACAATACAATTTTAATGATCCTCTTTTTAATTATTAATATTTTGCAGATTCTGCAAGGGATATGTAAATATATGACCTCAGTTGTATCACATATGTAATAAATGATTAAAAATGATATTATAATGATATTTCTCTCATATTCCCCAGCCCAAATCTTTGTATTTGCAGTGGTTAGATTTAGACTTTTGCTTTTGATAGTTGGCTTGCCGATCTTGTAATTGTATTTGAATATTTTTAGCACAGACTGAGCTCCCTAGTTGTCACCCTAGTTGTTCATTCTTTTCAAGGAAAGCAGGCTAAATTTAGAGCAATGTCTGTCTTACTTCAAAATCAGCTGTCTGGATTTCGCAGATTAGTCTGCACGTCTGGGAATTTCAGAAGTGCACATCTGAGTGCAACTCACTTTAATTCTCCTGTTAATGCTCTGAATATCTAGGACCAATTCCATTCAGGCTACTTATAAGGCATTGAACCAGGCCAGAACACGACGTTAGGCTGTTCATCCAAATGGAAGAAGAGAAGAGTAATATCTCGAACCAGAGAGTGAATGAGCTGAATTGTTTACACTGGGAAAGTTATTTTTAAGCTATTATTGAAACTTGAGTAAGTCATGTTTTAAATAGTTCATGTTTCACATCTTTACTGGACGTACTAGTGATGCACTTCTGTAGTGATCCAGACACATAAAATCTGAAGCGAGGGCCTCTTCGTTCAAACTGCAGCACTGTAGATGTAAGAAGCAAATACCACTTTTCCAGTAACAACATACTTTGTGGTATTGCAGTAGACCGAGTGTCTGAGTTTAGTACTGGTGCATTAACAGAACTTTCCTGTCGGATTCTTGCCAGTCTGCGCTTTGCAAGTTTCACTTAAATGAGAATATGTTTCAGATATATTTTTCCATTTCTATTAAGCAATTTCAGTTTTCAGTCAGATTTATCCAGGGCTTTGTTTTCTAGCGTAGGTTCTGGCCAAAGTCTCAAGTGCAGATTGTTTCATGGAATTCTCCGAAGAAATCTGTACGTTGATTATTAGTGATATCGGTGAAGCCGAGAACAGTTCAGAATCCGAACGTTGTATTCTCATATGCTGTGACATGCTGGAGGCAGAGGAAGGGAAGATAAAGCTACAGTTTTCTTCAGCAGAGCAAGAGGACATGCCTCTGGTGCTGTGTCATGTGTTTATCAGCAACACAGTGTTAATTCATACATCTTAGAAGAAAATCTAGATTTGTTGATTATGAGGTCCAGTTACACAGATGAATGAATTAATGAATGAATGAGCTTGTATGTGTGTGTGTGTGTGTGTGTGTGTGTGTGTGTATATATATATATATATATATATATATATATATATATATATATATATATATATATATATATAATAACCAATTTATTATATATATATATATATATATATATATATATATATATATATATATATATATATATATATATATATATATAATAACCAATTTATTTCATTTCTTTATTTTGCTTCCTGCGAATGATTACCGTTGCTACCTTTAGCAAACACATTTACAGAAAATACCTCTTCAATAATGTTACATGGGAGACATGGTGGCTTAGTTTCCCTCACACCTCTGGGGTTGGGGGTACGAATCCCGGCCCCCACCCTGCGTGTGCGGAGTTTGCATGTTCTCCCTGTGCTTAGTGGGATTCCTCAGGGTACTCCGGTTTCCTCCCCCAGTCCAAAGACATGTTTTGTAGGCTGATTGGCGCTTCCAAATATTGTCCGTGGTGTGTGAATGTGTGTGCGATTGTGCCCTGCGATGGGCCGGCACCCCGTCCCGGGTGTCCCCCCTCCTTGTGCCCCAAGTTCCCTGAGATAGGCTCCAGGCTCCTGTGTAGGATACTCAGTACAGAAAACTGATGGATGGATGGATAATGCTACATGGATTTTAGTTATCCATTGTATTTTTATGAAGCGCAAGAGCATTAGTCATGTTCTTCACTCATAAATGAATCGCTAACAACTTACCTTGAAAGTTGGTCACAATAATGTAAAAGTGAATCAGACATGTTGAACGAAAATTTTCCAGGGAATATCACAGATGTGTTAGAAAACAAACTTGCATGCAAGCACGCACACACACACACACACACACACACACACACACACACACACACACACACACAGTATATACAGAAACCCGTCCTGCCTTGAGGTGTTTGTTGTGTACATAAACTTTAGTGTTAGCAGCAGGATGCTTCTTCTTCTCTACATGTTTAGGCCACCAAATCCCCACTGCTATTATTCAGCAGAATTTCTATGAAATATAAAATAAGCTGTTTATTGTTTATACAGTTTACTGGACTAGGTGGAAGACGTGCTTAAAACCCTTTAAGCTGTTTGTGTGGTAAAACCTTTACAATGCCTCATTGGAGTGAATCAGTAGATAAGAGCGAATAGCTTGGACTTGATCTTCGTTCTGTTGCACTGTGATACTGTAGCTTCACTACACCTCTAAACAGAATAAACTATTAAAAGCTACTAGGATGGCTGCATATTAGACTGCTTATAGAAGACACAGTTGTTTTGCCAGTATATAAGGTGATGCAGCATGACGTGCAAGCAGACTGCCACTGACGCCCGAAAGTGCATTCATTCTGTGTAACAGCATGGTCTGGAGTGTGTATTATAGGCACAATAAACAGTCTAGTCATTTCCTCATCAGCCTCTCTTTCTCTCTCTCTCTCTCTCTCACACACACACATACACACACAAAAAGTGCGGCCTAACATTTTTCCGAGAAACACAGAACGCATAAACCAAGACTAAGACCGCTTACAACCGAGAGTTCGTCCATAGATGTTAAATAAACGTCTCCTAACCAAAACCTCACCACATCAACGATTATAAGAATGACTTATATAAGAAAAACAACAACGCATTTTTCAATCTGTTTATTACTAGTCTTAATTTATTTGGAGCGCCGCTGTACAAGTCCTTGTGTATAATCTGTTACTACAGAAACAATAACGTATCAGAACGAGCGCATTGATATTAACCTGTCGTTCATGTTAAGGCCAGAACTACCTGTGCTGTTATACAGAAATAGTGCACACCAATCAGATTGGAGCATTCAATAAAATAATATAACAGCTTAGTGCTCTGCTTCTTGGATGAATTGTGAACAGGTATGGACCATCATCCTTGTATGTAAGAAGTGTAGTACTGTGTTTCTGTATGTTGTTTTTCTTGCGTACCTTCCCAGAGCAAAGTGAGCACCATGCTCCAGTACTCAGTTTAGACGTTGGGTGACAGGAGCTCTAAGTGATGGCAACATCTAATTATGTTTTTGGACAACGTTGCACTTGTAGAATATCTGATTGTTCCTTGGTGCAAAATGAATGGCCGCATAATGACTACTTGATTACTGTATTGGCTTCATGGTTGATCTGTTGAGCTTCACCAATGGCAGGGGTGGCTGGTATAAATGGGCTAGCAGGACTAAGCACCCTGTCTTTCAAAGATAATAAGACATCAATATAAGATTTCATTTTTGACATCCACATCAGATTATTTGCTGTTAACAAATATGGATTATTTTGGACTTTTTTTGCGGAACCAAGCACAACAGCAAGCAAAATGCACAGAATGGTATGAAGAAGTGAAGTTAGGGCTGATTTCATTCTAGCCCAGACTGTACATTCATGCAGCCTATCAGTGACTGTCGCGTCAGGTGATTACACAGAGTGATATGCCGCCTAGATTTGATCTCCATTCTCTGTTTGTTTCGCTGGCACATCTGTAACAAGTCATCAGCATTGACGTGAAAAAGTGTGGATTGTTTACTCTCTCGTCGTTTTTTTTTTTTTTTTTTTTTTTTTTTCCTACCAAAATGTATTTGGCGGAGAAACAAAAAGCACACGATGTCCAATCAAAGTACAAATTGCACAGAAGGGCAGAGGACAGAACCATAAATTTAGTATATTTTTGGTTAAAATGAACAGCTGTGTCTGACTAGTGGCATTGGAACAATACACCTCTCAGAGATGAACTGAGATCACAATTGGGGTGGTACCCATGTAGTTGTACCTGCCCTCCTCTGACAGTGTGCAACATGTAAAATAACTTTTTACACAGTCCCAAACCTAAGGAAAGGACATATTGTCCCACTTTCATTGCCATCACCATTGCAGTGTTAGTCATAGCTAATTATAAGGTTAGATGGTTCCCTGGAGTGTCTAGCAACCCCCTTTTTGTTCCATATTTATCTCAGAAATGTGATCTTTTTCCCTTCTATATTAATGGCATTGTATAATGATTAGTAATTGTAAGTCATTAGATCTGTTTGGGAATATTAGTAATGTTTTAAATAACATTGTTGATCACCTTTTTATTAAAATTTGCTTGGAGGCAGGTCTGCCTTCTTTATGTTTTTAGATTGCACGTTCTAAAACGGTGTCCTTGGAGGCTATGCACAGAAAGGACGTGTGTGTGTGTGTGTGTGTGTGTGTACGTGGGTGACATGCTGACATTGGTGAGCGCGCGGTAGTGGAAAAACCCGCAACTGCAAATATAGCAGCAGGGGATGTGGGAAGCGTCCTGTTGTACACACTCGAGTTGCTCCTCGCCGAGCTCCGACAGATTTTTTTTTTCCCCCCCTGTTTATTTGTATTATTCTGGAGTTCTTTTTGTGGATCAGCGATCGCTGTGATTATCCTGTTCACCACCTGTGCCTTCAGTTTACTGAACTACTTTTCTCTACACGAGCACCGGAGAGTTCTGCTCGAAGTCATTCAGGAAGGAGTAAAAGAAAGCTCTCGGTGGTTCTCGATTACAGCTCATTTTATTTGAAGGACAGAATGCGCCAGTCGTACACGGTGACTGTGACCGCCGATCACCTCGTGTCTTTATTGCCATTTATGAAAGTGCACGAGCTGCGGCGGAAGAGTTCAGCTATGTCTGGCTCCATACTCGTGTCTACCTTCGTGGGGCTCCTGATTCATCAAGTCAAGGTATGAGTGTATGCTGGGGAAAATCTGTGCTGCATCTCTGATTAGGAGTATTAACCAGGGGTTTAGGAGATTGTGGAATTTGTTTTAATGGATGTCAACAGTGTTGGAACAGTTGATTTATGTGCTAATATATAAGGACTTTTCATCATGGAGATCACGCAACTGTAATTAAAAGACCTTGGAGCTTAATTTAATTCCAGTTAAATTGCCGGACTTTTAGTATTCCTTGATTTTAATTTTGGCTTCAAAATGAAGAAAATCTGACTCAGTTCTGGCATTACATGAGTAGCCCAGGGGTCCATGAAGCATAGCTAGGGGGTCTGAAACTTTTTTTTATTTTGAAACAATAATATATGGAAAAATGCACGTTAATCAAAATTGTTATATTTTCGGGGTCCAAGCACCAAAGTCAACTCAGACCTAATGTGTTTTATCAGTGGAGAGTTCAGGAATATAAAACTGTATGGCTCCAAAAAAAAAAAAAAAAAAAAATCTAAATAATGTACATGAAATAAATCCATACTGAGTGGGGGGCATAGAATTTATTTTACATTTAAAGAGGGCCCTGGTAACAAAAAGTTTTCGAATCACTGCTATAGAAGATATTTTCTATAAAGCAGGGTTAAAATATTAAAACAACATTATGCCATGCTGTAATTAAATGCCCATCAAATTATAGTACCAGAGCTCACCTCCTCTTGGCATTCACATAAAGTATTAGGGGAGCTCTGCGTTGTTAAAATCCCCACAGGCCATGCATGAGCAGGGGGACACTTTGTAGAGCTCATAGCTCCAGATGTCAATTGGTGTTGCAGTGCATTCTTATATCAGTAAAAAATCTAGTAAGCTCTAGGTCTACTAGCCTGGTATCTCTTGACCATTACATCAGTCGGTGGAAGTGTGCTGTCAGATGCAGGCTGTATTGTGTTGTATTACTCATGCCACTTGCCTGACCACATGGAAAATTGACTTTGAATGCTGTGGAGGAGGTAGGTTTAAAAGATTCACTGTTAAATAACATGTGGACTTGTTAAATCATCAAGTCTCCTCTGACTTTGAATGAGTCAAAGGGACTCAGTAATATCATTAGCATGTAGTGCTGTAATAGAACAGATTAGCTTTATTGTCACTGTACGATGTCCTTGTATTTGATGCTTATATAAAAATAATAATAAGATACACTATATAGCCATAGGTCTGTGGACAATTGACCATAACACACATATGTGCTTTTTGAAGATCCCGTTCCAGATTTAGTCCCCCTTCGATGTTATAGTAACCTCCACTCTTCTGTGAAGGCTTTCCACTAGATTTTGAGCATGGCTGTGGGGATTTCTGCTCATTCAGCCACAAGAGCATTAGTGAGATTTGGCACTGATGTTGGGTGAGAAGGCCTGGGGTCCAACCTCGGCAAACCATGTCTTCACGGACCTCGCTTTGTACACAGGGGCATTGTCATGCCAAAACAGGTTTGGGTCCCTTAGTTCCAGTGAAGGGAAATTGTAATGCTACAGCATACAAAGACATCTATACGTATGGGCGTGATGGTCAGGTGTCCACATACTTTTGGCCATATGGTGTATATAAAGAATAAAAGCCCGTGGGCATAAATTATATATGTAAAATTGGTATGTATATACAATCTTTAATAGAAATAGTGTATATCTGTGAGTGTGCATGTTTTTAGATTAAAAAAAAAAAAAAGAAATATAAAGATATTAGCATCTTCTGAGTATTCTGCATTCAGTTTGACCGGGAATAGTGCAGTCTTTAGCAGGGATTAGTTTGAAGGAGTTTCCACATGACATTATTGATATTCTGTCATGTGCTCCTGTGTCCTTATCTCTCAAGTAACACATTAGAGGGCAACGCAGGCTGCTATGTATATACAGCATCATCATCGGCTGCATACTTTAGTCATGTCACATAGCTTCCCGTGTATTTATGTTAGAATAAAGCATCCTAATCCTAATCTACTACATTCGTTTGTATTATTCTGCAATGTGTCGTATTAATCTTTAGGATTAACAGCAGACTTGAGACATTGTGAGTTAGTCCCCATGCTTTGTGATTGTGAATAAGTCCTTTCTTTGTTAACCTCCTGTGGGCCTCTGTTCTGGCCCCTTGGGGTGCTGGCAGAGTGACATGTAGCGAGCAGCTGGCTGAAACAGGAAGGACAGGACAGAGTGTTCTCCAGCTCTCTAAGATGTTCTGCCAGCTCAGTGTGGAGTTTTGGGAGCCAGGTGGAATCTCACTTGGAGTTCATGTAGTACCCACCTTTTCCCCAGCAAGTCATTTGTTGTAAATCCTAGGTTTAGGATGAAGGCAGTGTTTCTATATTTCCAGGGCAAATGGTTTAAGGAAGCGTGGAATTTATAGTGGTGGCTCAACGGTTTAGGCTCTGGGTTACTGATCAGAAGGTCAGGGGTTCAAGCCCCAGCACTACCAAGCTGCCACTGTTGGGCCCTTGAGCAAGGCCCTTGACCCTCTCTGTTCCAGAGGTGCTGTATCAAGCATCGTATACCCATACGCTCTGACCCCAACTTCCTAACAAGCTGGGATATGCGAAGAAAATAATTTCACTGTGCCGTAATCTATATGGGACAAATAAAGGCTTCTATTTCTATTTATCAATTCTGTGTTTGATGTGAGGTGAATAGCTTATTTGTAGTGATGAACTGCATGCAGGAGGTTTGCTAGTTGTTCATTGTGTGAATTTCGCGAGTTACTGTCCTGAATAAGTATTAAATTGTGTTAGATTTGATTACACATTTGAATATAAATTGTACCACATTTGTAGTGTATTCGGTTACCATGAAAGCAATTTAGACATGTTTCCTGGTATTTCTAAAATAAAGCCAAGACGTGCTGTGCGAGCACCACAGTGGTGCCGCTTTCAATATGCCCGCATAATCAGTGTGGCCTATTTAAGCCCTTGTTACACCAGATGCGATGACGCATTTGCGACCGTCAGATTATTATTATGAATATGTGTGGCCTTTGCATAGTAAGGGGAAATAAGTATTCGGACATTATCGATTTCGTTATTTAATATAGCAGCCCCATATCATGATGCTCCCACCCCCGTGCTTCACTGTGGGTATGGTGTTCTCTGTGTAACTGTTGTTCCTGCTGCTTTCAGGTCATCCTGCAACTTTTTTTGTAGTACAGACCTATCGGCTGTTATCTCGAGACTTAATGGGGGCAAAAATAGGTAAATAATAATGTATGCTGTAGATACAGTATAATGACATTTGCCAAGTTCTTGTATCAGGAATCACTACAGCCAAAGTATAGAGCAGCTTTTATTTGCAAATTAGCTAGCTAACAGTAGTCCAGTTCGAAAATAAGCCAGCCTGAGGAAAAAGGTGTGTCAAAATCATATACAGATGGGTCCATAAGTATTTGGACAGCGACACAATTTTCATCACCTATATGACCCATTTGGAAATCGAATCCCTAAATCGTTCTCTAAAGCTGGACCTAAAATACTACCAGAACAAGTCCACATATCACATGCAATAGATGGTTTACAGTACTGTAAAGGAGTTTACACTTACGGTGTGTACAGACTCAGAGGAGCCCTCTGTGTAGCACAGTGCATGCACAAATGTACCCTGAGTGGCTGTAAAAATAGCTTCCCAGCTGAGAAATCTGTCACCAACCAGCTGCTGTTATGGCATCAGTGTTGCGGAGTACAACAGATCAACCAACGTGCAAAGGAAACATAATTCTATATTTGGCATTAATGATATAACCGAGCAGAGCACGTACAACAAATCCAACTGAAGTGTCTGCTTTGAAAACGACACAACAGCACTGATAATGGAAACCTGCTTGTTGTGAGTCTTCACACCGCTGTTTAAAGGAACTGCAAGAGCTTTGGTGTCCATCCAAGTGCAGAGGATCTTAACATGTTCCTAAAATCGAAGGGAAATACGGATTTGGATTCGGGTAATCCTGAGTTAATTAAACAAGTTGCCGTTAGTATTGGGAAATGGTTAGCTGGTAGGTGCTTTCACAGTAACAATGAAGTGTCTGTTCCCTCACATTCCCCAGCATTATGAGGAAAGCTGTGAGAGCCATTCACTTCGCTATGGGGCGTCAGATTGCTGTGTGTTAGTGGTGTGGCCAGCAACATCATGGTCACCTCGCTGCACAATTAAGTCGTAGCTCAGAGCGGATTGTGTTTCCTCTCCTCTGCTTGAATGCTCTAGAAAAAAAAAAGCAGCACAGTTTCAAGTTTCAATTCGGCTAACGCCATTAATGTGCAGTTTCTGCTCAACCGGTCCCTCACTCGATCTACAGGGTGTCCGGAAAGTCAGGAAATAATGAGTATATGTTGAGGAGATACGTTGATCCGAATATGTTGAGCAAAATTCGCAAAAACATACAGCGGCTGAGAAAATGCTTAGAGCGTAATTGTGAACATGTAGAGCATATGTTGTGAATAATAAATACAAAATAAAATATGTGTAGTTTTAATCTCATTGGTTAATGACCTTTTTGGACACCCTACAGTATATATTACAGGAAACATAGATCCGCATACAAAAATAAATGCATTAATAAACACAAGTCATGAATTAATAAATGAATTAATGTCTTTTATGCATTTCACAGAACTCCAAGGCTGCCCAAGGCCTGGTGGGATTAAAGAATCTGGGCAATACAGTGAGTACCACAAGCTTTTTTTTTTTTTTTTTTTTTTTTTCCTCCTTCTTCTTCTCAGTGATAGTATTTTTAGAGACCACATGGCTGTTTATCTGATCTCAATTCTTAAAAAGGGATCATGTGAATTAGTAGTAGGGAACACAACATGTTTGCATGTCGTGTTTAATCTGTTTAATCTGTCGTACCTTTTTATCTTCTGTTCCAGACAAATCCAGCAGGTCAAAGTGTTTCGATATCACTTTCACATTCCTTTTTTGTCGAGCTTATTTTTCATGCTATCTCATTGCCTTGGAAATTCAGTTAGGTTGCTTTTGCCAGGCAACAGTAATCAGGCGGTCCAAAAATAAATCATTAGGCCCTTCACACTAAATTAGACTGAGCCAGTACTCTCACTGCTCTTCCAGTTTATACCGAACTTTTTTTTTTCTTCTTTTTTTTTTTAAGAGCTTTCTATGACCTATAAGGTGGTAGCGTTTAACGTTCTGTCTTGTATCCGTTTTTGCAGTGCTTTATGAACTCCATCCTTCAGTGTCTTAGCAACACTCACAGTTTGCGAGACTACTGTCTGCACAACTCCCACCGCCGCGACCTCAACCGCACAAACACTGCACTGATGGAGGGTAAGAGCACTTACAGGATTTCGGCATGTTCCTCAAGTTAAAAGCACAAGCCCTGTCCATGACCATGCTCACAGCAATCCTCCATCTCTCCCATCACAGAATTCGCCAAGCTCATTCAGACAATGTGGACGTCGTCAAGCAGAGACGCCGTCAGCCCTTCCGAGTTCAAAACGCAGATCCAGAGATACGCACCCAGGTTCGTCGGCTACAAGTAAGTTTGATGGGAACCTTACGCTCTTATTTAAAGCTGAACACTAGGAAGGAAACTGTCGTCCACAAGTGTGTCGGTGTACGGTTTCTTAGTCTCTTTGTTCGTTCTGTTACACAGCCAATACTCACGGAAATGCTCTGTGTTCTCTAGCCAACAAGATGCTCAGGAGTTTCTGCGTTTCCTGCTCGATGGCCTGCACAATGAGGTGAACAGGGTTACAGTGCGGCCACGTGCCACCACAGAGGACTTCGACCATTTGCCGTAAGCGTGTGCACATTTTACTTTGACTCAAGCTTTTTTATCATCAGTGAGTGGCTGGAATTCTATGGAATTAAATTTGTGCCAAAAGTATCGAACATACAGTACTGTGCAAAAGTTTTAGGCACCCTTTTTTTTTTTTTTTTTTTTTTTAGTACAAACTTTGTTATAGATTTTTTTATTTTATGACTTCTAGATTATCAAGTCAGTACAAAAAAAACATTTTAGATTCCCAAACATTAGTTTTCTAGCACAAAATTAAATGTTACAGAAAAATGCTTGTATGTCATTAAAGAAAGCAGCATATTACGTAAGAGACACTTTTCAGACAAAAAACACAATGAAGGCTGCTGGGTTTTGCTGCAAAAATAAGAAGCGAGTGCGAAAGTCAAAGTCTCCAGAAGAACTGTGGCTGGTTCTGCAAGATGCTCAATAAAACTTACCAGGTCATCTCCTTATAAAACTGCACTAATTGTACCGGAGACTACTATTTTTATGTTTATTTTTTTGTCACACCAAATATTGACTTTGTTTCATTTACTACCGTTTACTGCTCTTTACTGTATTTTTTTAATGTAGAAACATTTAATTTCATTACTTTGGAGGCATCTTTGCTCTAAAGCATTTCTTTGCATGTGCCTAAAACTTTTGCACAGTACTGTAACCTCTCAAGAAACGAACAGAAATTTACAATGAGAAAGAAGGAAAACACAGTGAAACTGAAAACAGTGAACTCTTCAAATAAACAGCATTCTTTGTTTACAGTTTTCTAAGCTTCATTTTTGTTAATCATGGTTTATGATTGCACTGCCAGAGTTTTTATTTACACTTTCAAACTTTTCGTTTACGCGCCGTAAATTTTAAGTTCGCCATTCTGGCACAAACCTCTCATGTGGGCGGGGCTTAATAGCGATTTCCTCTCGTTGGCTAGTGAGATTTGGATCGACAGCTTCCTGACCCCGGAAGTAGAGACTTCGGTGGCGTGAATTTTGGAGAGCGTTCTGGATGCGGTTCCCTGTATAATTATAGTGTTTGTACTTTGTAGTGGAAATTACTTAATCAGTATATTAGTTCATAATTAATATTTGAGGTTTGGGTATTCTCATATGAATATGTTTTCGAGATGAGCTCTCAGGAGCAGCACGGAGCATCGTCGTCATCATCGTTCTCCCCCTCAGCTGGACACTCGAGCTGTCGATCCAAATTTCACTAGCCAATGAGAGTAAACTGTTTTCAGTTTCAGTGTTTTTCCTCTCTCATTGTATTTTTTTTTTTTTTTTTTTACATTCAATACTTTTGGCACAGATTTAATTCCATACAGTTCACTGAATCTTGAGTGAGCAGCAAATGGGTCTGGGGTCAAATTCAGAACCGCATTTGTAGCAGAGAATGTGTATAACTGTGTGCACCAAAAAGAAAGTCAGAGCATATTAGATCGAACATTTCTTGCTGATGTCCTGAAGCAGAATAGCCCATCGCAAGCTGAAGCCTACTGTTAATTTTGTGGATCATTTTAAGGCTTTTTTTTTTTTTTTTTTTTTTTTTTGTATGAAATCCTCTAATCCTGCGCTTATGTTCCAGAGAATATTAGGAAAGCAAAATCTGTAATAATTTTAATTTTAGATTGAAAACCTGCTTGCTTTACCTGGCTTAGGCCTTCTATATATTCTTCTATATTGTGATTTTGCATTATTAAATTTTGATTTTAGTCATGATTTTACTTTTATTTATTTATAACATATTAATCAGTAACAGTAGATTGTTACATTAATGTGCTTTCTTAAAACACTTTCTCTAGATGTAAACCCCCTGTGATATATTGGATGGAAAATTGTAAATAAACATTATTAGTATTATTATTATTACTTTGTGAGTTTTTTGTACAGACAGAGTCAGTGACTAACTCTGGGTTTCCTCCTGCAGTGATGATGAGAAAGGGAGAAGGATGTGGAGCAAGTACCTGGAGAGAGAGGACAGTAAAATTGTAGGTATGTTTATGAGTCCACTCACAGGTTTACTAGGTGTGTTACAGCAGAGAAATCACCAAGCTCTGCTGTATCACAGCTTCGTAGGACCGTACATATGCCTTCCTGGTTGACGTGCATGAACAATTCGAATTTAAATATAGTATAACAGTTAATACGTGTCATATCTGGTGTGTCTCACGTGCGTTTGTATGTGTTCAGACTTGTTCGTAGGGCAGCTGAAGAGCTCTTTGACCTGCACCGAGTGTGGCTACTGTTCCACTGTGTTTGATCCCTTCTGGGATCTTTCCTTACCAATCTCCAAGGTCAGTTCAGCCCAGCAACTCTCTTACACACACACTATTACTGTGCTCTATAACGTAAATGCAGTACAGTGAGAGGAAGTAAGTGATGTATGACAGTGTGTATTGCACCCAGAAGGGCTACGGAGAGGTCAGTCTGATGGACTGCATGCGACTCTTCACTAAAGAAGATGTGCTGGACGGAGATGAGAAACCGGTAAGGCTGCTTTGATTATGTCCTGCT
Source organism: Cranoglanis bouderius (assembly GCA_023630585.1). Classification (NCBI taxonomy): domain Eukaryota; kingdom Metazoa; phylum Chordata; class Actinopteri; order Siluriformes; family Cranoglanididae; genus Cranoglanis; species Cranoglanis bouderius. Next base: position 6,926,314 of record CM042548.1, on the reverse strand, counting down.
TGCTTCTGTTGATATTTTACTTTTTTTTTTTTTTTTTTTTTAAGAATAATGTAATCAGTGTCCCTAAAGATCATATTTGCCTCTGTCTCCACAGACGTGTTACAGATGTAAAGCCAGAAGAAAATGTACAAAGAAGTTCACAATTCAGAAGTTCCCTAAAATCTTAGTGCTGCGTATCCTTCTGCATGACTATTTTATAATGCATTCTTTTCATTTTTTAAAATTTTTTTTATTTTTAATTATTATTGTTTAAAATGATCAAGCAGTGGGAATACAGTAAGTGCCCCAAAATTTCCGAGTGAAAGCATTTACACTCTGATAGCTGGGGGCTGGGAGAGGGAGAGATGAAACATGATATTATATTATTGGTAAATGTTTCCCTCCTGTCTGTGCTTGCATGGTGGCGAAGTTAAAAATCGGACAACATTTAGTGGTAATCAAAAGTCATTACATGAACTGATGGAAGATTATGTTAAAAAGGGTGTCTTTTAAATGATTAATAGTTATAAATTATTCACAATATGAGCAAGGATATTAACAAAGCAGTTTTGATTTCAGGCTGAACACATACACACGCGCACACACACATACCGATCAGCCATAACTTTAAAACCACTGATACATGAAGTGCATAACGTTGATTATCTCTTTACAGTGGCACCTGTCAAGAGGTGGGATATAGTAGGCAGCAAGTGAACAGTCAGTTCTCGAAGTTGATGTGTTGGAAGCAGGAAAGGCAGGAAAAATGGGCAAGTGTAGGGATCTGAGCTGCTTTGACGAGGGCCAAATTGTGATGGCTAGATGACTTGGTCAGAGCATCTCCAAAATGGAAGGTCTTGTGGGGTGTTCCCGGCATGCAGTGGGTAGTATGGGGCTGCATAGCCACAGACGGGTTAGAGTGCCTATACTTCATGTGGACGGCCGGGTGTGTGTGCGTCGCTTACCTGGGGAAGAGATGGCAACAGGATGCACCAGGAAATTGTTCAAGCATGGCTTCCTGTTTCACAGGGGTATAAATATGAGGTAACACATAGGCCAAATCCCCTTAGTCATTCATAACAATGGGTAAGACCAAGGAATATAGCCGTGATGTTTGGCAAAAGGTTGTTGAGCTTCACAAAATGGGAAGTGGCTATAAGAAAATAGCACAAGCATTGAAAATGCCCATTTCCACCATCAGGACAAAAGTTCCAGTCAACTGGAAATGTTATGAATCAACCTGAAATTGGACACGTGTCTATATTGTCTCAACGCACTGTGAAGAGGATGGTTCGAGTGGCCAAAAAATCTCCAAGGATCACAGCTGGAGAATTGCAGAAGTTAGTTACAATGCAAAGTCACCTACATGGCCACAAGTTGTTTGGAAGGGTTTCAAGAAAAAAAGCCTATACTCTCATCCAAAAACAAACTCAAGTGTCTTCAGTTTGCCAGACACTACTGGAACATCAAATGAGATCGGGTTCTATGGTCAGATGAAACCAAAATAGAGCTTATTGGCAATAAACACAAGAAGTGGTTTTTCACATACAGAGAGGTAGCCATATGGAAAAGTATGTGGCTCTTTAGGGTACATGGCATCATGGACTCGAATCAAATATCAACAGATATTAAATGAAGACCTGACTGCCTCTGCCAGAAAGCTTAAGATGGGCCGTGGTTGGATCTTCCAGCAGGATAATGATCCAAAACATACATCAAAATCAACACAAAAATGGTTTACTGACCACAAAATCAAGGTCCTGCCATGGCCATCCCAGTCCCCTGACTTGAAACCCATAGAAAACCTGTGGGGTGAACTGAAGAGGAGAATCCACCAGCGTGGACCTCGAAATTTGAAGGATCTGGAGAGATTCTGTATGGAGGAATGGTCTCAGATCCCTTGCCATGTATTCTCCAACCTCATCAGGCATTATAGGAGAAGAATCAGATCTTGGCAAAGGGAGGTACCACAAAGTATTGACTAAAAGGGTGCCAACAATTGTTGCACACCTATATTTAACAAAGATATATTTTTTGGATAAACCTGTGTTGTGTTTGCAATTGTTTGATATCCATGAGAGCAGAGTATTTTCGTGAATTTTTTGAAGAAACGATCAAAAGGTTAAACAATAAAGACAATTTTTCACAACCTTCTTTGCTCATATTTACCAAGGGTGCCAATATTAGTGGAGGGAACTATATACTGTATATATCACCAGTTGCCAGAAACACAAGATTTCTCCTTCTGTTTGTCTCATGTTTATTGACTGACAGACTGGATGGGCAAAGTCTTTCCTTGATTCACACTTTCAGATTTGAAACGTTTCTCAGAAGCTCGAGTCAGATCCAGCAAACTGTCCACGTTTGTCAACTTCCCCATGAAGGACCTGGACCTCAGGGAGTTTGCCTCTGACAGAAGCAGTTAGTATTGTTACATGTTAGACCTACAAAAAAAAAAGATTAATATAACAACCATCTCTCATTTAGTCCACCTTGTTCGTATATGATACAGAATTGCATAAAGATTCCATTGTATGCATTAAAAAAAAGGTCTACACAGGTTCATACAAGTGAAGTATAAACACCATCATTCTGTGACGTAGGGTTTTATAAGATTCCATATTAACTAGACCAACTTTTGGCAACCAGGGACCAAAAAAAGAATGAAAATTCCACAGACCTCTTCAGTACAGATTTATTTCACGAACTATTCAAATATTATGATCATTATTCAGATTTGGAAAATAATATATTTGCTCTTTATTAGTGCCAAAAGCGCTCCCCCCCCCCTTTTATTCCTTCTAACTTTTCACTGACAGAACACACTGGGTCCAAGTTGACATTATTTATAGTCCCACTTGTTTTTTAGGTTTGGGTTAAACCCATTAAATTTAAGTGACCAGTCAAACAGGCAAATAACTTTAGGAACTTAAAAGAATATACAATAAAATAATCATCTGAGGCACAATGGGTAAAATGTAGGAATATGAGTGCAAAGGACCATCATGTTCTGATGTACTGGGGCACACAGTGTAGAAAGTAGCTCTCTGCATTTCTGTTCTCACTGTTTACACATAAATATTCTCGCATGTCTCACTTTGTCTCCAGGTAGTGCAGTGTATAACCTGTACGCAGTGTCCAATCACTCAGGCACCACCATGGGCGGGCATTACACGGCATACTGCTGCAATCCTGACTCAGGAGAATGGTACACATTTAATGACTCCAGGTACTCATTCCACATGTATAAGACAAGCTAGAGTTCATTTGACTTTGGATTTCCCAGATCTGACGTTGCTTTGGTTCTAACATCTAACCTTTTTTTTTGAATTGCTTGTTGCCATCTTCCAGCTCCTTTTCTACCAGCTATTATGGTTTTCCTTTTTCTCTCTCCCATGATGAACTCACTCTCGCGTCTGCTCTCTAACCTCTCTAACCTTTATTCTGTGACTCTTCTCAAAATACAGTGTTTTTTATCATGTTTCATAATCACGGTTTGAAATTATTAGTATTAGTATTAGTAGTAACTAGTGTTATTGTGGATTTTACCACAATATTTGTATTTGCATGCTGTTGTTTTATGAATTTAGCATTTGTAGGTTTAATCTAAAGGCATAAAATAAACTAATAATCATCATATTAATGCTATGACACCTACATTTTTGGGGTGTCAATGCTTTGGTTAGTAAAATGCTGACAGAATACTGAATTTGAAACAACCAGCCCCAGTGACTGGTGAGCTACAAACTTCATGTCAAGCCATGTACATAAGACAAACGTGCTCTATAAGACTTTTGGAAGTGTACAGGTTCTCACCGTTCTCTGTTCTCTTACAGAGTAACGTCAATGTCCTCCAGTCAGGTGCGCAGCAGTGACGCGTACGTCCTGTTCTACGAGCGATCCGGCTTGTGAGGGCTCACAGGAGACAGAAGGAGTGAGGTCACGACCCCTGGGGGTCATCACCCTCGCGCAGCACTCCTCACAGAAAGAAGACACTGTCGCCTTCTGCTGGACACCTGACAGAAATAAATGTAACGTCCTTACTGGCGCTCTGCTGCTGTGTCCAGTTCATTTTCACTGGGGAGGATCCGGAGCGTCCTCCATGTATGTGTGTGTGACTGTGTGTTTATGGCCGCGTGTGTCTGAGGGCAGCTCCTCGGGAGACCCCGTAGGGTAATAATCCCCTCGTGACTCCGTCTCACAAGTCTCTCACTATGCACTGCAACAGAACTCCGGTCCCGACTGCACCTTGTTCAAGATCGCCTCAGCGCACAGACTGGTTTAACATAGAAGTGTTTCACAGTGTCAGCTGTATCATTTTTATTTGTATTCCCTACACTCGGAGGTAAATGAACTGGTATGAGGCTCCCTCTGCTGAGGGAGACAAGATTTACAACCTCGAAGCTGCAGCTCATACACTTATTCGAGCCCATCGGTTTGTTACACATCTCTGCTTTCTATTCAGCGACTTGGTTTCTGATTTGTTTCACTTGTCATTTTCTCCCAGTCGCTATCCACTCCGTTCTCTCCTTCCTCTTACTCTCCTGAGGGCTGAAAGGAGCAAAAGGTCTGTGGAAGGTGTGTGGTGTCAAGAGGACGCCGTGCGGCCGCGGCGTGTTTTCATTCAGCGTGGCTGCTACTGATCCGATTCTCAAATGCTGTGAATGAGAGGACAGTCGAGTTGAGCTGATTATAGTTCACTCGGTAGTCCTGATCATACAGATTGGTTTATCCTTGATTTCATGCCATTGATCAACATGGAAAGAAGGTTTTGGACGGGAAAAAAAAAACACTATCTGTATATTTTTATATATGATGCAATATAGAGAATGTACAATACTGTGGTGCTGAAAATGACCTGTTACTGTTTTCAGTTTAATTTAACAGGAGAAAGAGAATGGATACTATTTATGCTCACGTCACTTTTTAACAGTGGCAGTCAAAGTATATATATATCTATATATATATATGAAATAAATTTTAGAGAAAGACCTAACTTGTGTCTATATTTATTCAGACCTTGAATTCCGAATTGTGATTATGTAATGGGTGATGAATTTTAGTTCGATAACAAGGTAGACAGTGACTTCATTTCTGAAATGTTATCCAGATGGTACAAGTAATGTGCTCTACTGCCCCTCTCAGGCAGAAAACAGTATCTGCTTGTAGGCATCCATCCATTTTCTGTACCTCTTATACAACACGGATTGCGGCGAGCCTGGAGCCTATCTCGGGACTCGGAGCACAAGGCGGGGAAAACCCTGGACGGGGTGCCAACCCATCGCAGGACACAATGGCACACACACTCACACACCCATTCATACTCTACAGACAATTTAGAGATGCCAATCAGTCTACAATGCATGTCTATGGACTGGGGGAGGAAACCGGAGTACCCCGAAAAGCAAGGGGAGCATGCAGACTCCATGCACACAGTGCGGAGGTGGGAATCGAACCCCCAACCCTGGAGGTGTGAGGCAAACATGTTACATTTGGCAGACACCCTTATCCAGAGCAACTTACATTTTATTTTCATTCATACAACTGAGCAGTTGAGGATTAAGGGCCTTGCTCAAGGGCCCAACAGTGGCAGCTTGGCAGTGCTGGGGTTTGAACTCACAACCTTTAGATCAGTAGCCCAATGTTTTAACCACTAAGCCACCGTGCCCCCACCTCCCTTGCTAATGCTCTTGAGGCTGAATGAGCACAAATCCACACAGTCACGCTCCAAAATCTAGTGGAAATCCTTCCCAGAAGAGTGGAGGCTGTTATAACAGCCACAGTTTTCAACAAGGACATAACAGTGTGATGCTCAGTTGTCTACATACTTTTGGCCATATTGTGTACATTTATCACAAGAAAAAAAAATTAATAGTAAACGAATAGCAGTGTGGAGGGAAACCCACCTGGTTCTGGTTGAAATGCCACTCGTTCTTCTGAGCATTGACCCTGGAAGCACTTCTCCACAACTTTTTGTGAAGCTAAAATACAAGTTTTTAAAACACCAGTGACATGAAATGCAGGGACGAAGGTTCTTTTAGAATTATTGCATATCTGATAGACCTCAACATATGACATTAAAATGATAAGGAATATTTTTCATGTCTGCAAAAGCCTATAAAGCACCACACGTGGCTTGCAAGACAAGCTATTTTACCAGTATTTTGCAGTTCCTATGTAAATACTGTACAATCCCATCCGAATAGGGCTAAAGTATATTATAAAAAGTATAAAACTCCAATTTAGTCACAACTGACCAAATTGAAAAGATTGAAAATAATTTTCCCCCCTCATTTTGGCTGTTTGTCAGAATTTGATGCGAATTTGACACCTGACAGGTTTCCCCAGATCGCCACGGTTAATAAACAAGAAAGCATGGCTAATCCTTTAGTTCCCACAGCTGGAGATCAGCACGTCTCGACACTGGCACTTGTGCTGCTTGGAAGGAGAAATTCAGGGAAGAGCTCAGCAGGAAATACTGTCTTTGGAGGAAGGGTGATTGAGCCTGGCGAGAAGAGCAGACAGTGTGTACAAAGACACGGCCGGATAGACGGAGTGACACTGACCGTCGTGGACACTCCCGGCTGGAGCAGTTTCGGTTTAGCTAATGCAACACTTGTGAGACAGGAAATACTGCGCAGTGAGAGGTTATGTCTTACCAGACCTCAGGCCTTCCTGCCGGTCATCCCAGTGGACGCTTTCAGCAACCGAGACTGCAGGGCTGTGGAGGAACACATGGACCTTTTCAGATATGTGTGGAATCACTTGGAGCTGAGAGGCGAGAGCATTGATGAACACGTGAAAAAGAAAGATAAACATCTCCAGAAGATTCTTGAGAAGTGTGGATACAGGTATCATGTCCTGAACAAATGAAATGAGAGACGAACATCAAGTGAGGCAGTTGCTGGAGATTTTGAAGGAAACCTAACAGCTGGACTGGAGATCAGCAGCTGCCAGCGTTGTTTTTCACTATTAATGAAGAAAGGATCACGTGAATTGGAGGGCAGTTGAACAGAACCGATTTATTCATTATTTAAAGTAAAATACATTCTTTAAAAAAAAAATAAAAAAAAATCCTGGGTTATGTTAATACAATGCTTATGTTTTTTTCACCTGGTCTCCATCATTACATATTATTACATGTACTGATTTATAATCCCACTATCTGCTGTCACCAAGAAGGATATGGGTTACATTTTGAAACCTTGGTTTTCTCTCAAGGTTTCTTACTTACAGGTGCATCTCAATAAATTAGAATGTCGTGAAAAAGTTCATTTATTTCAGTAATTCAACTCAAATTGTGAAACTCGTGTATTAAATAAATTCAATGCCACAGACTGAAGTAGTTTAAGTCTTTGGTTTTTTTAATTGTGATGATTTTGGCTCACATTTAACAAAAACCCACCAATTCACTATCTCAACTAATTAGAATATGGTGACATGCCAATCAGCTAATCAACTCAAAACACCTGCAAAGGTTTCCTGAGCCTTCAAAATGGTCTCTCAGTTTGGTTCACTAGGTAAGCCACAAACATTCATTGCCAAAGAAGCTGGCTGTTCACAGAGTGCTGTATCCAAGCATGTTAACAGAAAGTTGAGTGGAAGGAAAAAGTGTGAAAGAAAAAGATGCACAACCAACCGAGAGAACCGCAGCCTTATGAGGATTGTCAAGCAAAATCGATTCAAGAATTTGAGTGAACTTCACAAGGAATGGACTGAGGCTGGGGTCAAGGCATCAAGAGCCACCACACACAGACGTGTCAAGGAATTTGGCTACAGTTGTCGTATTCCTCTTGTTAAGCCACTCCTGAACCACAGACAACATCAGAGCGTCTTACCTGGGCTAAGGAGAAGAAGAACTGGACTGTTGACCAGTGGTCCAAAGTCCTCTTTTCAGATGAGAGCAAGTTTTGTATTTCATTTGGAAACCAAGGTCCTAGAGTCTGGGGGAAGGGTGGAGAAGCTCATAGCCCAAGTTGCTTGAAGTCCAGTGTTAAGTTTCCACAGTCTGTGATGATTTGGGGTGCAATGTCATCTGCTGGTGTTGGTCCATTGTGTTTTTTGAAAACCAAAGTCACTGCATCCATTTACCAAGAAATTTTGGAGCACTTCATGCTTCCTTCTGCTGACCAGCTTTTTGAAGATGCTGATTTCATTTTCCAGCAGGATTTGGCACCTGCCCACACTGCCAAAAGCACCAAAAGTTGGTTAAATGACCATGGTGTTGGTGTGCTTGACTGGCCAGCAAACTCACCAGACCTGAACCCCATAGAGAATCTATGGGGTATTGTCAAGAGGAAAATGAGAAACAAGAGACCAAAAAATGCAGATGAGCTGAAGGCCACTGTCAAAGAAACCTGGGCTTCCATACCACCTCAGCAGTGCCACAAACTGATCACCTCCATGCCACGCCGAATTGAGGCAGTAATTAAAGCAAAAGGAGCCCCTACCAAGTATTGAGTACATGTACAGTAAATGAACATACTTTCCAGAAGGCCAACAATTCACTAAAAATGTTTTTTTATTGGTCTTATGAAGTATTCTAATTTGTTGAGATAGTGAATTGGTGGGTTTTTGTTAAATGTGAGCCAAAATCATCACAATTAAAAGAACCAAAGACTTAAACTACTTCAGTCTGTGTGCATTGAATTTATTTAATACACGAGTTTCACAATTTGAGTTGAATTACTGAAATAAACGAACTTTTCCACGACATTCTAATTTATTGAGATGCACCTGTATGTCATCTTAAAGAGTTTCTCCTGGCTTCTCTCACCTCTATCTTGCTCAATAAGGATCTAAATATAAATCCACATCAGGAATATTCTGTAAAGTGACTTTGTGACAATATCTACTGTTAAAAGTTCTGATACTAATACTAAATAAAATTTAATGTAAAAAAAATAAATAAATAATTGTTGACAAAATGCTGTGTGTAATCTCCTTAAATAATGTACAGTTGCAGTCATAAGTTTACATATGCCTTGGAGAATCTGCAAAATGTTAATAAAAAAATTAAAAATCATAGGGATCATAAACATAAACATTGCATTTTTTAAATATTTTTTTATTTAGTACGGCCCTGAATAAGCTATTTCACATAACAGATGTTTACATTTAGTCCACAAGACACAATAATAACTGAATTTACACAAATGAACCGGTTCAAAAGTTTACACACTGTGTGTTGTTACCTGGATGATCAACTGTTTTTATGTTTCCCAGAAGACGAAATAATGTTAATGTATCGTGTTGCCTTCTTGAGCATCAGTGAATGTTTGCACCTTTTGTAATGGCTGTGTACGAGTCCCTCAGTCGTCATCAGTGTGAAAAGATGGATCTCAACATCATATACTGCTGGAAAGGGGTCAAATATGCAGAAGATGCTGGAAAAGTAATGAATGTGCAGGACCTGGAGGATTTTTCTGAAGAACAGTGGGCGGTTTAACTGATCAGGACAAACAAGGGACTCATGAACAACTATCACAAAACATCAAAACAGTCGTTGATCATCCAGGTAACGACACACAGTGTTAAGAATCAAGCGTATGTAAACTTTTGAACTGGTTCATTTGTGTAAATTCAGTTATTATTGAGTCTTGTGGACTAAATGTAAACATCTGTTATGTGAAATAGATTATTCAGGGTGGTACTAAGAAAAATTATTTGATCTTTCTTATTTATTTATTTATTTTTTTCCAATTATTAACATTTTGCAGATTCTGCAAGGCGTATGTAAACTTATGACCTCAACTGTATGTGTGATTACCACAGACTATACCAGACACTGGAGAAAATAGAACAGAAGCCTTTTCATTAACTAAACTCTAAATCTATAGCGTTCCTCCTTTTAAAAAATAGCGCTATTTTTTCAGAGGGAAGAATTTATGGCTATGTTTCGGTGACACAGACACATGAACACTGAAATATGTTTTGACCTGATGGTGCGTGGATGCCACCTCAGTAAAACCTCAGTAAAAGGAACCAGAACTGCTTTTTACTGGATTGCTCCAGTGTTGGAAAGTTCGGTAACACTAAACAAGCTTTGGTACGACTTTCATTCACGTTCATTGTTCTTATAACAACGCTTTGTCAACTATTACAATTTTTAATTTATTAAATGGAATGTCTGAGAGGCAAGTTAGCTCCCGTTATTCTTTTTTTTCCCCCTCGTATGCTATTTTTTTTTCTCTTTCCCAAAGCTACTGAGACAAAAAAACAAAACAAAAACAACCAAACCTAGCTTGTCAGGCTACTGTGAAAAATGCAAAGTTCTCTGTGCTGAAGACTCTACCATGGCAGGAAACGTGTACCGATATAAAGCACTAACGCGTTCCAGAAATGTTAACTAAACATCTCCTTAAACAAAGCTTCAGCAGATCAATGATCAGATATTTTTGGTACATTATGTGTTGCATCATTACGTGGTACAAATCCCTGTGGACAAACCGTTACTATAGGAATAGTAGCTGTGCATTACGAGCACATTAATATAAACCTGTGATTTGATTTTCAGCTGTCACTACCGTCAGAGCTGTGCTGTTAGAGAAAATTAACCAACACCTTCTGACCAATCACATTCAAGAATCAACATCAAACGGATGCCTCCTTCAGTTTGTTTAATCACATTTTATTGGCTACCAGCTGCTATGGTGAGAAACATGATTAACCAATCAGAATCATGCACTTTTCCTTATAGGTCTGGGTTTATAAGGCAAAACGTCATGTCAGTGTTCCCTTGCTACCCGCATGGTATTGTAATCATTTTCAGTGGAAATGGAGGTATCTTCCGTCCTATGCCTATCAACATTATTAATATGGCACGATTGACTGATGGTAGATTATGCATTAAATAATTAAACCACAAAAATCTGAATACCACCAACATATCTACTGTCTGGCAAACACCAAAAATGCCAGCGTGCATCACACTTAGCAATTCAATTTTACACATCACCCAATGATTTTTTTGTTTTGAACGTATTTCATCTCCCAACATGAATTCCTGGCTACGTCACTGAGTTCAGGGAAACTACAGATGTGGTGGATAGATAATAGGTTGCGAGTACAAACGCCGGAGTATTCCTTTAATAAACCCCATCCACCCATCCATCCATTTTCCATACCTCTTATTCTACACAGGGTCGCGGGGAGTCTATCCCAGGGGACTCGGGGCACAAGGTGGGGGACACTCTGGACAGGGTGGGGGACACTCTGGACATCACACACACTCACACACCCATTCACACACTACAGACGATTTAGAGATGCCAATCAGCCTACAGCACGTCTTTAGATTGGGGAGGAAATTGGAGAACCTGGAGGAAACCTCCAACGCACAGGGAGAACATGCAAACTCGAGGCAAGATTCGAACCCAGGAGACGCGCGGCAAACGTGCTAACCACTAATTAATTAGGCTACTAATGGGTCTGAATGACCACTGGATCTGCTGATTCACTGATAAATGCCTCGTGGGCAATAACAGTCTCTCGGATGTAAACCATGACATGGACACACCACCCACGACAAGAGGCAGTTACAGTTTACATGTAATAATTATATACAAATGATTTTATTTATATACTGGACTGAACTACGGTTCTTATTGGTTGTCCTGTAACAAGTCCCACGTTATAAAACCTACATTTCATGTCCATGCAAAATGTACAATGAACATGGTACAATGCAGAAACAGAGCAGTGCTGCAGGTGGCGCTGATGAACCTGAGTGGATTTTTGAGTCCACACAGAACAGAGTCGTGTGAAACGATTACAACATTATGTCAGTGTAAAAAAACAAAAAAAAAAAACAAAAAAAAAAAAAACAGGAGCTTTGAGGTTTCCATTGCACTGGCTGTATTATACGAGACAAGTCAGATGGGTTATTTCCTTCAAGAAACAGGGAATATGCTGAGTAACATCCTGTGTACACGGTGCTCAGAGCCTGAAAAATGGAGTGACCTCTACAGGCTACAGGACTGTGCATGGATTCGATAGGATATTATAAAACCAGCCAGGAGAATATCTTTCTGGCATTTTTTTCCCCTCCTCCTGTACAAGAAAGATTTGTGAAGGTAAAGTCTGAGAATAAAATATATAAACCACAAAATGGAGACAGCATCAGTGCCAGTGCAGCTCTATAACACCAGGAGGTTCTTATTAACACATGTACAGGTGAAAGCAGGCTACTTTTGCAGTGCTTTCAGTTCAGTTTTCTTAAACTGGCCTTTAGTGCACTTCAGCATTGCTAACACACACGCATTATATATATACACACACACACTGTATCTCATATACACACACACACACACACACACACACTCACAGACGCACACACAGAGAGCCAGGGAAAGGAAGGCAGAGCCAGTTTGGCTGCTTACTGCCTGAGAGAGTTCACATTAGCATTTCTGCTTCGTATCCTTATCCACCTGCACTCCAAAAGGAACGTACTTCATAGAGCGCAGGGTTTTCTGAATTCTGAGCTGCCATGCAAAGACAAACATGAGGTCTCTTCCTTGAGGGCTGCATAAAAGTCTGAATGGCAGTAGTGGGTAAGTATCAAATTGCTTTAAAAAGAGGAGAAAAAAAAAAAAAAAAAAAAAAAAAATCTTGTGCTCTCGGATTGAGTGGCAGGGAATCCCATGACTGCTCCTTCATTCCAAAAACGAACAAAAGACTAAACATCACACATGCACATTCAAATATTTACACAATGCAAATGTCAGTTTATACATACATACATACATACATATACATATATATATATATATATATATATATATATATATATATATATATATATATATATATATATATATATACACACACATACATATACATACATACATATATATATATATATATATATACATATATATATATATATATATATATATATATATATATATATATATATATATATAAAATCCAGTATTAATATAAACATAATGCTTGTTTCTATATTAACAAATGAAAACGTAACTACTCAAGTACTCAAGTATCTTGACCGTTATTGTTGATGAACGTCACAGCTGATCCCGATCGCCGGGAAAGCCGGGAAAAAACTCTCGTCCCGGCACGTGACGGGCATCTTAATGTCTCTTTACAGCCTGTTGAACCAGGCAGCAAGTCAAGCCATAGAGAATAGCTCAGTGTGGGTTCTAGCACAAGTCTTTTCCATGTCTATGTCAATAAAGTGCATTTGATTAAAAAAAAAATATATATGATGTTACAAATCTCAGGCTACCGTGCTAAAGACAGCTGAGTGAATGTGTTCTAATTACAGTCCAAGTCACGAGTCTGACTCAACAAAAGCATCCAAACGGAACATGACAACATTAATATCCTCCTAAAACCAATAAATAATTGCAACACTATCACAGACCACAGTATTTAAAAAAAAGTCATTTAAAAAAAAAGAAAAAAGAAGACCAGTCCTCGGTGTAAAGAGAGGAAAAGAGTTGTTCTGAGGAGAACTGCTGGGGAGACAGCTTGCTGAGTCCGGTGCCTCTTTCTTGAGAACAGAAATCTGTATTGTTGTTGCATTTTATCTTTGGTAGTGACTTGGTGGAAGAGGTCCTTTATGAAAAAAATAATAATACTTGTTCTGTTGGGTGTCTGGTCATTTCGTGAAAAAATAAGAAGAATCGAAAAGGAAAAGTGTTCGGGCTGCTACGAAGTTGGAGAAGTGAGAGTGAGGGGATCCTCTAGTCTGAGCGCGTTGGAAGGAGGATGGTCCCCTGTCGCCAGTGGTGTGTGTGTATGAGAGGGTTTTAGTCGTACAGTGTGACAGTGCAGTAACACAATGCAGAGATCCTCCGGTCCACACTCGCCTTATCTGTTTACACACACACAGAGGAAAAGACACATTATAAGCATGGAGAGGACTGAAAGAAAGAAGATACAGTGCCCGAGTTCCTCCTATAGAAGTTTTGTAGCCAGAGACTCCTTTAACTGTAAAATATGTATGAATAAAAATTTTCATAGACCACCTCAGGACAGATTTATTTATTCTTGAACTTTCCACCAACAGAACACATTAGGTCAAAACATTATTTATAGCTTTAGTTTTTTGTGTGAGATTTAATTTTGGATTAAATCCATTCAAAACTGACCAGTCTAACAGGCTAATAGTTATAATAATAAACGTAACTTTGATAACACTGGGTTGTGAGTAGTGATGCACTGAAATGAAAATCTCTGGCCGAAAACTATGTAAAAAAAACAAAACAAAAAAAAAACAAATTGAAATGAAATTAACAGCACTTTTTTAATTAAAAGTATAACAACCTAATGTATATATAGATTTTAAACATCAATATATTCTTAATTTAGTAACATTCCTCATGTAACATCTAGGATACAATTATCTAAATACTGAATTTTTCTAGTAAAATATTACGTGCAAAACAACAGCAAAGTAATTAATGAACTAACCCAAACCGCAAACCTAGAAGTGATAGGTAGGCAGAAAACAAGTACTGTGGTGACAGATGGTGTCGGCATGCTAGTTTGGGTGCTTTTAAGCTTTGTTGCTTTGTTGCACTCTGCATATTGAATTGGATGTTGTGTTTTCAGGTGGTGTATCAGACCTGTCTGTAGAAAAGTGCTTTAGCGATATACCCCCTCTTGAAACCTCAGCTGAGCAAAGAGTGCAAACTGCTATTCTGACTTCCTTATCAGGAACTTTGAACTAGTTCCACACCGCTGACACAATCGCTCTTTGCTTGGTAGCGCGGTGATGACATTATCCCGTGCGATGATGGTAATGATTTGATAAATGCGGCGTGGGATGTGGTGCAGCGTAAAAACCTTTTATTTTCGGCCTTTTTTTTCCTCTTTCGGACGAAAGTTTTCAGCGGACGAAATTTCGGTGCATCCCTAGTTGCGAGTTCCACCCCTTTAACGATAAATATCGTTAACCCCTTGGCTATGCTTAACAAACCTTTGGAAGTCCACAGACCCCACTTGAGAACCACTCTCCTTTAGTATGTCTCAAAGGCGTGATAATTAAAGGTGTACAGCATGTGCTGTTATACTCACACTTGGTCACGTTCTCGACGTCTGCCGGATCCTGCAGGATCTTAGCGAGGCCCTCCAACAGCATGGCGGCTTTGTTGTAGCGGTATGCGATGTCCTCGGTCTGCTGGAACATCTCATCCAGCGCTGCCGACTGGACCTGTCCCAAACACATGGCCCGTGTCAATACTTTCTACAGAGATACAGAGACACATGTACGAGTGCATGCTATTGTCTGTCTTGCTCACCATCTCCACAGCATGGTTGTATATGAGCTTCTCAGCAGTCACGCTGTTGATCTCATCCACAAAGCGCTGCTTGTCTGAGAAGAAGTGGTTGAGTTTGTCTGTGAGCTGGCGACACAGAGAGATGCAGCTCTTGTAGCGCTCGTTCAGGCTTTTAACCACTGCAGGAGAAACAAAGGAGTGGAGATTGAGAACATTCTGCTGTTTCCATGCGTCTTTTCCTGGAAATTTCATTTGTAATTATTTCTGTCAGATGTCGGCGTCACTACACTACTTCGGAATAGGGCAGAGGTTCCCAAGCAACAAGCCACAGATTGGTATCGGGTTGAAACAGTGCACCGGTGACGGCATCATGTTTCCCGCCGAGCGGCAAAGGCTGACAAATGTATCAGAGACTAGGAAAGGAGCTTTCTGAACAACTAACACACCAACGTGTCTCCAAATACACTCTGAGTGACTGGGGTTCCTTTTAGCCTTGGTAACTCAAATATTTTCCTCCCCAATTTTCAGTCCCTTGCCAATTTCCATAAGACAGCTACCCACCAGGGATGGTGAAGGCTAACAGATGCTTCCTCCGACATGTCAAGCCAGCCAGCCGCATCTTTTTGAACTGCTGTTCACGCAGAATCACAGAGCACTTGGAGGATGCAATCTTCTGCATACATGGGCTCATAGAAACTCATGACTGGCTAGTATCACTGTGACTGACAGGGTAAAAAGACTATCCCTTCCATTCCTGCAACCTACCCTGTGCTTGTGGGGACGTTGGGTCCACCAAAATATAAAAAATCTTCTTACTTACACAAACACCCATCTCTCACACACACACACACACACACACACACACACACACACACACACACACACACACACACACACACACACACACACACACACACACACACACACACACTCACCTTGTTTGACAGCAGTGGAGGGGTTCAGTTTGGCTGACTTGATCTGAGCTTTGGCCAGGTGCAGGGAGGACGCGAGCAGCTGAGCAGCCTTCATGTACAACACCAGCTGCTCCACTTTCCTACAGTGGGTGATATGATGGAGTATAAATGACTGCTTGAATATGTGCGGTGTGCAGTTTTGCATATACACCTTCTGTTAACACTTTACTCAAATTAACACTATGTCAATAGAAGAAATTTGTTACCATCTGAATAAAATACATGAGGCAAGTTTAAAAAAAAAAAAAAGTTATCTAAACAGAATATTCAAGTATAAATTCAAATATAAACTCACGTGGTTCAGTTTTGTTGAAAAACAGATTCAGTTAAGGCAAATTCGGAATTCATTTTTGATAACTGATGAAATAACAGATCGGGGTGCTAAGTAAGAGTTAGTGTGTGTATATCTCACCCCCACTCCTTGCTGAGCTGGCTGATCTGGTCCACCACTACACTCTCCTGAGGAGGGTAAAGCGAGGCTGCAGAAATGCCAAGGTCTGTTCCTCCTGCTCTCACGGCGGCCATCTCCAACACACAGTCCGTAAAGGACAGCATCATCCGCAGGTGCATTAGTGTGTCTGTGTGCTCTCTCTGCCAACACACACACACACACACACAAATACACACATCCGTCAGTGTACCTGTAGAGTTCTAGGGTCGCTCTGTATTCACTATTCATTATACCTTCCTCTGTTTTAATGGATATATTGTGAACTATATAACAGACTAAACAATGTAACCCTTAACTCAGCAGAGCTTCTCATCGCCAGTCGCACTTCGCCACAGAGCCTAAAATTTTCCCTACCTGATCAGCTAATTATCAGGTCCATCATGAATTGGATCTTGTGTATTGATAGTAAAAAAATAAAAATAAATAAATAATAATAAAAAAATAATAATAAAAAGAATGTGCAGTGGGTATACAGGACTCTAGTTGCGCATACTGCTTTACAATGAACTTGCCTTGCGTTTTACACAAAAGTTAGCCTCTCACCTCCATCAGCGTCTCCTCTGGGAGCTCAGGGGCCTCGAAAGTGATAAACCCATCAAGGCTGGGTGGAGAGGTGCCATAGGGGACGTAGCGTAGGCTGCTGGGGGCCGCTTCCGCCCCGGGGGGAGAACTACCCATGGCCATAGCAGGAGGGGAACCCATGCATACCTTTCCACTGGTGGAGTACAGCGAGCCTGCTGAACTGTTGGACCCCACTGCAGAAAGACACACACACACACACACACGTACACACACACACAAATATATCAATGATTATATCTACATGAACAATAAGTGTAAGTGAATGGGTTGGTGGTATTAGAGGCTTCACCAAGATTATACCACAAACACAGCTGCCGTAACTCACTAATACTAATTTAGTAGCAAGTGATCCCTTGAGGACTTGAAAACTTATGTCAATGCCACACAAGTATGGCCTAAATAAGCTTTTGGACAAGTTAAAGATGATGTAATGGCTTATTTGTTTGTAACTGTATTTAGAATCTGTGCAGCAGACAGACAGCACATATCCATTGATATCCAGTACCAAACCCAAGCACTACTGCTATTTATGAAGCCTATGCTTGTGCTGATGGTGGTGCTGATAGTGGTGGTGGTGGTGACATGGTTGGCAGTAGCGAGGTGAAGCTCTCACCTGATGTGGTGCGAGGGCGTGTGCTCAGGTGGCTGCAAGTGGGAGGGGTGCTGCTGTTGGGGGGCGAGCCTACTGTGAACACTACAGTACGGGGACTCGCCCCGCCCACTGCCAAACCACATGACCCTGCAGGGGCTGAGGGTGGCGCACACACACAAACACACACACACAGACACACACACACAAACGCACACATACACGCAAACACGCACACACAAACACAGGGGTCACTCACAGACTCAGGCCAAGACCCAGTGCACATTACACACACCAAAAGCCAACCAAAGAGGCCCATGCAGAGCACAAGCTGTGTAGGAGAAGCTTTTAGATGTGGAAACATACTGAATGAGATTTAGGACAAAAGAACAATGCAAACCTACATAAAAATAATGTACGACAGCAGAGATTCCGTGCCATGCTTTCTTGTTTTCTTGGCCATTCGATGACTGCTTAGCAATCACTGATATCTATTACCTTGGACTAACATTCACCACTTAAGCAGGTGCACTGTTTTTCCTGTGAGCGTAATTTGAATTTAAAGTTCCTGATATGGTCAACACACCTGGGGGATTCATAAAAGCAACACATCATATCCTGATGAAGCAGACAGTGTTTTTCTATGCATTTCCAAAGGCAAAAATAGATTTTAAAATGTAAACTATGGTCCGTGTTGTATCCATCGGCTAAAAACACACATTGTAACCCTTGACCCCTCTGCTAAAGGATGAATTTTCATCTGCTGTTTATTATGTAATAATATTAGTAATGTTGTAATATGAGTGAGTCTGACTTAATAAGCTATGTGCATTAAAAAAAAATAGTCTTCAGCCTTAAGAACATAAAGTTTAACACAACAGATGAAGGAAGGTAGCTAGTTAGAAAATCTAGTGGTAGTGGAAGTGGTAGCATTTTGCCTTTTTTTTTTTGGCCATCATTCATTTGTTGAATTCAATGTTATTACTTTTTTCTAATGCTTAATGAAGGTTTTTGCTGTCAGTTTCTACCTAAAACCTTTCCTGATTCACAAACCTGATCTACTATGTTTTGTGGTAGCTGCTTACCATAATGACTCCAGACTTTTTTTGTTTTTTTAGAAGCTACATAGCATCAGTGCAGGAAGAGCTTGATTGGCCAATAATTATATAACAGCAATGCTTACTTGTTATACAATCACAATAAATCCATGCTATTATGTAACGGCACTGAAGAGTTACCCGTGTCCATAGGTCTCTCTGTGTTGAGGCTGTCCGTACTGCCCTGGTACGTCTGTCCTCCCAGAGTGATTCTCACAGGCTGCTCTGACAAACGTCCTGTACTCACAGACCTGAGGAGAAAAAATAGACTTGGGTCATGAATGCATATTCTGCAGAGCACAGGCCTAAATGCACTACATGAGAGCAGTGCCTGGTGTAAAAGGAAAGGCAACACCGAGAGGCTGTGACATGCTACGGTATGCAGCAGTGATTCTGATGTAAAACAGGGTTAATCTGCAAACCCGTGGCACCCGATTTCAATCCAGACACGTGTAATGAATGGAGTTGTACTGAAGAGAGTAAAAGCCGTCCACTTTCGTGACCTTTTCAGCCCAGTGTTTCTCTCTGCATCAAAATTTTGCCGGACATTGCTTTTCTGTTTCAGCCTTTCTACAGACATAGTGTATAATGAAAGCCTACACAGCAAATTCAGTTATCATATCCTGGTGCCATAAAGGATTAACCCATTAGAAAACCCATGCACACACTAGTAAGTGCAGAGTATTTCACCTGTAGGATCCATGAAAGCATCCGTTACAATATCTTAATGTATCAGAGGAAAGAACAAAAGTGATTAAAGAATAGGAAACAGAATTTGTGTTATTTGTACCTGCCAAAGGTGGTTTTGGAGCTCTCGGAAGCCGAGTGTCGCCCGCTGGGGTACGGTGACCAGTGGTGGGGGCAGATCTCCCGGGCATCAGTAGACATCTTACTGGAATTGGGGCTGTCCACTATGCCCTGTTGAGAAGCCAAGGCCATGAGGTTGCACGAGGCCTGAGTTTTAGGGATTTTGAAGGGAGCAGTGGTCTGTAAAACAAGGATACGTCAAAAACATGGTGAGTCCAGTAACATATACAAACCTACTCTGTGCATTAAGTTTTCATCAAGACTACCTTGGTTGGTGAGCCAATGATGGTGGGCAGGGGGGACTTCTGTAGCCAATCAGAGCTGCGGGGAGAGGAGCCAAGGTGCTTGGTGGGAGAGGTCCCCAGGTTGCCAGGGCGTCCCAGCTGCGGTGAATGGGTAGGGGGATAGGCTAAGGCAGTAGGCTGCACAGGATCAGAGAGCTGCTTGTACAGCTTCTGCTTGTTTTGGTAGACGTCAGTCAAGGTGGGTGCACTCTGGAGACGGGCGCCCAGCAATTGAGATGAGGGCACAGGGGAACCTGCATTTAAAAAATAAATAAATAAATAAACAGGCATCCATTTAACATTAAAATTAATCTCAGTCATATAAAGATGTTAATGTTTATGCACATTATGCCCAGCAGATGGCACCACCGTCCATATGAGATCTCTACGCTTCAGCGGACTGCCAATGACACTGCAGCAGAAGAGGCTACCGAGTTCATTTTAACATGACTTCAAGCTATGAACTGTATTCCAGCGTGTAGAGTTCACGACCCCTACTATAAACACACACTCTATGACACACACTGATGGTTTAGAGAACAGGTGGAATAAAGAACTGTGCTAAACCAGAAATACACAGTTCCTGGAAGAGTTTCTGGGTTGCATTTCCACTGCACTGCAAAGACCATGATCATTATGTACAACTGCAAGAGTCAATTCTACTGGATTGGATCGGATGACTGACATATCGATTTTGCTTTGTTGTGAATATAATGTTAACATCAAGGTACACTATATGGCCAAAAGTTTGGGAACACCTGACAATCACAACCACATGTGGTTCTTCCCCAAAACTGTTGCCACACAGTTGGAAGCACACAACTGTATAGGATCTCTTTGAACTATATTGTAGCATTACAATTTCCCTTCACTGGAAATAAGGGGCCCAAACATGTTCTAGCATGACAATGCCCCTATTCACAAAGCGAGGTCTATTAAGTCATGGTTTGCCAAGGTTGAAGTGAAAGAACTTGAGAGACCTCAGTGAATACCTTTGGGATGAACTGGAAGGCTGACTGCACTCCAGGCCTCCTCACCCAACATCAGTGCCTGACCTCACTAATGCTCTTGTGGCTGAATGAGCACAAATCCCCACAGCCACGCTCCAAAATTTAGTGGAAAGCCTTCCCAGAAAAGTGGGGGTTATTATAACAGGAAAGAGAGACTAAATCTGGAATGGGATGTTCTAAAAGCACATATGAGTATGATGTTCAGGTTTCCACAAAATTTTGGCCATATAGTCTAACATTTTAAAACAGAAAAAAGTTAAATTATTGGTATAAACATTGACACACCATATCAGTACAGCAACCTCTGCCCTGTATATAATTCCTGGTTTACAGAAAAGTTCACAGGAAAATAAAATGGTTCTAGAAACTATGGCCCAGAAACTGGTTATTGGCCTTGGTTATTGTGCTGGAAATGAGCCTAAGCCTAATATCTTGTATGTTCGGTATGAACTATGGCTGTACCTGAACGCTGTTGTCATTAAAGAAATTGCGGTTTCTATAAAGATCATTCCAGAGACACAGTGTGACCCAGAGTAGAATTCAGAGGAAACAAAGTCTCATGGGAATCTTAACAGGCTTTGGTAGAAAGGAGTCCCTCTCGGGTTACACAGCATGTGGTCCACTTACCACCAGACGAGCTGCGGCTGCGTGCCTCATGGCTGTGGGGATGTCCACAACAGCAGTGGCCCAGCTGTTCAGGAATAGTAGCCACTGAACAAAATACACAGACAGACATGTCAGGACATGATGTGTGCTAAAGTAAGCAACCTCCTCCTCCCAAAAAGTTGACAGCTCCCTAGTAACCTCTACAAACATTGAGAGAGCTAAAAGAGAGAGAGAGAGAGAGAGAGAGAGAGAGAGAAAGTGACTGAAAAATAATGACAGAAAGAGGACAGGAAAAAAGAAAAGGAGATAAATGGAGAAAGAGACGGATATTCTTACCCAGTGGAGAAGGCGAGTAGGGACGTGAGCTGCCGGTGGAGAGTCTTCGACCCACAGTCTGGGCAGCATCAGCAGGGCAGGGAGAGCCAGAGGCAGCTTTTGGAAATCCCATAGGGCTGGTGTTGGAGCGCCTCACTGTACCAGACCTGCAACCACACAGCACAACATGATTATGATATTACAATACAATCAAACATCATACTGTAGATTAGCGGTAATTGGAATACAACTGATAGAGATTTTCACCATACAGTTTCTTCGGTCATTTTTAGAGCACATTTCCATAAAAGTGTCATGTGCACCATTACCATCCACAATTCATGAGGTGGTTATATTTGCCTTCCTTACAACACATTAATCACACTGTAATTGGCAGGCAAAAATGCCAGGCACTAAAACCCAAGCAGACATGCATTTCAAAAGCTCGGTGGTTCACATTCCTCATCCATCTTTCCTTTGCCTTTTCTTTGACTTACCGCAACTAATATCAAAATCCTTACACTGGCATTGGCAGTGGCAGTGCCAGCTCCTTCCAGAAAGCAACGCAATGCTCTTGTAATCTGTCCTGCAAAAACTTGTTGGACATTTTGTACAGATATCCCAGTAACACTGAAAAACAAACATGACTAATGAAATCCCGGTGGCACTCCTCTTATACACGCTGGTATGCAGTTCTCTTTACCACAGCCACTAGCGGTGTGGTCTAATGAGGAGTGTGAAGCCGTGCTCACAGGAGTCTAGTGTTGTGTGTTTAATCCTAAGAACGGAAGTGGGACAGCAGCTGTAGCCTGGCAGCAGGCGCGGAGCTGGGGCTGTTTGGGAGGTGGT
>CM042548.1:5148526-5566026 GCA_023630585.1 Cranoglanis bouderius | reverse complement strand
CTTAAACTGGGCACATGTTTGTCTCGCTACTGTTTGGAATTATATTTTACATTCATCCTTAACTGCGTTTACAGACACGTTGAAACAGTTGAACTGATGCACTGAATATCTGTTTAGCTAGTGGAGAAATCATTTCAGTCCTTTGTTCTCAAACATTGGCAAAGGCACACTATTGACCTGGGTTTTGTTTTTTATTTTATTTTATTTTATTTTTTTTTTATAAATCTTTGCTCCTAGCACTTCATAGGAAAATGTCTGTTTTTGGATAACGTATTAGTAGCTGTACCAGGAACCAGAACCTGTGAGAGGAACAAATGTGTAGCTGGTAATCCAAAACCCAGTATTTCTGCCATAGTTGTAGCGTCCTGCTGTGTTCTGATACCTTTCTTTATAGGCCATTGTAACATCAGTAGCAATAGCCAGCATACTCAAGCCATCACATCACTCTCAGCGCAGCAACCTGAGCCGCATTGTGTCCTGAAATCTGAGTCAATGGCCACCTTTTGCACCTGAATAGAGATTTCTTTGAATTCCTCTGGCACCAGGATGTTGTTAATTTGGAGCTGATGGGGCGTAGAAATGATTCCAGGTGTGCAGTTTTAAAACCTGGGACATGTATGGATTTGTTTGACATGGCTGTTGATCAAATAAAGATGCAGACCACTTACTGAACTATATACAAGACTACACCATTTTAACAGTACATCAGCTTTATGGCTCAATCAGAATCCTAATATGCACTTGTACATATTGTATACTCAACGAACACTTTATTAGGGACACTATACTAATACTGGGTAAGGTATCCCTTTGCTCTCAAAACAGCCTCAATTCTTCATGGCATGGATTCCACAAGATGTTGGAAACGGTCCTTTGAGATTCTGGTCCATGCTGACATGACTGCATTACGCAATTCCTGGAGATTTTTCAAGTGCACTTTCATGCTGCGAATCTCCCATTCTACAACGTCCCAAAGGTGTTCTACCGGATTCAGATCTGGTGACTGGGAAGGCCAGTGAAGAACACTGAACTCGTTGTCATGTTTACGAAAAACCAGTTTGAGACGACTTCTGGTTTGTGATGTTATCACGTGCATTATCATATTGAAAGTAGCCACTAGAAGTTGGATAAATTGTGGCCATGAAGGGATGGACATGGTCAGCAAAAATACTCAAAGAGGCTGCAGCATTCAAGCGATGATTGATTGGTATAAATGGGCCCAAAGTGTGTCAAGAAAACCTCTTCTCCACACCATTACACAACCTCCACCAGCCTGGACTGTTGACACAGGTTGGGTCCATGGATTCGTGATGTTGGTTCCAAAATTCTGACCCTACCATCTGTGTGCCTCAGCAGAAATCGAGATTCTTCAGACCAGGCTACATTTTTCTAGTCTTCAACTATGCAGTGTTGGTGAGCCTGTGGCCACTGCAGCTTCAGCTATCTGTTCTTGGCTGACAGAAGTGGAACCTGATGTGGGCTTCTGCTGTTGTAGCCCATCCGCCTCAAAGTTCGACGTGTTGTGCATTCTGAGATGCTTTTCTGCTCTCCACAATTGTACAGAGTGGTCAACTGAGTTACTTGCAGCCTTTCTGTCAGCTTGGACCAGTCCGGCCATTCTCCGTTGACTTCTCGTTAACAAGGTGTTGCCGTTCTCAGAACTGCCGCTCACTGGATGTTTTTTTCTTTATTGTGCCATTCTGAGTAAACTCTAGAGACTGTTGTGCATGAAAATTCCAGGAGATCAGCAGTTAGAAATACTCAAACCAGCCTGTCTAGAACCAACAATCATGCCACAGTAAAAATGACCTTTTTCCGCATTCTGATGGTTGGTGTGAACATTACCCGAAGCTGCTGGCCCGTATCTGTATGATTTTATGCTTTGCACTGCTGACACACGATTGGCTGACTAGATCATTGGTGTACAGGTATTCCCAATAAAGTGCTCAGTAAGTGTATAGTCAAAGTCTTTTATTTGCCATTTGCACAGTTGATATATAGAAAACTGCACATTCTTCTTGTGGTAGCTCCACTAACAAATACTGTACATACATATATTAATATATAACATCTACTAAACAAAATAAACCAGTCCTATAATAGACAGATCATTTGCGATTCTGTACTTTTTCTGCCTTTCAGTGAAATAGCTTTGCTTTTTCAGTCTCGAGAGCGCTTATTTTCATTTTGGGAGGCACGCACTTTAAGAACCAGTTGTAAAGAATGTTGTACACAAAGGCCATATAGTTACAGTGGGGGGAAAAAAAGTATTTGATCCCCTGCTGATTTTGTACGTTTGCCCACTGACAAAGAAATGATCAGTCTGTAATTTTAATGGTAGGTGTATTTTAACAGTGAGAGACAGAATAACAACAAAAAAAATCCAGAAAAACACATTTCAAAAAAGTTATAAATTGATTTGCATTTTAATGAGGGAAATAAGTATTTGACCCCTTCGACTTGGTACTTGGTGGCAAAACCCTTGTTGGCAATCACAGAGGTCAGACGTTTCTTGTAGTTGGCCACCATTTCAGTCCTTCACGGCGTAGTGTGTTACCAGTTGTTTTCTTGGTGACTGTGGTCCCAGCTGCCTTGAGATCATTAACGAGATCCTCCCGTGTAGTTCTGGGCTGATTCCTCACCGTTCTCATGATCATTGAAACTCCACGAGGTGAGATCTTGCATGGAGCCCCAGATCGAGGGAGACTGACAGTTTCTTCCATTTGCGAATAATCGCACCAACTGTTGTCACCTTCTCACCAAGCTGCTTGGCGATGGTCTTGTAGCGCATTCCAGCCTTGTGTGGGTCTACAATCTTGTCCCTGACATCCTTGGACAGCTCTTTGGTCTTGGCCATGGTGGAGAGTTTGGAATCTGATTGATTGATTGCTTCTGTGGACAGGTGTCTTTTATACAGGTAACAAACAGAGATTAGGAGCACTCCCTTTAAGAGAGTGCTCCTAATCTCAGCTCATTACCTGTGTAAAAGACACCTGGGAGCCAGAAATCTTGCTGATTGATAGGGGATCACATATTTATTTCCCCTCATTAAAATGCAAATCAATGTATAACTTTTTTGAAATGCGTTTTTCTGGATTTTTTTTTGTTGTTATTCTGTGTCTCACTGTTAAAATACACCTACCATTAAAATTACAGACTGATCATTTCTTTGTCAGTGGGCAAACGTACAAAATCAGCAGGGGATCAAATACTTTTTTCCCCCCACTGTATATACTTCAGTTTTCTGCTTGCGAGAGTGATTTTAATTACACTGCTAATTATGCAGCGCACTTCCTGTGAGTCTAAGCCTAAAGGTATAGCATAACGAACACGGAAATGGCATAAAGTGCTACTGCAGCCTAAGCTGAACTGATTTGATGGGAGGAGTATTTGTTCTTGAAATCCACATTTTTAGGCTGAACACAGCACTGTTTGCATCCTTGTCAAGGATTATGTGAAGTAAAGCAAACATCAGGTGACTTGAGCTGCGCCACTCGTATTGACATTTAAGTGTTTGATCTGCGTGAGGTCACGGAGAAACAGAACGGTGTATAAGACACAAAATAAACCCCTTTACATTTTATTTTCATGTGTGCAGTCCTATCCAGCTCACGCTGACCTTTCTTAGCTTTGTGCATTGTTCTTGAACACGGGGACTATTAAGTGCATGTTAAGGAGTTTTTCATACGGAAAATGTAATGCCATTTAGCTTATAATTAACCGGTTTAAGCTCTATGACTACAGAACGAATGAAGTACCACTGACCTTAAACTGAATGTAAAGGAAATCATAAAGCAGAACTAAACCTAACCCTTTGTGGCTACGTTACATAACATTAACACATTCACACTGTGCCTCTAACAATATCAAACTCTCTCAAAAGATGTCTTAAGCAGGATATTTAAAGTAGCAGACAAGGATGTAGACCTTGTTTTTTTTTTTTTTCTGTGACTGATTAATCCCGAGGTATTGCTGGGTGTGTGTTTTATTAGGTACTAGAAGAACAGTGCGTTCAGCCGTCTTATCCCGTGTCCTAAACGTCTGCTTCAGATATGCAAAATCTGTCTGAGAGGAAGTTGGACAGACCAGCATTGTGCAAGGTGGAAAGACCAAGAAGTGGTAGAGTGATATGTGTAGGCATGTTTTTTACGGGCTCAGTGTTTGCTTGTAGGGTTGATATAATGTAGTGCACTGGACTGAAAGGTGAGGGCTTTTACATTCACACTGATTTGGAGTGTAGAAGACGCTGAATGGAATATAATGCCGTCAGAGCACGGTATTGAGGACATAGCTGAGGGCTAATTCATCCACACATGTCTATAAATTTGTAGCTCTTGTAGATTTAGCCTAAGGTAAAGTATGCTTACCCTCATAGGACCAAGAGTCTTATGTATATCAGTTTTAGATATGAATCATATTAAAATCCATTGTGAAGTGAAAGTTTACCACAATGATTTTTGGCATGTGGTGGTATAATCTAATTTCTCCTGTTACAATTAATTGAGATGTAAGCCCACCAGTCAGAAAGCTGCATAATGGAGAGCGCTTTTTGTTCTGCACCACTTTTTATTTTTAATTTTTTTATATATATAAAGCTCATGAGCATTTTGTTCGTCCTTCCCAGCTCCCAGTGCCCTCGCACATTTTATTTGTGGTCAGTTATTCTGTTGGGCATCACTCCCCCCCCCCCCCCAACCAAAATAAAGGCAGAGACTATTTTTTTTTCCCTGCATATTTTCTGTTCTTGTAGGTCATTTTTAAGTAACAGTTTACATTAGGGTTTCTTTAACTGATTTATTTAACTTGTTGGCTGACATGAACAAACCATGAACTTCAGCATTAATAAACAACAAGTTAACAAAGTAATTGACACTTTTTTTAATTGATTTTCTAAAAATAATAAACCGAATACACCAAATAACCAGTGCCCGTACCGTTAAGGAATTTACATCAAGTCCACAATGGCCAGCGTTGGTTAACTGACAGTTTTTCTGGTTGTTAATAAATTCAGAACTGAGGCTGAAAAGCAAGTTGCAATATTTACACCTGAAGACCAGCGTTCAGTAAATTCTCAATATTCAGGAACATGCTGGATTATATTATTGTAAATTTATGTAGACTCTATGTTTAATCACTGGCTGAATAAACATTAGTCAGTGCAGGTGTATTTCATGAACATTTAATCAGAATTCAATGAATGCTTCATAACTTTAACATTTAAGGAATAATGCCTCACAGGCTGTGCTGTTAATCAGCAACAGGGCGGTGTCATGTGGGCTGACATGAAAAGGCCTGAAGGCGATTATATGTTAAGTGTTTTATTCCTCTTATACCACAGCATTTTGTTAGCGCTTACAGGTTATTTAAAATGTGTTAATGACATGTCATACATTTTAGCTATTTATAGTTGTCATGGAATTGCCATGAATCCAATCATTTCTAGCTAATCACCTCTCAGGTTTAAAAATCAAGAAACTCTGCAATAAAGCCTTTTCCCATGTCGGAAATCTTGCAGCTGTTACGTCTAGCTGTTACAAAGCGGGGACACTGGAGCACTCCTCCCATAAACGTTCAATAAACCTCCAGAAAACCTCATCGTATCGACTAGGTTTGAAATCTGTTTGGAGTGTCTGTCGTACAAGTCCCTGTGAAAGTTGTTACTATAGAAATGATAACGTACCAGAATATATCAAAACGGAGCATGTCAATAAACGTGATTTTGCTCTGCAGTCAGCAGTATTGTCCAAAAAAATCAACAAATTCCGACCAACCAGAATAAAGAATTCAACGGTGCTGCGGTAAAGGGTTCGTTAATGCTGAAGTTCATGGTTTGTTAACGTAAACTAATTCAGTAAATAATGTTAGTTAAGGGCACTTTTCCAAGTAAACATTTTCATAAAAACGAGATCTGAGATTTCTGAGACTATGGCTGTTGCTATGACGATGTCAAACCTATTCTGCACGTTCTGGCCTGCTTGTATCTTACGCTTGCAGGGCTAGTGAGAGGGAAGGGTGAAGAATCTCTTTGTTTGTAAGGAGTTGGTTTTCTTGTGTGCGTTTTAATGAGGTTTCAATTCCCATTGCCAAGGTAGCCCCTCACCCGAGGCGTCTCATTTGAAGGAGGATTACTCACTGAACACTTTGTGGCTGCGTGCCATCTCACTGTTTACCGACTGCGAGACATGATCACTGCCTGTTCTTGCAGTACTTTGCGCCATGACGTCAGTCTTTAAATCATATGAAAGTGGGTTAGGTGGTTTTGCATTTGAGCATCTTTTTTTTTCTTTTTTCCACAGACTCCCGTTTCTTCATGTGGTGACCTCAATCATATATATATTTATGTATTGTATTTGTTCACAGGAGGAATGCAGGACTACAATTATTTAAAAGGGAACTGCTTAGAAATCACCATGGAGCTGAGTTGCTGCAAGTATCCCCTCGCTTCAGAGTTAAAAACAGAGTGGGAGAACAACCGAGAGTCTCTGCTGGCTTACATGGAGCAGGTGCGGTCATTTAACCATTGAGTCGTAGCCCGCGTTTGAGTAACGAGCATGCATCTGCATGCGTGTGTAATATTGACTAATCTTGACCTTATTTCAGGTTCACATTGGTGTAAAAGGTTTTGTCCAAGAAGCCAGAACCGGCGCTCCTCTTTCTGATGCAGTCATCTTGGTGGCAGGCATTAACCACAACATAACCACCGGTCACTTTGGTGACTATTACAGACTGCTGCTGCCGGGAACCTACAATATCACAGCCGTAGCCTCTGGGTAAGCCTTTGACCAATCATGATGCAGCATCAGACTGTCCCAAGACTAGACATGCAACTTCTCTTTTTAGAGCTTGCACTATGCTAATGATGTGTAGTGTGTGTATATACTAAATAAAGCAGCAGTGTCGGGGGGATTTAAATGCAAGCCTTTGAAAAGTTATTTCTTTATTTGTTATTTACTGTTCAAGATTAGCTTGTTTAATCTGCTGAATGTTCATGTGTGATTTACGGCTGTGTATTAAGGCTGTCAAAATTGTACTCGGATATTCACGGCATTCAGAAAGTCAGCCTACATCTTCGAGTCAAAAAGTAAAAAAGCCAGAAATTTGCCTCTTGTTTAAGCTCACATGTTCTACTTCTTCTACCCAAACGATTCTTGTTAGGAAAATTGCTTTTATTTGAACCCGTTTATAACACGTCTATTTTCAAAGGGTGGAACGTTGGCTTGGTGGTTAGCAACGTTAACAACGTTCGCACCTCCAGGGTTGTGGGTTTGATCCTCACCTCAGCCCCGTGTGCGTGGAGCCTGCATGTTCTCCACATGCATCGGGGGTTTCCTCCACCAGTCCAAAGACACGCGCCGTAGGCTGATTGGCATTTCCAACTTGCGCGTAGTGCGCGAATGTATGGAAAATGGCTCTATGGATGAATCTGTTTTCAGCGTAAATACAAAAAAAACGTATTGGGTATATAATAAATGCCATAATGGTACGCTATCATATAGAATGAATATAGAACAGTCAAAAGGTAGATATTTAAGATTTGCGCTTATTGTGTTTTCCAAGAGATCAAATACATTAAAAATAAATAAATAAATATATAACTTGATGATGAAAGCAGATGTTCAACATATTTAGCTGCATTTCCTAAGATCAGCGCCAAAAACATTAGTTTGGGTAAATGGATAAAACCAGATCAAATGAAAAGTTTCTCATGAATTTATGGAATGCAAATGCGTAGTGTAGATCTAGTGCTAATGTTTATTCTGTCTGTGTCAATAGATGTAATTAAAATGTCAGTGTAATTTTTAGAGGGATATGACAGCCCTAACACGCATCTAATTAATAAAGTTCCCTGGTTAAAAAACTTCCCTTGAAACGTTGTTTCCGTATTTGTTATACACTGTATACACTGTGCCTTTTGGGGAAAAAATGTTTCAGTGTTTGCTTTCCTTGTGTGATTTAGGTGCGTGCCGATGACTGTCCCTGGAGTACAAGTAATCGAAGGCAAAGCTGCAGAACTCAACTTCACACTAGCACCGCTAAGTAATGAGAATGTGAGCCACACAACCACTTTGTCTACTACACCCTCTACCACCCCTCTAACCAATAGCAGCAACAGTCGTTCCAGCTCCGGCGACAGTGCAGGGGCTACTGATGTGTCTCCGACCAGCTTCGTGCCAGAGCCGCAGCAGCCTCAGGAGTTCCGCCATCACCACAACAGCGACATGGAGCTCTTCCTGCAGAGATTCAGCACTAAGTATCCCTCCATCACACGTCTCTACTCCATCGGCAAGTCCGTTCAGGGCCGTTTGCTTTGGGTCATGGAGATCTCCGATAACCCGGGCAAACACGAGCAAGGTGCTGCGGTTCTTTACTTCTTATTAAATAATGTTAAATATGAATACTTTCTCATAACGTGTGTTGACCAAGTGTAAGGTCTACATCGTATATTGAAATGTAGTATTAAAATGTATATTGATTCAATGCTTCCCTTAGGTGAACCAGAGTTTAAGTACATTGCAAACATGCACGGCAATGAGGTGGTGGGACGAGAGCTGCTTCTAAACCTGATAGAGTACCTGTGCCGTAACTATGGTAGCGACCCTGAGGTCACGCAGCTCGTCAACAACACCCGCATCCACATCATGCCCTCCATGAACCCAGATGGCTATGAAGTTGCGCAAGAGGGTGAGGATTAGTTTCGAACTCACCCTTCAACCTGAGGAAAATTAACCTGATATGGTTTTAATGGGATTCTAATTTGATGCTTTTCTTCTTATGTATTACAAACCTTACTTTTTATGATTTGCTCCCTACATAATAAAAATGCCTGATCATCCACAGGAGATGTTAATGGCCTCCAAGGGCGCAATAACAGCAACAACTATGACCTAAACCGCAATTTTCCTGACCAGTTCCAAACCATTACCGAACCCAGACAGCCAGAGACCATAGCAGTGATGAACTGGGCTAAAAGCTACCCGTTTGTGCTGTCGGCTAACCTGCACGGAGGTAGATCTCAATTTCTCAAGTTGATCAAGTTCCTGGACAGGTGAATAAAGATATGGCAACGAGCACTCGTGTACGTTCCTGTGTTTGTGTCTTTTTAGGCTCTCTGGTGGTAAATTACCCTTATGACGACGATCCAAAGGGCATCAGTAGATACAGCACGTCTCCAGACGATGCCACGTTTAAAATGGTCGCCCTTGCTTACTCGCGGGTGAGCATGAGCTATTCTTGGATTTGTTCCCCATTTCCAAGTACAATCATTAATCTATGAACTCATTATCCGGATAAACTTGTCACGAAAGTCTTTTCTTGTGTTTTAGGAAAATCCACTGATGTATGAAGGGCACCCTTGTAAAGATGTAAAACAATACCCAGTCGAGTACTTCAAGGACGGTATTACTAATGGGGCTGCTTGGTATAATGTGCCTGGTAAGTAGCAGAATACAGAGACATAATGCGCATCAGAAAATTGTAAGGAACTGAGTAGTTCCAGAACTATCCTGAACCAGAACCACACAATTCCTGGACGAGGTTCAGGTTAAAGGATTGCAACCATTATATACACTCATGGGCTACTTTAAAAGGAAGCTTCAAGGTTTTGACGTGTTATTACTTCTGAGACGCTTTTCTGTAGCCTTCCTGTCAGCATGAACCAGTATGGCCATTCTCCACTGTCCTGTCTAATCAACAAGGTGTTTCTGCTTACAGAACTACCAAACACTGGAGGTTTTTTTTTTTTTTGTTTGTTTTTCCACGCCTTTTTAAAAATGAATAAATAAATAAATATTGTGTGTGAAAATCCCAGGAGATCAGCAGTTTCCGAAATACTCAAACCGGCCCATCTGGCACCAACAGCCATGCCGCAGTCAAAGTCACTGAGATCGATATATTTTTTTATTTATTTTTTTTTATTTCCCCCCCCCCCCCTCATTCTGATGTATGACGTGAACATTAACTGCAGGTCTTGACCTGTATCTGCATGATTTCATGAATCTACAGGCCAAGCAGATACATGCACGCTGCTCCCACATGTGTTAGCAGGGGTGCATGTGTTCCTATTAAAGTGGCCAGCGAGTGCACACTAACAAGTGATGCAAAAAAAAAAAAAAAAAAAAAAATCACCATCCTGCAAATTTACAGCGACCCCAAAGGAGGGTGAAATTGAAGTTTTATTCTTTATTGCCTTTGTTATGCGTTAATGTATCTTATTAAACATGCTGCATGCAGCAAGCACAGTTTCACACTTTGTTGAAAGCATCATGCCTCTGGGAACCTGTACAGATCCTCCCACAATGAATTTGTCTCGCTTCTTGTGAAAAAAACAAATGTGCAGCATGCATTTAATTGAACAGCTCCACCAAAATAATATCAGGTGTGCAGGAAAGTACCTACCGTGGAGCTAAAATTAGCCCTGGTTCCTCCCATCTGGAACGTTCCTGGAATCATGAAATCATTTTCTGGATTCCTGAGAATTTTTCCAAAGAAAATTGCCTTAGGGGACTTCGGCAACTTTAAGTGTTTTAGTGATGTCCGGCCTGTTTTCCATCATCAGAATGTTGTCATCAAGGACAAATCCCAAGGCACATGTATAGAATGAAACCAAGAATAGATGCATGTAGCCTAAAATGGAAGCCAGATTTTACTCGGCGATAATGAGTTCGCGCTTCCTTCGGCTATTCATAGCATGTGTGAACTGAGCTTTGTGTTTGGTCTGTCTCTTCTAGGCGGTATGCAGGACTGGAACTATCTTAACACCAACTGCTTTGAAGTGACTATAGAGCTGGGCTGTGTGAAGTATCCTCCAGCACACGAGCTGCCACAGTATTGGGAACACAACCGGAGATCTCTGCTGCAGTTTATCCACCAGGTTCATCGCTCTTTATCCGTCTGCTTCCCTCTCGTTGTTTCCACGCCTCTTCCGTTCTTTCTTGCTCGTTCTACTTGAATTCAGTGTGCATACATCATCATTCTTGTGTTTATATTCATGATCTGTAGGTACACAGAGGAGTGAAGGGGACGGTGACTGACAGTAAGGATGGGACTGGTATCCCCAATGCCACCATTGCTGTAGAAGGCATCGACCACCCCGTCACCACCAACATAGCTGGAGATTACTGGCGTCTGCTTGTAAATGGAACATACCACCTAACTGCCTCCGCTCAAGGGTAGGCTAACCGATTTTAGGGTTTTTTCAAATAGATTTATACCGCAGTGCACTTGAATCTAATTGGTCAGGAGGTGTTGATTCATTTTCTATGACAACAATAGTGACAATAGTGTCAACTGTAAGGCAAATCTATGTTAAATCTATGTTAACGCACCGGTTCTAACAGGACTTTTTTTTTATCATTTTTTGCAAAGAAGCAGATTTTCTTACAATTTTGTTGTTATTTAATAAAGAGAAATGTTGACATCGCGAGGTTAGAGGTCGACTGAGTGGATTTTACCGATACCAATAACTAAATTGGGAGGTACCCGCCGATAACCAGTTAATCAACCGATAGTTTTTAAAATTGATACTGAATGAGAACATAACACTCAAAATAAAATATTGCTGAACTTTATTACAAAAATAAACATTACTGACTGTACCATGAAAATGTAATAAATATATTAATATATATAAACTATTAATAAATATTAAAGTAAATAAAAGATATACATCCAAACTGAACCTAAAAGACACCCAAAATAAATAAAAAAAAAAAAAAAAAAATTTGCTGTGATATGAGAGGAATAAAACACACCGGGACATGCTGTTATTGGAAACTGATCAACCTCAGGGTTGTAAAAGCAGCTCGGCTCTGTGTCGAGCCACATGAAGACACCCCAGGAGAAAATGAAATAATAGCAGTGTGTACAAGAACAGAACCGTAAACCAAAGAACAGGCGCCAACAACAGGAAAAAAAATTAAATATAAATATGAATAAATTAATAATGAAAGTGTTGAATAATAGAAAAGGAGACTTGTGTGTGTAAGAGGATTACTCCGATGGTACGTTTAGCTTTATTTGTAAATGCTTTCTTGTTACATTGGACAAATCATTTCAATCCGTTTTCCTGAGATTAAAACAGATAAAACGAAATGATCTGATTGTGAATGAAAACTCTCTAATTCTCTTCACAATCTGTCCAGCTACACGTCTGTTGTCACGTATGCCACTGTGCCCGAGGGTGACGTGGAGGTCGTGGACTTTAAGCTGACCCGCATACGGAGTGACACGAGCAGCCCTACTGTCCGTCCAGACTCCAGTGAGGAGGAGTTCCAGAGCTTCATCAAGCAGCTCTCGGTGGGACCTGGACTGGACCAGCTCATCCAGAACACGGCCGCCACCACCAGCAGCTTCCGCTATCGTGGCTACAAGGAGCTGTCTGAGTTCCTGCAAAGCCTCAAGCTCAACTTCCCCAATATCACCTTTCTACACAGGTGCTGGTCTCTTACATCCACTCATAACAGCTGACTGTATCATTAAAAAAAAAAAAAAACTATAAAAATGATCAAAATGCGTATTCCTTATTCCTGCCAACCTTCCTGTGCTACCAGTCTTGGTTTAAATGCCAATATGATGAGTCCAACATCAGTGGATTCAGCTTGTCGAGCCAAGCCAGTACTGAAGCCTATCCTGTTTGTCTAAACCGAAAACCACATCCTCTGCCAACTCACTCTTTTTGCAGGATGTATATTATGTCTGTAATGCAGCTTGTGAAATAACGTTTGAGCTTATCTGTCTCCGCTGAGATCACAGTGTACTTAAAAATAAGGAAGACATGACCTCTGAAGATCCTGAATATGTAGAAAGAAATGCAAGCAGCATATTTACGGCTTATTTATAGATTATGCTAAGGCAACATAGTTTTGCAAGTCAGTTGCGAAATAACTTGCTGTTGAACTCGTGATTGAGCAACATGAGCAGCTGTTGCCAGCGGTGAGTGTATGTTCCTGTTTATACGCTCGGATTTTATGGGTTTGTGATAATCTCCGGAACGTGTCGGCGTCTGCCAAGTGTAGAATGTAGAACACGCATAACGGAGGAAAGAAGGAGGCCGAATGACTGTGCAGTCTGGTTTCATACTGCAGACAAAATGACCCGCCATGATTAGACAAGAGCATTCAGGGAGATATGGGAAATTGGACTGAAGGAGACAGTAGTGGAAACTAAAACTAAATAAGACTACGAAACTAAGACCCAGTTGCACTCTCCTCTAATTTCCCGGTCCGATTACAGGCCACACTTTCCAACGGTATATTAGTTTCTTTTTCACAGGCACAGATTCAAAGCAGTGACCTTGTTTTATTCTGTCTAGCCTTGGTCAGAGTGTGGAGTACAGGACCATCTGGGCCCTGGAGATCTCAAACACCCCTAAGGTGCCCGAGCCATCCAAGCCCAAGATCCGATTTGTGGCTGGCATCCATGGAAACGCTGCAGTGGGCACGGAGCTGCTGCTGGAGTTTGCCGCTTATCTGTGCATCAACTATGGCAAGAATGCTGCTGTTACCAGGGTGAGACTGTCTTATCCTGGCTCGTCAGTGTTTACAAATGATAACTTGTTTGTCTAAATCTTTTTAAGTCAACGTTAGTAGGGAAACACAACTAAGGCAGTTCATTTCACACAATGCGATTCTTTTCCTCTTACGTTAATAACCTTTTTATTGTACGTTCATTGTCCACTTTATTAGGAACACCTCCACGAGCATGTGGCAGCAGCGCAACGCAAACAATCATGCAGATACGGGTCAAGAGCTTCAGTTAGTGTTTACATCAAACATCAGAGTGAAGAAAGATCTCTGTGACTTTGATCGTGGCATGGATGTCGCTACCAGAAAGGGCTGGTTTGAGTATTTCAGAAACTGCTGATAATTCTCCTGGAAATTTCACACACCAACAGCATCTAGAGTTTACACAGAATGGTGTGAGAAACAAAAAACACTGAGTGAGCGGAGGGTCTGCAGGCTGAAAAACCCTTGTTGATGAGAGAGATCAGAGGAGAATGACCATGCTATTTGAGTTACTGTAGACTTCCTGTCAGCTCAAACTAATCACTCTCACCCAGACTGGAAAGTTGAGGACTGGAAAAAGACCAGGTGATTTTTTTTTTTTTTTTTTTTTTTTTCTCCCCCCCCTAATCTTCAACTGTCCCGTTTCAGTGAGTCTGTGCCCATGATAGCCTCAGATTCTTGTTCTTGATTGACAGGAGTGGAACCCAATGTGGCCTTCTGCTGTTGTAGCCCATCCACCTCAAGGTTGTAAAGAGTGATTTATTTGAGTTACTATATCCTTCCTGGCAGCTCAATCCAATCTAGCCATTTTCCTCTGACCTCTCTTATCAACGAGTCATTTTCACCCACAGAACTGTCGCTCACTCGATGTTTTTTTTTGTTTTTCGCACCACTCTAGAGACCGTTGTGCGTCAAAATCCCAGGAGATCAGCAGTTTCTGAAATACTCAAACCAGCCCATCTGGTACTAACATCCATGCCACGATCAAAGTCACAGAGTTCACACTTTTTCTTCATTCTGATGTTTGATTAACTGGACTGCATGATTTTTTTGCACTGCGCTGCTGCCACTTGATTGGCTGATTTAGATAACGGCATGAATGTGCAGGTGCTCCTAATAAAGTGGACAGTGATTGTATAACATTGTGGTCTAATCACGTTGACCATTTTTCAAATTCATATGCCACGTTTTCTCTCTTGCCCCTTAGTTAATCAACGAGACAAGAATCGTTATCCTTCCTTCCGTTAACCCAGACGGTCGTGAGCTCGCTAAAGAAAGAGAGTGCTCCTCCACTGTGGGTATGACCAATGCAAATGGCAAAGACCTCGACACCGATTTCTTTGGTAAGCATTTGTGAAAATTTCACACATTTTAATTGCAAGCAAACAACTAGCAAGACCAGCCTTTACTGCTAACCCAGCCAAAGTACCGCAGACTGGGTGGCACTACTAACTACTGTCTGTGTGGACCTGCATGTGGGTTTCCTCTGGGTTGTCCAGTTTCCTCCCACCTTCCAAGTACATGCCGGTGGATAGGCTATGCTAAATTGCCCCTAGGTATGAATATGTGAATGTGTGTGTATGGTGCCCTGTGATGGACTGGTGTTCCGTCTAGCTTGTATTCTTGCCGTTTGTCCAGTGTTCCTGGGATAGGCTCCAGATATCCGGTCATGGGTCTTTTAAAGTACATCAGTATTTACATTATTTTAGAATTTATTAAGATCCCTTGTAAGTACATATCCTGAATAGTATACGGATTGTAATGTGGATTTGGTGTTTTATAGGTAATGCATCCCAGCGCTCCACAGAAGCTCAGCCTGAGACTCGTGCTGTGATGGATCTGATACAGCAGAAGGGCTTCACTCTGTCAGTGGCACTGGACGGAGGCTCTGTACTGGTTACCTACCCCTATGACAAACCAGTTCAAACAGGTCTCCTTTATTTCTCCTGGGATCTAGGAATACAATTGCTTTCAGTGGTGGCAGCTTACGGACATTTTTTTTTTTTTGTCAAGGTTTTAATTATTGCCGTTTATTTCCAGTTGAAAATGAGAGTACCTTGAGGTATTTGGCTACCGTGTATGCCAACAACCATCCCACAATGCATTTAGGAGACACTGGATGCCCAAACAATGACCAGAGTATGTGAACTACTTTATACTGCTCCTTACACTGTAAATAAATTTTAGTTGGAATCGGTATTGTATTTATAATACTTTTCACATCGGTGAAATCTCTTTTCGTTGTATCAAGTTCATTGTAATTATGGAACACAAAGTGATGAGCAGCCATTATGTAACTGAGCGCTTAAAGAGCTTTAAAAATTTTCTATATTTAAATATATAAACAAACACACCCTTTCAGTTATTCATTTTATTTCAGTGGGAAACATCCCTGATGGAGTGTTGCGGGCAGCAGAGAAACACAGTCACATGGGCAGCATGAAGGTAAATTATACTGTAGCCATTTTAGAAACTGTGGGCCTTCTGTAATTTACTTCCAGAATTAATCGAACACACTTTAATTCTTGTTTGAAATGGTAAACAGGGTACAAAATAAGAATGTATAATACAGTGGATGTCCATAGCAGGATGTCCAAACCCACATATAAATAAAATAAAAAAAATCCCCACTGCCATATGATAAAGTATTGACACAGAATAACGTTAAATACAAATACCAATTTTAGGCCCCTCTTCTTGTGTAAATCTGTGGTTCTCAAAGTACGATCTGCAGACCTCTAGGTGGGTGATGAATAGCCAAGGGGTCTGCAGGTTTATTTTAATTTGACAGCTCAACAAAGCAATATGGACCAATATCAACGTCTATTGCTTTTGTAAAGTTATAATTCGGTTATAGTGGTCAGCCTAATTGACCGGTCACTTGACCAAGTCAAAAACTATCAGACGTAAATAATGGAAAGGTGTGATTTAATATGATGTAAAGATCATTTCAATCTACACTTAACACAGTTTAGCTGGTTTGAGCTCTGTGGGTGAAACATTCAGGTATAAATGTGAATATAAATATGGTATATATCTGTGTAATGTGCTTAATATTTGAACTATGTTTCTGGAATAAATCTGAAGAGGGACCGTGGATTTTTATTTTATTTATTTATTTATTTTTAACAATCTAAGGAGGTTGGCTACTAAGATCTTGAGACTTCGTGCAAGTCTGGCTGGAAGGGTGGGACATGGTCTATGGTACATTTCCTGGCTAGAGCCAGGAAACCTCTTATCAGTGTTTCCTGACTGGATGTGATGTTCCTGGTTGGTGTACCCACGAGCAGAACAAAGGCCGTGTGATACACAACACGTTACTGCATTTGATCTCATGCAACTTATGCCCACTCGCTTCCGTAACATCCAAGGTGTTATGGAAGAGTTGCAGAAAACATGTTCTTACTTAAAAAGCCATTGCTCATAAAGAATTTGTAAAATGTCACTTGGCAGACTCCCCAATGAAGTGGCAGAAATTCTTCTGACCGTTCCTGAAATGTACAGTGTATTTCTGTTCAGTTTGTTTCCATTTAACTTCCTTGTGATGCCTAACTGTTAGTTGGTTGCGTTACAGGACTTCAGTGTGGACTTTGGTCACTGTCCTGAGATTACAGTATACACCAGCTGTTGCCTGTTTCCCCCAGCTGATCAGCTGCCCACCCTTTGGGCTGAGAACAGGAAGTCTCTGCTCAGCATGCTGGTAGAGGTCAGTTAGATTTTTCCTTCTGTCCATAATCCATTGCTCGGTCTCTAAATGTCATACGTGTACATGGCTCCCGCTTACGTTCTTACATACGACCTGCCCTCTATATGGCCAAGTGGACGGATCATAAAACGTGTCGTTCTTTGTTAAGACTGTAAGCCTTTTTGGCTTAAACTGTCTCTTCGATTTCGTTCTTTTCTTGTAGGTTCACAAAGGAGTTCGTGGAATCGCAAAGGACAAGAGTGGCAAGCCCATAGTGGGGGCAATGATCGTGCTGAATGGTGGTGTGCGAGTGTTCACCAATGAGGGAGGATACTTCCACGCCCTGCTGGCTCCAGGATCACACAGCATTGAAGCAGAAGCAGAGGGATATCAACAGCAGCGACAGAAGGTTCGAGAATTCTCATGAGTACTAGGAATTCACTGATCTGATAGTGTGTCAGTATCACTCTGATACTGGCCTGAAGCTCTGAATGAGTATAGGATTAGGATAGATGTATTTTCCTTTCCTTTCCACTGAGAATGTGTGGGATGTTGATTGACGCATGTGAAACAGGACATGTGTATCATCACAACTGCGCTGTGTCAACTCAGCAAACAGGTAAAGGTGTGTTGTGAAGATGTCGGTATTGAGCAGGGATGAGCAAAGTTCATCAAATCTGTTTTTTTGGCAGTAAAGTTCCCATGAAATCAAAAGTTTTGTGGCTTTTGGTATGAATATGTCCGCCTTAAGGTTATCGATAAGCTAGCGTGCTCCAAGACAATGAGAGAATTCACATTTAGAAGATATATGCATTCAAAGTTTACAGTCTCTCTCTACGACCAATGCGAATCAACAGTTGTGATGACATCATTCTGCACTTCAGCGTCTCGGCAGATTTTCTGTCCGATCAAATGCTCTCTAGAATCTGAAGTGTCCCACCCCCAACATTATAAAAATCCATGGTACTAATTGTCAAGAACGGCTTAGCCCAGGCTGTGAGGTAAGCTAAATGCTATTTGCTATTTAAAAAAGGGTGAGGAGCCACTCGCCCTGACTTCCCGTTTCATTGGAAATTACGTCAACATATCAAATAAAGCTGAAGGCACTTCACGGGGACTTTAAAACAAATACATTTGGTGTGTGTGTGTGTGTGTGTTTTACTGTTATGCTCTTGGTCATAATCTTCATGAAGTCTAGCAGTAGGTCTACAGTCTGAAATATAGGTCATGTGCTGTTTAGGTTATGGGTATACTCTCCTTAACAAAGCATGGATATAGTTTTTGTCGTGTTTATGGCCATGTGCAGCACGCAGCAGAAATAGGAAAATGCATCCCGTATGTGTGTCAAACGCTCATGTTGCATGTCACGTATATCGTGTCGGATGCCTGGGCTTAGATCATGCTGCCGCATCTAATGGAGATATCGAATTACTGCGGGACAAGTGCACCGTCACTGGAATCCAATAAAATCCAATAAACGGTTGACCGGAGAGCTGAGTTCAACCAGGTGCAGCATGTGGGCCGTAGTTTATACATG
Organism: Cranoglanis bouderius; assembly: GCA_023630585.1. NCBI lineage: Eukaryota > Metazoa > Chordata > Actinopteri > Siluriformes > Cranoglanididae > Cranoglanis > Cranoglanis bouderius. The sequence goes on along the minus strand of CM042548.1, from coordinate 5,547,302 downwards.
CATTGTATTGAGCATTGAGTAGTCAGCTCTTGCATCATTAACACTAATGCATTATGATTATAAAAACAAAAACTGGAATCCAAGAATCCATTTTTTTTAAACGTACAACTTTTTAAAACTAAATGTATATGATTTCTGTAATTAGTCCATCGTTGTTTTCCTTTCTGCCTCCTCCAGGTGATTGTCTCATCATATGAGGCAGCGATCTCCCTCGTTATTGAGTTTGATACGGACAACCGCATCTTCGGTTTACCGCGAGAGTTAGTGGTGGCATCTGCAGGTAAGATGCAATCTGGATAGCAGGGAACCCTAATTTGAATGGGTCTAAGACGGGCAGGAAGACATATGATTGTGAGGTTTTTGTTTTTTTTGCGCAGCTGTTGTCTCATATGCTGGAATGATGTGTTTTCTTCTTCAGCTGCAGCTATGACAGCTCTGGCCATCACTGCCTGCATCATCTGGTGCGTGTGCTCAGCCAAGTCCAACAGACAGAAGGACGGCTTCCACCGTCTGCGCCAGCACCGGGACGACTATGAAGACGAGATCCGGCTCACGTCCATGGGCTCCAAGAAGTCCCTGCTGAGCAACGAGTTCCAGGACGAGAGTGAAAGCGATGAAGACACTCTGTACGCCAACAAACTCTGATGTTGAACTTTTCCACAATGCTCTCCTCCTACATGGCCACCCCACCGAGGTCTCTGAGAGACACAGAAGACCAAGGTTTAACTGGTCTCTGTCCAAACCAGCAGGGGGTGCTCAACTCAACTCACAGGTCTGTCTGCACGGACTGCCCTGAAATCCATCCCAGGATGCACTTGGGCCTAGTGAGATGGGATTCACATGTTTAATGTATGCAACCTTCCAATCTACTGTCAACCAACACGCTATTTATTTGAGGCTAAATTGTACTTGTTTATAGGGTGGAGATATTCTGGACATCTCTTACAGTCAGTACATCACTAACTCGGTTGCCCACGTGAACAAAAACTCAGCAGGATTACTAAACACAGTGCCTTGTTTGATTAGCCTGAGCCATTGCTGCCTGTTGGCTGTGCAAAGATCAGTGCGATGTGTGCAAGTTCTCCACTTGGATATGCACTCTGCATTTGGGTCGTAATCGGGAGTCTGGTTATTATTCCTTCTTTGATTCACGTTGTCCCACACAGTATGTCACAAAGTATGTACGTGAATCATCTTAGAGCAGAAGTGCGGCATATGATTTCCAATACTGAGATCAATTATGGGGGAGTGTGAGCCTCAAAACCTCAATGCTGAGATTCTTCAGCTTTTTAACATTTCAGTGGCTATACTTTTATAGTGCTTTTCTACTGGACAGTGCTGTATAATATCTAGGGTTCTGGTGACGCTACATTTGTAGCATGGTTTTCATTTCCATGTTAGCTGTACTGTAACTGAATAACTTACCCTCCTTTCCAGAGTAACAAGTGAATCCAACAGACGTGGGAGAAGTTCAAATTCGTCCAGGCCAGTGTTTGGTCAAACAGAATTGTCAGTCGAGTCAGACAACCTGCTGATTCAGGTGGCAGTAATAGTTTACTGTTGGATTTATTTTATTTATACTCCCATGGTTATGATGTCTTGTAGCATTGTGTTTAGTGCACTAAATATGTGTAAGGAATAAAATATGACAGGGCTCATAATACCAGTGTTTTATTCCTCTTATACCAGCCACCGGTTTTACCAAAAATTTCTTACGATTCTCACTTTATTAATGAATTTTTACTTTATTAACCGTTTTAACATTCAAACTGTTTATTGTTCCATTTAACATTGTGGAACATCCACTACAAACAAACAAACAAAAAAAAAACGTTCCTGTTATCAATTCATTATAGCAGCTATAAGAACGAAGTGTCGTTCCTTTACCGGCCTCTCTTTTTCCCCTCTCTCTTGAAGTTAGGACAAAACAAAACACAGCTTTTCGTGTTACAGTAAAACTGGAAAGAGCAAACTCCTCTATCCTGAAGGATATTATAATAATAATAATAATTATTATTATTATTATGTAGATTGTCTGCCATACAAGTCCCTGTGAATGAGCTGTTACTATAGAAACAATAGGATATTAAAATGTTAATATAATTCTGTTACTGGAAATACAGCTTGTCACTGCTGTCAGAACTGCTGTATAGAAAAGTAATTTTCTGACCAGTCAGATGTGAGAATTCAGCAGCATTGTGACGCTAAATAACTCAAATGAAGGTCATTTCATTTGAGATTCATTTGGTTGTAACTACAGTAACCATCATTTCACCGAATACTAAGATTAAAGTATTGAGACAGTTGGCTCCCTTAATTCACGCAAGTTTACAGATTGCTGTCTCGTGCCTAATACGAGCCCAGTGAGGCAGCCAAACCCACTTTCATATAAAATAAGCTTTTCTCAACAAACAGAATCGGTTCGTAAATTTTGTGTGGTATAGTTGGTTACAGAATGAGTACTCTATAAGCCTACTAGTAGTCACATAATGACTACTCATTGACTGCTCATCGCTGCACTTTAACACAGAGTTTTTCAAGGATTCTTAATTACCATAAGGAGTTCTACTCGAACCTTCTCTGGTCTTGACCTAGAAGAGTGAAACCCTCTAGTCCCCATCCCCCAACCTCCAGAGAAGTCGTCCTACTTTCGCGTGTACTGTTATGTAAATTACTAACCACACTGTCCAGTGGAAAAACACGAGTCAGCCTGAGTTTCCTGAGTCAGTTATCAGTTTGTTGAACATAGTTTCATATTGTAGCGTGATATCCAATCACAGCGGTGTGAATATTTGACTTGCCAAGTAATTTGTTTCCCAATGTAGAATGTGTTGGATATGTGTCCAAAGATACACTCATTAATATATTAAAGCTCATTTGAAAGGTTTATCGAGCCACAGCCGAGTAGTGTGTTGATGACGTTTTAGTTCTCGGATAATCCAGATGATTTGAGAATAAATGAAGATGTAAACATTTCCAAAAGAGACTTAAATGAGCTTGCTTTCAAAAGCTGTAACATCTTCATTTGTTTGTTCTGATTTGTCCTCATTTCAGATTGTTCTCACAACAATTCACTTTTTAATCCGTGTTTTTGCCAGTGCTTGTGTACAGATTGAATATTTGAAATCATTCAAATTACACATTGTTTAAATTTACACAATGACTGGGGACCATGATCATTTGGTTTTCATCAAACCAAATGATCACTTAAGTTTTTATCCACCTGGAAGTGGCTTTGCTATATCACTTACTGCCAGTTATCATCCAGTGATTTTATAAAATGGAATTAAAGTTCACACATTTCTACTGACTTATGCAGATTTGAATAAATACAAAGCACAGGCAATGTATGTCAGTGTTTAAGTAATCAGGGTAATCTTTTTCCTTGAACTGCCTCCATTTTTGTGATTTACATCTTAGTGTTTATTAGGAAATGTCTAAAGGTGAACCTGCGAAGCATGTAGACTGCCTTTAGTTAAAATTGACACTTTTAAAAATGTTTTGTCATTTGGTGTTTCCATTGCTTGCGTCAATCTTCTGGCCATGCTCAATATGAAACCAGCTGAGCTGATTATGTGCTGATGAATACATACACATGCTCCATAATGCAAAGTTTCTCATCAGACACGAGGTTCATTCTCTATTGCTTTAGCACACTAAAAGTAAAGCATATCATGTGTCACATTTTCATTCCCTTTTCATTAACTGAAGTCTAATTTGATGGCTTGATGCTGATGCTTGAGTGTAAATGACTTGGTGTGTTTGAACAAACATGTATAGCTTTTGGATGTATTGCTCATGCAGCTGTATAGTTTTTCCCTTTTGATACAAAAGTGATTGTAGATAATCGATGTCACTTGTGTGTAAATGAATTTGAATTAATGCAATTTAAATGAGCAATGACACATGATGGTGAAGAGTTAAACCTGTCTTTATATTTGGTGTTTGAATGACGGGCGGATTAAATAAAATGGACTAAGCCTCGAATAAATGTGACTGAAAATACATTTTTATATTATTGTACTATTAGTACTGTGCAAAAGTTTTAGGCACCCTATTTTTGTTTAGTACAAACTTTGTTATAGATTTTTTTATTTTATGACTTCTACATTATCAAGTCAGTACAAAAAAAAACATTTTAGATTCCCAAACATTAGTTTTCTAGCACAAAATTAAATGTTACACCACTACTGACACAAAAGCACAAGAAAAGTCGGCTCAAAATCATATAAATAATCCACAGAAGGTTTGGGATTCTGTTCTGTGGAACTTTTCAGCACGATGGATCAGCGGTATGTCTGGAGAAAGAAGAATAAAAGAACACTCTGTATGGTGGTGGCTTGGCGATGCTCTGGGGCTGCTTTGCATCCTCTGGCACTGGGAGCGTGTGGAAGGCAAGATGTGGATTCACTGAAGTATCAGGAAATCCTAAGAGAAAACGTCATGCCGTCTGTGAGGAAGCTGGAGCTTGCCCAAATTCCACCAAGGCTTGATTGCAGAAGAGGTCCTGGAAGATTCTACAGGGCCATCACAGTCCCCTGACTTGAACCCCATAGAAAATCTCTGGTGGGATTTGAAGAAGGTGGTTGCAGCACGCAAACCCAAGAATATTACTGAACCGGAGGCCATTGCTCATGAGGAATGGGCTAAGATTCCTCAGGAACGCAGCTAGAAGCTGTCTCGCTATGCATCTAATTTGCAGCAGGTCATAACAGCAAAAGTGTGCTCTACTAAGTACTAAAGATGCTTGCCATGAAGGGGTTGAATAATTTTGAGACTGGAGAAGTCATTATAAGTTGCGTTTTCAGTTGAATTTGGGGAAACCACTTGACGCATTCGTTGTGTTGAACTATTTCAATCGCTTTTGTTTGATTTATTCATTGCAAACAGCTGAAAGTCTGTAAATTTTGACAATGAACCTGATTTGCAATGGGGGTTGAATAATTTTGAATGCAACTGTATATGTGTATACACACACACCTCATCAGCTCCAGGGTTACCTGTATTGTATGTTATACTTGTGTCTGTGTGGGTTTCCTCTGGGTTCTTTGGTTTCCTCCCACCTCCCAAAAATGAGCCAGGAGGTGGATTGGTTATGCTGAAATGCCTGTAGGTGTGAATGTGTGTGTGCATGTGTGTGTGTGTTGAATTGCAATAAACTGACATCAAATCCAGGGTGTATTCCCACCTCACAGTCAGCGTTCCTGTGATAGGCTTCGGATACACCGTGACCCAGACCAGGATAAGCGATTTCTGAAGATAAATGAGTAACTGCTTTAGTTAATCATAGATTTATCGGTAGATTTATTTCTATGGATAATTATATAAGATATACAATGATACATATTTATTTAATTTGGCACTTCTCTATCCTCCATGAGAGTCCTAAATGTACAAGAATAAAAGCCACTAAAAAAAGCTGTATAAAGAATGTGTTTAATTATATATTAATTAATATATATATATATATATATATATATATATATATATATATATATATATATATATATATATATATATATATATATATATATATAAAATCAGAATAAAAGTAAAAATGTTGAGTGTTGCATTGTCTGTACCAGGGCAGGGAGGGGCGCTGTAACGCTTTTTGTAATCTGAATTAACACTAAAGCTATCCATACTACAGTACTTAATAGTATCCCAAAATACACCGTTCTATATCTATGTTGAGAACTATTTTGACGCACTGTGTAGTATGGTAGTGTGGTAGTGTGGTTTAGGACCTAGCGTCACAGGCTTTTCCACGCCTCTGCCAGCGCGACGCGGATGACGTTAGATAACAAAGATGGCGGCGGCAAACAGCAACTACTGGGAAGGTGAGGTGGCAAAGTGGCGTAATTAAAGCCTCATCAGTAACCTTTTTAAGTACATTTCGGAGACTTCTTATTCTTTGAGTTGTTGGTCATGGAGACTTAGGAAAAATGAGTTCGGCTAACGGGTACCAACAGGGTACCATCCAATTCATAGCGTTCGCATTAGCTGGCTGACTAGCTCTATCTTTTAAACTAGCCTAGCAATCTGAGTGACGTCAGTCATATAGATGAGATTTTCTGTTTAGCACCTTTAGCCATTAACTAGTGTACTTCACTGAGATGTCATTTTATTCGGTTATGTCGTTTGTTTGTTTTTTGGGTTTTTTTGTTTTTTTTTTGTGCCTCGGGTAGTTAATGAATTGACTAGCAAGCTAGTTCGTTAGCAAAGTGACCGAAATGTATATTTCGAGTATATAACAAAGTATATAAGTCAACAAACAGGTGTTTGAGTTTACAGTAGGAATGCAGCTGCTGCTATTAGTTGCCATGAAAAAAAATCCCAAATTGTTTTTGTTGACGCTGATTTTAAAACACTAGCTAGTGAAATTAAATAGCTAATAAAATGATATTTCATAAACTGTCACTGAATATCACTGAACACTGGCCGGCGGCACTGTTTCTGAATAGGAGGTTCAGTGTAATGGTACCTGTTACTGGCTTCTGCTTAAGGTTGGCTATAAGGCACAAACAGTACAACCGTTTGATGTACACGGGCCCTTTTCACACTTCCGGGTATTTTGTTTTCTGCCGGAAGTAGCCTTCACAGGTGTAAGGGCAACCACCCGCTGGTCCAACGGCGTGGCAGAAGGTTTCTTACGTGATACTGTCTCTCCTTTATGTGATACATCAACATTTGAATGTTAACATTCAATATGATCCTCTTTTTTTTACTTTATCTGACTCCAATTATGAACGAGTCTAAGAGATATTAAAATTCCAATCTCTCATTAAATTTATCTCGACATATCTTGGTCATCAGACAGATGTAATTGACTAATACTATTTGGATGGCTGCCCATGCTTGCTCTTTTTCTAAAAAAAAAGTACTTTCTTTAGTCCCCATAGATCTGTACACACTTAACAACAGTAAGATTATCTCTAGCCAGAGGTCATGATCACTACCGTCGGAACAAGTCGACCAATTTTACTTCTCTGGAATAGTGGCTTCGTATGATCATGCCATGGTTTCCCATGTACACTTAACTAGAATGATATTACAATGATCAGAGGTTAAGGCTCACCCTATTTAGATTGGTCGGTCAACACTATGTTGTTCTAAACGGAAATTCCTTTCAGCCTTTTACAGTCTAAGTACACTTAACTAAAGCCGAGTTGTTAGCCTGGACTCTAAAATCTCAGTTGGCGTGCCCCGATGAACCCCCCCTAAACCTGGATTTCAGCCTGTACTAACCTGGTCGCAGATTTGCGGTAACATGGACGTGACGTAATCTACCAGAGACAATGATTTCAGGGCAGATCAGAATAAATTCAAAGGTAACAATTTACTAACCAGGTAATTTCAATAATAATTCTTAATCCAATTCAAAAGATAACGAGCAGTGGTCAATAATATAAATAAATAAAGAATCACATAAAAATACGAACAAGAGAATTAGAGATGTTTACCTGGCAATGAAAACTACACATGGCAATTGTACGGGAGATCTGTCTACAGATTCCCTGAACCTTTGGCCAGCTGTCCCTAAACACCCAGATACTCTGTAGGTCCACCAAATGGTGTTGTTTGTGATTATATTTGGAATAATTTGGGCCCCCTGAATTCAGGGGGTCAGTTGGCATTTGCTTGGATGTCTGTGGAAGGATGTACCTTATTTACATACAGGAGGTGATTCATGTGAGGGACCGGGGGAGGGTATGCTTTTAACGGCATGTGGTATTTTGTACATTTCTGGATCTAAATGGTGATTTGAACTGCCGCTGAGGGAATGAGACCATCTTTCCAGACACACTGAGACCTCTTGAATGATACTAAACATGTATAGTCAACTCCTTATTCACATTTAACCTACTATCTAACGCATATAGACCTTGGGTGAGTTCAGGGTGATCTCAACACACGGAGAGAGAGAGAGAGAGGAGGGTGCAATGTAGAAGAACAATAGTGAGGTGTGATCTTCCAGTCCCAGTTCAGTGTGATGTGCTATCTTGGATGGAAGACGCTAATTCTGTGGGAATTACAGAAGAGAGTTCAAATGTTAAGTCCTTTGTCCTCAGAGAGCAGTTCTCTCCAGGTTCAGACATCTTGGCACCAGCCTTACACGGGGGTACCTTTACTTCCACTACTACAGCAACAGTGGCCGAGTCGAAGAGTAAGAGCTTTCACGGCATCCCTTCGGGTTACAATCTAAACAAACAGCCTTACCTTACCTCAGCTTTCATAGCTTTCCTGTAAGGTGAAGAGAAGAGCGGAGGAAACAAGGGGTTAGAGCAGGGATCGTCAGGGATGAGGGGATGATTTTTTTTTGTTTGTATCGTTAAATACAGAGGAAGTACATTTCGTGTGCAGTCCACATTTCACCGCTGCTGTTTCCACCCGGTTTTAAAGAAACAGCTTGTAATATTCACAAAAGCGGAGTTTACGGTCCAGTAAAGTGCAGCCGCAGTGAACTTCTACTGGAGTGCAGTTGAATGCTTGAATCTGATTGGTCATTAGGTGCGCATTAATTTTTGTATAACGGCACAGTAGTTCCAGCTGAAACATGAATGATCTAATACTTTATTGTTTCTATAGTAACAGCTCCTACACAGGTACTTGTATGGCAGGTGCTCCACATAATCTAAGACTAATAATAAACAGACTTTTAAAAAAAAGTGTCGTTTAACAAAGTAAAACGTGTAATCGTTGATGTGGTGATATTTTTTATTTATTTATTTTTTAAAGAGACATTTATTTAATATGTATGGAAGAAACTCGGGTGACCGCACAGCAAAGTCTCCAGGACAGAGGAGTTTGCGCTTTCCGGTTTCTTTATAAAATGACAGGCTGCATTTTGTAATGCATTAAAGTAATGACTGTTTATTGCAATTATAACGTAAGCGAGAGCAGAAACTAATTTGTCTCACTGATGTTCCAAAACATTAAGTCCAACTATAAACCGTTAAAAAGCATGACGTGTCATTCATTATTAAATTAAACGAATCTATCAGACTTTCAAGCCAACCAGTACAGTTTAATGCTGCTTCTGACTAAAGCTAATAATAACAATAAACTTTATTTTATATAGTGCCTTTAAAAAGGTCTCTCACGGCTCTTTATAAGAAAGGAAAATAGAACCGGTATAGTGAAAGTGACACGTGAAGGCCAATGTATGGTAACCCATACTTGGAATTTGTCCTCTGCATTTAACCCATCCAAGTTAGTGCACACACATTAGGAGTTGTGAGTAGTGAACACACACACGCTACAAACCACAAACACACCCTGAGCAGTGGGCAGCCATTTTTCCTGCGGCACCCAGGGAGCAGTTGAGGGTTAAGGGCCTTGCTCAAGTGCCCAACAGCGGCAGCCTGGCAGTGCTGGGATTTGAACTCATGACCTTCCGATTGGTAGCCCAACTCCTTAACCACCGAGCTACCACCACCTTACAGGATATAGGCAGGAATCAAAAACAGTTAAAAAAAATAATAAAATATAATTCAATAATAACAATAATAGTAATAATAATTAAATAACAAAAAAACAAAGTCGTCAAGTAAAAGCTATCCTAAACAAATAAGTTTTATTACTCGGAATTTCCAGCCTCTAACTGGTTAAAAGTCAAGAAAACCATAACCCCCCCCCCCCCCCCCAACTCGGAATTTCTGCTCAGAAAGTCGAGAAGGTCTCCTCGACCCCGAGTTCAGCGAGTGACATCAAATCAACACGACTGCTCACAGCATGAACAGAAAACAAAGTAACACTTTTTTTTTATTACATTATTTTATATCGAGTTATCCTGTGTATATACTAGTATTTGTTTTAGATAAATCATCATGCAAACATACACTCACCATCCAGTGGATTAGGAACACCTGCACATTCATGCAGTTATCTAATCAGCCAATCATGTGACAGGAGCGCAATGCAAAAAAAAATCTTGTAGATACAGGTCAACAGCTTCAGCTAATGATCACATCAAACATCAGAATGAAGAAAAAGTGTGATCTCTGTGACTTTAACCACGGCATGGCTGTTGGTACCAGTATTTCAGAAACTGCCGATCTCCTGGGATTTCCACACACAACAGTCTCTAGAGTTTCCACAGAATGGTGCGAAAAACAAAAAACGTTGAGCGAGCAACAGTTCTGCGGGTGGAAACGTCTGGTTAATAAGAGAGGTCAGAGGAAGATGGTTAGACTGGTTCGAGCTGCCAGGAAGGATATAGTACCTCGTATGAGAACTCTTTACAACCGTGGTGAGAGGAAAGCATCTCAGCATGCACAAATCATTGAACCTTGAGGTGGATGAGCTACAACAGCAGAAGACCACATCGAGTTCCACCCTTGTCAGCTAAGAACTGGTGAGGAATCTGAGGCTATCATGGGCAGGGGTTCACCCAAACTACACAGTTGAAAATAAGAAGAAGAAGAAAAAAAAAAATCACCTGGTCTTTTTCCACTCTTCTGCTGTCCAGTTTGAGTGAGTCTGTGCCCATGATACCCTCAGATTCTTGTTCTTGGCTGACAGGAGTGGAACCTGACGTGGCCTTCTGATGCTGTAGTCCATACACCTCAAGATTTGATGTGTTGTGTGTTCTGAGATGCTTTTCTGCTCACCACGGTTGTAAAGAGTGCTTATTCGAGTTACTGTAGACTTCCTTTCGACTCCAGTCTGGTCATTCTCCTCTGATCTCTCTCTCATCATCGAGGCGTTTTTAGCCTGCAGACCCTCCACGTACAGGGTGTTTTTTTTGTCTTTCACACCATCGTGTAACTCTAGAGACTGTTGTGTGTGTGAAACTCCCGGGAGATCAGCAGTTTCTGAAATACTCAAACCAGCCCTTCTGTCACCGACAACCGTGCCACGGTTAATGTAACAGAGATCACACTTCCCCCATTCTGATGTTTGATGTAAACATTAACCGTAGCCGCTGGCCCGTATCTGCACAATTGTATGCACACGCTGCCACATGATGGGCTGATTAGATACCTGCATAAACGTACAAGTGTTCCTAATAAATTGGATGGTGAGTGTATAGTGCTTCAAAATCATCATGGTGTCAATGTACAATATTTAAAATGAACATCCTGCAATACAACCGTAGGATTCTAGATATTGTCATGAATAAAAGAAAACAAATAGTCGTGAGAATATTAGATCACGGATGCAGAAACATATAATATTCATACAGTGTCATGCGGAGCTAGTCGGGAGCGTAAACTTTAGATGTGAGGAGACTTTGAGTGGTATAATTAATCCAACATATTCAAAAATCACGGCCGTTCGATTTTTTATAGGAAAAGCCGAGACGTGGCAGCACCGATGTATTGATTTGTGTTCGTTTTGATTGTTGTATGTGCAGATTTGCGGAAACAAGCCAGACAGTTGGAGAACGAGCTCGACCTGAAGCTGGTGTCCTTCAGTAAACTGTGCACCAGCTACAGCAGCTCTCGCGATGGCCGGAGAGGAGACGGGTAACGTTACACGAGGATGTGTATATGTGTAATATGATATCATATTAAATATAAAGCATCTTTGTATTATGCATTAACACCGTCATATTTTTACAGTTCTGACACAACACCACTCCTTAACAACTCCACCCAAGACAGAATGTTCGAGACCATGTCGGTCGAGATTGAGCAGCTTCTTGCAAAGGTTAGTGGGTCGAGTTGTTAATCCGGTAGACAAGTAGGTTTTGTTTGGCCAAAAATAAAATTAGATTAATTATAATTATTTATAATTAATCTAAATAATTAATTTGCTCCAAATAGTGGTCGATCAGCCAAGAATTTTGTTTCTGAAGTTGCATCTGTACACACCAAAGGTTTTATCCATTATTCATTTTATGTGGAAGCCGCCAATCCATAAACACACTTCTGTTGCAGGAAAGGTATAATAGTTGTTGTTGTTTTTTTTTGTTTTTTTTTGCCAGAGATTACCGAAAAGCTCTGAAAACAAGTTTGCAGTTGTTATAAAGTTGGAAAATCAGACAAAGAGAATACACTGCGATTGACCCACCTGCTTTTGGAGCACAGTGAAAGTGATGAAATCAGGCTTTGAAATCCATTAGCTCAATTTGGCTACTAAATGTTTAAGTCACCACCCATTCAGAACTTCTTCCAGCCAAAACAGAAACAGCATAAATAAACCAGATGATCAAAGTCACAGCTTAGATTTGAATATATTTATTATAAAATCTTTGTCATTTTTCAATAATATGAAATAAACACCATTTCGAACAAAACAGACCTGGGGCCTGATAAAACGTAGCGATGGACAGGATAAGCCAGGGTCTGCTAAAAAATTGGCAGATAATGTAAAGTAACACTGTTTTTAGTTAACCAAATGTTCACATATCCTCAGAGCTCTCATTTTCAGGGTCATCCTCTTTTGGGTTGTTTACCTCAGGAAAGCATCACGACGTGACTGTGTTTGTTGAATTGCCTCAGAAGCTAGATCCTGTTCGAGTAAGCCAGACCTGCGCAGATGCTGCGCAGTTAGGCTGTGTTTAATGGATATCGCGGATCATAAGTACAGCATTTGAGCTAAACCCGCGCAGATTTCGCTTACATGAGCTTCCTCTGTAATTATTTTTTTTTTGACACGCTGTGTCTCATAGCGATGGCCTGCAAAGTGATAGAAGATAACTCATGAATCATAACCCGCCATATTGGCTAGTGAGTTGACAGCGTTACCCGCCACGGTTGATTTTTGGCAGGTGTTAATTTCAAACCTCAGATGAAATCCATCAACTTGTTTAAGAACACAATCTCTAAAATGACTGGTTGACACATTTTTGTACGTCTCCGGCAAATTGTCATAGAGTAGCACGTTTGTTTTGAATTTGTCTTTGAAAGCACAATTTGTTCTCCCATTAATTACACAATAAATGTGTCCAGTGCACAATGCTATAATGGTAGCTAGAAGTTTCCCTTACTAGAAAATTAGCCCGATAGCAAAGTCGGGCTACCGAGCATGCCTACAAAAATCTGAAGTAAAAATCTGCAGTGTACCGTCATTACCACATGGGGACGTTGTAAAGTTTCACATCCTACAGCTAAACAAGCACTCTTCTTCTTGCACAGCTGATAATGGGCTTCAGTACAGAGCGTGTTGTCTCTCAAGAAACTTTCTCTACTGATATGTTGGTGTATATGCATGTAGTGTAAAACAGCATTAACGAAGTCTGTTGTTCCTTCTAGCTTACAGGAATAAACGATAAGATGGCAGAGTACACTAGCACACCGGGCGCGACCTCTCTTAATGCTGCACTAATGCACACGTTGCAGAGGCACAGAGACATCCTGCAGGTGAGACACGTCCTACACCTATTCCTTACTCATCTTATCCACTCACTGGGATCGCTTCTGAAATTTTCTGCCCGAAGCAGTTAATTATTTCACTGTTCAAACACGTTCCGATCTTCATGATATTTGCATATACAAAGGCAAAAAAAAAAAAAAAAAAAAGATCCAATGTTCAAAGTCTAAATGTATTTATGTATTTCCTGAACTTAAGAACATGGGTCTGAATAAATGGGTCAGTTGCGGCATATTTTGCAGCTCGAATGGCGTTCTGTTGGGTATATAGTGTACTACCCTAGATGGGCATCATATTGTACCCTGTATAGAGCGAATAAAACCTATTTGAGATTTTGACAAGCTGTAGTGTTGGAGGCTTAAAACAAAACAAAAAAAAGCTAGATCTAATCAGTGTGTAGAAAAACAGGACAGATTTTAACTTGGAAAATGTGGGTACATAGAGTAAGAATTGGCAACAAGAAAATCTTACTGTGGGTAGACGATTACAACCTGACACGTCGTAATTTTACTATACACTTAAATGCTGCATTACTGTATTATTATTATTTATTTATTTATTTTTTTTTTACAATGTTTTTGCTTGAGACAGTGATACAGTTTTCATTCTCCGTGGATGCCTACTTTAGCACTAATTACTAATATTCATTCTGTCTGTGGTGATATACAATTATAGGCTTACTTGTATTCATTCAGATACTAAATAAATAAGTAATTCTGATAAGCCATTCAATTCTAAAGTAATTCCACCGCTCAAGTATACATAGAGTTACAGCATGTTCCTGCTTGTGCTAACGTAATTTCAAGCAGATTATACCTCTCGCTATAACGTTTCCCTCTGTCTGTCCACAGGATTACACACACGAGTTTCACAAAACCAAATCCAACTTCTTAGCTGTCAGAGAACGAGAGGATCTTCTCGGATCTGTCAGGAAAGACATCGAGTGAGTGGTCCTGCTTTTTTCCATGCCCTCAGTGATGTGGTTAGTATGTGACTATACATCCACAGTTGAAGTGTCGCATCACGTTCATTCCAAAAATACTTTATTAGGAACACCATACTAATACTGGGTAGCACCCCATTTGCCGTCAGAACAGTCCCAGTTCTTCATTGCTCTGATTCCACAAGGTGTATTTGAGACGTCTGATATTCTTTTCAGATTTGGGATTGAGATTTGAGATTCACGATCGCATGACATAATTGGTGCAGATTTGTCAGCTGCTCATGCATGCTGTGAATATCCCGTTCTATCATGTGCCAGATGTGCTCTATTGGGTTCAGATCTGGTGACTGGGAAGGCCACCGAAGTACTCTGAACTCATCGTCATGTTCCTGGAGCCGGGTTGAGACGAATTCTGCTTCGTGACATCGCGCACTATCATGCTGGAAGTAGCCATTAGAAGATCAGTAAATTGTGGCCATAAAGGATGCGCATAGTCAGCAACAATACTCAAATCATCTGTGACATTCAAACAATGCTCGATTGGTATAAAGAGGTACGATATTCCTCATACAATTACACCCCCACCACCAACCTGAACTGTTGACGCAAGGCTTCAAGGTGTCCATGGATTCATGCTGTTGACTCTCAATTCTTACCTTAACATCAGCAGAAATCAATATTCATCAGACCAGTCAGCATTCTTCCAATCTTTAACTGTCCAGTTTTGGTCAACCTTTGCCCAGTGTAGTCTTATATTCCTGTTCTTGGCTGACAGAAGTGGAACCAGATATGATCTTTTGCAGTCGTAGCCCATCCACGTTTTACACTTGGATAATGTGAGTAAATGCGTCTCAGACCTCCTGAAGTGGATTGAATGGTCAGGCAAATGTGTCATGGGTGCATTTATACAT
Organism: Cranoglanis bouderius; assembly: GCA_023630585.1. Taxonomy (NCBI): domain Eukaryota; kingdom Metazoa; phylum Chordata; class Actinopteri; order Siluriformes; family Cranoglanididae; genus Cranoglanis; species Cranoglanis bouderius. The sequence goes on along the minus strand of CM042548.1, from coordinate 5,532,128 downwards.
TTATTTTTATGTGGAAAAACATCCCTTCGGATATAATCCTGATACTCTTAACAGGGTCAGATTTTACCTATGGTTTTTTTTTGTTTGTTTTTTTTGCTAAACTATGTAATAGGTGAGCATGATTTTTTTCAAAGCCCGTCTCTGGATTCTCAGACCCCTCAGTTACATAAACCATGGAGCTTAGTTTAGAGGATATCCATGACAGCGTGACAAACTGTATGCATTATCTTAATTGACCACCAGGTGTCAGCATGCACTCTTCAGGAAATCACATCTGTGTGGTCATAACTTCTCTTCCCCAGTCATTTTCCCTGTGTGTGTGACTGCGGAGTCCCTCTTTCAGCATCACACCAGTGATTACTGTGGAGGTTTTGCCTGTCGCTGTGTTCATTGTGTGCCCCCCCCCCATCTTGCCTGATCTGCATTGCACCACAGAGTACAGTGGAAATGCCAGCATGCAGAAATGATAGTCACTCTGTGTGTGCGCCTGTGTGTGCGTGTCCGTTATACAGCCCAGGCCTTTTATAGCGTTGTTGGAATGATTAAATCGACTGTCAGTGCTGTGTTTTGATCGGGTTGGTATGTGAATGCGTTTTCCCACTGGACAGAGTGATATCTACTCTTCTATATCTGTGTAGCTGTAGTAAACCCACCCTAATGCATACCAATGGGTGGAGGATGCTTTATGTTTGTTGGTTTTGTCATTCATTTAGCTTTATATCACACATCCTGTACATTACCTGCCTCTTCTCTCTAAAATGTAGGTTGATTTTGGTTTATGTGGGCAGTAATGCAAGGATTGTAGCCTCGGGGTTTGCAGACCATGGGAAGATGTATCTTTGCTTGCCACTGCCCTGATTAACTCCTTGGAAAGGGTTGGTCTTCCCAGCACTGCACTCATTCATTATTCACACTAAATGCTTTTTGTGGCAGCACTGGCTAGATTCTCCATGTAGACAGCAGGAAGAAGAAAGCCTCAGTCTTAAGTTAGCTTTGGATTCACTGGCCCAAGCTCGAGGGGGCAACTCTGACATTTTTTTTTTTATTTGAAGCAGGCCTACCATTTTTTTTATAATGATGATGGAAGTCAACTGTGTACTATCCAAAACATTACAGAATTGTTGCTGTAGGTCATTGAAACCTGGAGGTAATTTCTTGTGGTCTATGTACAGTCCAGATTTGTTTTGTATACCTTTTTTTTTATTATTATTATTATTTCATGCCACATTGCTACTGAATTCTCTAATCTGATTGATCAGAAGGTGTTAATTGTCTATAACAGGAGCTATGACAGTAGTTCTGGCCGTAATTCAAATTAAAAGTTTATATTAGGCTGCTTCTAATAGTATTACTTCTGTGTTCATTCCCATGGGTTTGTATGGCATACGCTCCACATGATCTACGCCTGCTAATAAACAGATTAAAAACATGTTATTTAATCAGCATTTATGTAATGGGGTTAACAGTTTCTCTGTAACATGACAGGCTGTGTTTATATTGTTACTTTTAAGAGAGGCTGGTTAGGCAATGACCTATAGGTGTAGGTATAACACAAGTGATAACAGGAATTCTAACTTGTCTATTGGACGCTCCACAACATTAATTATAACTATAAACAGTTAAAGAGCACGATGTGTTGTTCATTAATAAATGAAACATTGAGGAATGTAAGAGGAATAAACACATCAGGCCACAGTAGCTATAATCCACTTTCTGGTGGTAACAGCATCACAGGCATCACACCACCACGTTGTGGATTATTTTCCTATAGCAGCATTCCTCATTGTGTTTATTCCATACTTATTTCGTTAACAGAGATCACCTCATCAAGCAATTATTAAAGGGGTCATATCATGATATATATATATATATATATATATATATATATATATATATATATATATATATATATATATATATATATATATATAAATAATGAATAATGTGCTTAATGTGTTCCCTTCTTTGACAGGACGTACAAGAGTGGCTCAGGGGTGAACAACAGACGGACAGAACTTTTCCTTAAGGAACATGAGCACCTAAGAAAGTAAGTTTTATTCCTAACTTTTTACAACTTTACCATTATGCATTGAAAGGTTTTACAGGTTGTCGTATATCAGGCTTCGAATTGAGTCTACCAAGAATGGTGCAAAGTTTTAATGATAAGATCAAGTATTCACTAAAATGAGTATAAAAGGAATGAGCACACTGGGACATTGGGAAACTGGTTTCAGGTCCCTAGCAGGATTTTCATAGAAAATCCATCAATATGTGACACATAATAAAGTTTGGAGAAAAGTTGCAGCATTCCCAGCACTCTGTAAATGGATTAAATGAAGTGAACTTAAATGAAACACTATTCTAATGTTCTTGGCCAAAGGTGTAGGTTGGGAATTTACATCTCACTCTGTAATCGTCTGTAATCTGATTTGCTGGCTTGGACTCTTAAGGCATGAAATCATTTGCCCTTTACAGCAATTTGTGGTGTATTGTACAACCTTTACAGCACTGCACTGTGCCACCACTTTTTCTCTATTCACCTGACTTATAGGGCTGACTGATTAGATGGTGTAATCTGATCATGTCATCTGCCATATTTGCCGATATCAGATTATTATTATTATTATTATTATTATTATTATTATTATTATAGTGCTGAGATGTGATCGGTGCTAATCCTTGACAGACGCTGTTTGCTCTCTTTGGCAAGACCTACAGAGGCATAATTAAATAACTTGTGAAATAGGCTGAAATTACCCAAAATGAGAAAAAATTACAGCAGAATATCAAAATATTCTCTGAATTATTAATCGAGTGATTGGCATAGGACACAAATAAATTAGCAGGCTTTATGCAAGATCTAGGCTGTATTATGAAAACGTTTAGCAAATGTAAAACAGGATTGTTGTAAAGTTGATCTAAAATGGTATTAATGTCAGCTTACTGATGACAAAAAATATGATGAAGTGAAAAGCCTTTAGCCGTGTACTCCATCCCTGCTGCAAGTATATGAGTCAAGCTTATACATTGTGTCAGTGTTCTACGTTGTGTGATGGCGAAGTCAGTTGTTCATCTGCTTTCCCCACTCCCCGATCCGACACTGTCTGTCGGAAAGGAAATCAGTCATTAGTAGCAGAGCTTATAATTGTATTTGAAAATGATGTCATCAGTAACACCTTTTAAACTTAGCTGCTAAGATCTATCCACTCACTGACAGCTTTGGACACGTTGAGAGAGGAAAGAAAGAAAGATAATGTGAGAAGGGCTGTATAAGAACACATTACTGACGATTACTCAGTTAAATAGGGGAAGACTCCAAGGGAGGGGGGGGAACTGATAAACTCATTAGAGGAGCTTAGACTGTCTGAAAGTGCTCTGCCACCTCAGTCAAGGCCTTCAGATTCATCTATAGGGAAAGTGTAATTCCCATCTTCCTCCTGTCCTCTAATGACTCCCATTATATCTGGTGGAACACCCAGAAATATTCACTCTGCGAATCAGCCGTTGGAAACAGATGCATGGTTAAAAGTTCGGGGGTGCCTTAGAGTAATACTACATCTATTTCCAGCAGACCTAATGTTCATGGTTTTTTGCTGACTTGTGGTTTTGAGCAGCAGCGAACAGAATACTGTAACGCCATTACCGTGATCACTTGACTGTACTGTTTTCCCCTGCAGTTTGGAGCAGAGGCTACACCAGCATCTTTTGTGTTTAAATGTTTAGATGTTTTCACACGTTCAGCAGTTTAAGCATTTTGTTTACGCAGTTTGAAACTGAAATTACTGACCGCTACTATTCATATAGATTCATCTATTTACAAAAAAAATAATATATCAGTCAACTTTGCATTACACAGGCCTATGGATTCAACATTTGCTTTTTCAAGAACTTTGTTTAGAATTTAGAAATCCCATCCCGCACTGTATATTCCCAGCTTCCACATGATAAGATTTCAGTTCTTAAGGCAGCAATTTGATATTTGATGAAACCACTGAATCTGCTATGATATGATGCAATATGATTTAGTTTAGTAGCTACTGTTCAGAATGTGGGGTAGGCCTGACCTTAATTTACGAATGATGATGATGACGACGTAGAGTAGGGGAAATGACCTTGCTAGCCTATTTAGTCATCGGTTTTAAAATATGAATTATTTTATATAATGGATAATAATTGATTTTATGATTTCCGCCTTGATTCATTTTAGTCGTCGCTTTGTAATTTGGTACAAATCACGTGATCGTCATAACCCTTGTTTTTGTGTATATCTATCCCAGAAAGTAGGATACTAAGGATGACTTAGTAAGCACAAGTCGTAAAATACTACTTAAAATAATGCTCATATTTGTACTAGTAAAATAACTTTGGTAGACGATCACCATTAATATTCTACTGAGGGTTTCCTTGCAGGTGGTGATGAGAGTTCAGCTAGAAACTTTAATCAGGATGTATGCTTGTCAAATCTTTATCGTTGGCATTATATGAGCTCTTTTTTATACAGTACTGTGCAAATGTTTTAGGCACATGCAAAGAAATGCTGTAGAGCAAAGATGCCTTCAAAATAATAAAATTAAATGTTTCTACATTTAAAAAAAAAAATACAGTAAAGAGCGGTAAACAGTAGTCAGTGAAACAAAGTCAATATTTGGTGTGACAAAAAAATTAAAATAGTAAGCTCTAGTACAATTTGTGCAGTTTTATAAGGAAATGAGCTGGTAAGTTTTATTGAGCATCTTGCAGAACCAGACACAGTTCTTCTGGAGACTTTGACTTTCGCACTCGCTTCTTATTTTTGCAGCGAAACCCAGCAGCCTTCATTGTGTTTTTTTGTCTGAAAAGTGTCTCTTATGTAACATGCCGCTTTCTTTAATGACATACAAACATTTTTCTGTAACATTTAATTTTGTGCTAGAAAACTAATGTTTGGGAATCTAAAATGTTTTTGTACTGACTTGCTGATGTAGAAGTCATAAAATAAAAAATCTATAACAAAGTTTGTACTAAAAAAAAAACAATAGGGTGCCTAAAACTTTTGCACAGTACTGTATGTCACAGCTCAGCTTGCATGGTACCTGGGCAAGATGGGTAACAAAATTCAGCACAGGCACTTGCAGAAAATAGCGACAACGTGGAGGATGATGGGTAATTAGGGCGGAATAAAATGTCTACCGTTACAGATTTTTCTATTCCGCGTATACCGTGAAATGTAAATAAGTGGGCGTGGTTAACTTTGTGCGTAGCGCTCCTGCAAGTGAGACCGATCGAGACCGATGGAGAAAGATAAGCACGCTGGTGAAGAAGTCCCACAAACCAATCCTGAGCAGGAGGAGGAACTTGTTATGAAAAGAGGTGGTATGGACGTGGTTCGGGTTTCCAAAATCTGACAAAGAGCCGAAAAATGTTATTTGCAAACTGTGTCGTGCGAATGTTCCCGCTAGCAGCGGTAGCACGAGTGACCTGTTTTATCATCGTAAAATGAAGTCAAAATGTCAAAGCATACAATTGATTTACAGTTGATTTACCAGAATGACAAATTTTTTTACGTGATATATGTCGTCACCATGAAATAAAATTACTCATTCTGTGAAATAGATTTTTGGTCATACCGCCCACCCCTATGGGTAATACTGCCTGATGGAAAAGTCTTACGCAACTGTACAAATCACAATGCTGTACTGGGATTAGTACCTCCAGGTCTAGAGTTCTATACTTCGGTTCTGTTATGTGTCCATTTCAGAGGAACATAAGTGTGTTGTCTTGCGGGATCTTAATATATAACAGCCACAGAGTCCATTAGACATTTTCTCAAGATGCATTAATGGCTTGCTGTACTTGCTGCAAAATGGGAACGAGCTTGATGCTCTGCTGAGACAAATTATTTTGTGGCAAATACTTCACAATTTTTCCTTGTAATAAACACATTATACTTAAATACAAAAGTTGAACATACCGCAGACTTACTCTTGATTCTTCCTGTAAAGGTTCTGGTAGATAATGGTGAATGGTGTGTGAGCACCACATGCGTGTTTGCCGGAGCTGGGTGCTTACTGCAGTCTTGGGTATGTTGTATATGTATTCACTATGATCGGTCTTCCTGTTCCACCACTGTTCACTCTCATTTAAATATCAGCATGCTACTATTATTTACAAGTTATTTTTCGACTGCTTGAACTGAAGGACTGATGTGCTGTTTTGCCATTTTAAGGATTCTGTGATTTTTATGAATATATATTTTTGTTTAGCATTTTAATATCTGCTGACAGGCACCTCCCCAAGGGTTCAGTTTCTCTTTGCTTAGCACTAATTCCAGAGTGCTGACTGTATTTCTTTGGCTCACATTCATGGCTCAGACAGAAAGGAAACAGTAAGGGTTGGTTTTTATTCACCACTAAAGAGGTGCAGGAGTTCAGGAGGAGTTACTGATGGTCATATTCAGAATTTTATTCAGAAATTGGTAGCAATACAGAAGTAGAACTCGATGAGTGTTGTATGGTAGCTTACTTTTTTTTTTTTGTATTAGCCCTTACTTAATCACCGTCTTCTTTGTTCTGTACGATTTTGTATGGATATGCTCTTATTTCCTTTAAGGGTCATTTTAAGAATAGTGTTCCCCTCCGAGGTCTGGGTGAAGTGAAAATATAATATAGATACTATAATACATTCATCAGTTCTTTCATAATATTGTCCGACCTCATTGTTATTCACAGTAGCTGATTAGACTTTTGGGCAGAATGCTTTATTTCCCTTCCTATTCTTCGTTATAATACTTACCACACATCATGACCATGTCTTTAAGTATCTTTCATACTTGTCCCAGTTACCTCAATGTTAACCAATTCCTGGTTCTGCTTTTATTCTGTCATGTGCTACCGTCCAATCTGAGAGGATGAAGGAACGTATATGCTTCCTCCACACCAAGCCCCAGGCCACAGGACAACAAACATAACTACCCAGTTCTCTGACTGTGAACACATGCCCAGTATTGGCAGGCATCACCGCAGATTTTAAAGGAGCATGATCAAGATGTTTTTCCTTCCTGAAGTGTAGGTCCAGTTATGCTCTTTCAGACAACTGCCCATGGAATGTTATAACATCAAACATCACGGTGGTTTTCCGACAGTTCTGGAATTTGAACTTTCGTCTTATATTAATATATTTGTGGCGGCATGGGAAAGTCCTTCATGCGGTGAAATTGTCATATTTTCAGCTATACAGTATAGACTTTCCTGAGCTTGCATTTGGTTTCTGTTTTGCATGTATCTCAACCTCAAGTAAAGTTCTAGCATTTTAAAATCTGGTTACCCCCAAAATTGAAAACCACTGTGTTTATTAATCTGGCTTCTTAACCAGCATGAAGATAGCCAAGGCAAGGTTAAAAAAAAATGTTGAAAAAAAAACCAACCATGTTGTTTTGGTGAAATATATTCATGGACTCTTAAAGCTGAGGTGTCAAAGTATGTTTATAGGCAGAAAAACCCTATTTTGACGTATACTAATGCCCTCATTCTTCAAGTAACCCGATATTCTCACTAACTGGCATGACATTTAAAGCCTTTTGTTATTGTGTGTGTTCAGAACCAGTGTAGGCCTGTGACTCTGAGCTCAAGAGGAAAAGATTTGTTTCCTCATCTTAGCTCATAGAGATGGATGCCATTAAAAAAACAATTTATTTGTTATTTCCTACCCAGATCAGAGTGACCGTAATGCCTCATGTATGCGGAAAAGGCGTCATTGAGCCAGCCTCGGCAATCTCTGCCAAGCACGCCTCTTATTCCATTATCTAGCTCAGTTTCCTTTCACCAACTCCCTGTGGTGGTGTAAAACCGCAGTGACCAGCAGAGGAAATGAAAGAATGTCCTGCTAGCAACATGTACAGGAGACCATGCCAGTTCAGTGTTACAACACAAAATTAATTACAAGCTCAAGGCTGGTACACAGACAGTGTGAGCAAGAAGTTAGGAAAGACCTGATAAAGTCTTTGTGATGGTTAAAGTTGCCTGATTTGTCTCAGTCGGTTTGATATTGATATTTGATATATGAGCTCATGGTATAGACCACTGACCCTTTTAATATTTGCCCCAGGTTCAAGACTGCTGGTCTAATGGAGCATATCAGAGTTTGTTAGTGATTTCTGTCGTTCGGCTGTTCCCTTTATGTGTCTGTCTGGCTGAGTGGGTGTAATAAGACAGATGGACTATGCTTAGGTCATGTTATATAGCAGAATGTCCACTTACTATCTGTAGCTCCTTATATATTACTAGCTGTTGTAGATCTTTACAGTGTGTGAGCACAGCGGCTGTGGGGTTTCACAAGGTGAGACAAGGACAGGGGTAGTTCTGTGTCCGTGCCAGACCTGTGGTGGCATCACGTTTATCTCTTCTATGAAAAATAGGGTCTGGAGACTAGACGGGAGTTTTCAGGCATTCATTTATTAGGCGTATGCAGAAGATCAATAGTCCGGTTGAGTCGTCCAAGCCTGTCTGTGAGTACAGTTGAATAGGGTTCTATAAGTATGAAAGAGGAAAGCATGACACGAGAGCTGCTGAAAGCAGGACATCCTTGTTTACAAACAGACACACAACAATTACCTCTATATACAGTGAGAAACAGATAGAGTAAGTAAGAGTCATACTCCAACTCATTATAATCTTTCAAAGCAATAGAATTCTGCTTCATAATGCTGAGGCTTTGTGAAAGTATTCAATTTGAGGAAGGGAATAATGATCTCTCTTCATGCATCATTGAAGTACGCACTGTATAAATGCATTAAGTACACTTCTTGGATGATGTTATGGGATTTCTAAGACAAACTGAGTTGTCCTGCTTGAATGGCTAAAGCTGAGACCGGAAGAAAGCAGAAGGACAAGTGGCACTGAGAGTCGAATTTGTGCTTTATGATAATGACCGGCTTAATGACTGTGGCAGCTCAGACTGGCAGTTTATGGGCTGCTTTTTACTTCCTGAGAATATCTACGCGCACACACATCCACTCGTGTAGCATCGGTTTATGACATTCTCTCTGTTCTGCACTGATAGAAGCAGCCAGTAAATCTTTCAGCCTGGTCTCATCTCTGCCTGTTAAAAAAACTAGAATGAATCAGAGTGGAGCATTCTCCCTGCTTTAACAGCTGGGCATTGGTTTGTACAGCTGTGAGGAGGCAGTGTGAATTGGAACAGCTTCATGTTTAATGGGAACTATTAATCTTCTTTATCCAAGCTATCTGAAGTGGTACCAGTAGTGCTTTAATTAGATAAAAAAAAAAAAAAAAAAGATATTCCTGTGGTCTTCAGAAAGTTGTAAGCAAATATATATTACTGTCCTTTTAAAAAGATACTGGACTGACAATTATCAATTCTAATAGGGTAAGGAAATGCTGAGTGCATTGTTTGTGCAGAGCCCAAATCTCAAGAGGATGATGCCATGTCCCTTGGACCATGGGTGTTTTGAGAGGGTGTGGTTTAGTTACTGGGTTCTGTGGGGAAGCATAGAAAGCACACCTGTACGCCTTCAAGTCAAGTCAAGTGGATTTTTATTGTCATTTCAACCATATACAGCTGGTACAGTACACGGTGCAACAAAACAACATTCCTCCAGGACCATGGTTGCTACATAAAACAATACACTAACCACACGAGACGACACAGAACTATATAAGACCTGCACATTTTTACATAAAGTACACGTGCAAACGTGTGCTAACAACATAAGACAGTACCGTAACTACTAAAACAGGAACAATAGGCACAGTAAGTGACAGTGTAGCGCCGACCAGTACACAGTTCTAGTATGGAAATGTCCGATATAACAGTAGTGCAAAAGATAGGTGCGAAAGAGTAACAATATAGTTAAAAATGCATAACATGCTATGACTTAGTATTCAGCAGACCAGCTTATACCAAATATGGACATAGCAGTTATTGCGGTAGCAGCCAGGTAAAGTGTATAATAGTGACAAGAAATTAAATATGATGTTTATATAAATACAGTAGCAGCAGAAAAGTAATACAGTCAATATGCAATGGGAGTGGGATGGTGTTCAGTTCAGCATGCGTGTGTCAGTCCAGTCTCTGAGTACTGAGGAGTCTGATGGCTTGGTGGAAGAAGCTGTTGCACAGTCTGGCCGTGAGGGTCTGAATGCTTCGGTACCTTTTTCCAGACAGCAGGAGGGTGAAGAGTTTGTGTGAAGGGTGTGTGGGGTCATCCACATTGCTGGTGGCTTTGCGAATGCTGCGTGTGGTGTAAATGTCTGTCTATGATCGAGGGAAGAGAGACCCCGATGATCTTCTCAGCTGTCCTCACAATCCTCTGCAGGGTCTTGCGATCCGATACGGTGCAATTTCCAAACCAGGCAGTGATGCAGCTGCTCAGGATGCTCTCAATGGTTCCCCTGTAGAACGTGGTGAGGATGAGGGTTGGAACATGGGCTTTTTTATGCCTTCACAGAAAGTAGAGATGCTGCTGGGCTTTCTTGGTTATGGAGCTGGTGTTGAGGGACCAGGTGAGGTTCTCCATCAGGTGAACAGCAAGGAATTTGGTGCTCTTGACGATCTCCACGGAGGAACCGTCGATGTTCAGCAGAGAGTGGTCGCTCCATGCTTTCCTGAAGTCAACACGTTTTTCCACGTTCAAAGACAGGTTGTTGGCTCTGCACCAGTCCGTTAGCCGCTGCACCTCCTCTCTGTATGCTGACTCGTTGTTCTTGCTAATGAGACCCACCACAGTCGTGTCATCAGCGAACTTGATGATGTGATTCGAGCTGTGCGTTGCTGTGAGTCAGCAGATCGAACAGCAGTGGACCGAGCACACAGACGATGGCTTCCACAACGATGCACTCCTGAACTAGACTCATAAATAAGATGATCTCCTCGGTGGGCATTCATCACTGACTTGGTGACCATTGTTTCAGTCCTGACAGCATGGCATACTCTCTACCCCCTGACACACACAGCGACGTTAACAATCATGGGCATCTATGAGCTCATGTATGCGGAAGAGGGTAGATATCACTTTCCTCCAAGTGTGTTATGCTGCCCTGTGATGCACCATGAGCAGCAGTTTGAAAATATGTAGTTGGCTGGGTTCATCTGTCTTAGGGGGAAGCCTGCGTTAGCCTTCACACTCCCTTGTTGGTAGATGTCATGATGGGAAGTGCTGGCTGGTGGGTGGGAATTGGCAGATGACCAAATTGGGGAGCAAGTGGGGGGGAAAAAAACAAGCAAACAAACAAATGACTCCAATACGCTCTTTCTCCTTTTCCGAAGTGCATTAGCTAAATGAAATACAGTTACGAATGTGTCTCTAACATGCAGCAATTCTTTCAGAGGGCAAGTGCATTTAATAACGTCACTCAAGTGAGCACATTTATTACACTACACGGGCCCCTCCAAAAGTATTGGAACAGCAAGGCCAATTCTTTTGTTTTTGCTGTGCTCAGGATATTTGGATTTAAGATCAAAAGATGAATATGAGATGATAGATCAGAATTTCAGCTTTAATTTTTTTCAATTTTAAGGTGAGCAAAAGTATTGGAATCGATAGTATTAAAGTAAATAATGCTTAATATTTGATTGCATATCCCTTGCTTGCAATAACTGCATCAACCTGGCGGCCCACTGACCGTCACCAAACTGTTGCATAGTTTTGGTTCCAGAACTTTTGTGGCTCATCTTGGTTCTTTGCTAATTTCAATCTGGCCTTGGAATTCTTACTGTTGATGAGTGGTTTGCATTTTGAGGTATGGCCTCTATATTTCTGCTCTTGAAGTCTTCATGGAATGGTGGATTGTGATACCTTCACCCCCTGCCCTGTGGAGGTTGTTGGCCACAGGTTTTTGGGTTTTTCTTCACAGCTTTCATCAACTGCTGTTGTTTTCCTTGGCCGTCCTGTTTGATGTCTGCTTGTTAGTACACCAGTGGTTTCTTTCTTTTTTCAGGACATTCCAAATAATTGTATTGGCTCTGCTCAATGCTTATGCAATGGCTCTGATCGATTTTTTTTTTTCCCTCTTTTTTTTCAGATTTTCAGAATGGCTTGCTTTTCTTCCATAGACAGCTCTCTGGTCTTCATGTTGGTTTATCCTTTGAAACAACACATGCAGTGTTCACAGGCAAAACCAAGGGCACAAACCAAGAGTAGACATTCAGCGTTATGTATTAATTATGTAAACGATCACACCCCGGCAAGAAACCTGTCAGGCACACGTTCCAATATTTTTGGAAAGTGGGTGGGTTCAAACAAAAGGTGCCATGTTCTAAATTGTTAAACACATCAAGATGTAAATATCAGGATATGAAAACTGAAATTCTGATCTGTCATCTCATTCATCTTTTGATCTCAAATTCAAATGTCTTCAGTGTATAGCAAAAACAAAAGGATTGGCCTTGCCATTCCAATACTTGGATGGATGGGAATTTTTTATTTATTTATTTATTTATTTACAAAATAACATCACTGTATTTGATAGTTTTGATAATGTGTGTATGAGGGGAAACTAAACATGCTTGGAGAAGAGCACTTGTCAAAAGAGGAGAGCTCAGAGAGCAGGACATTTTATGCTTTCTTGGACCATTGCGGTGCTTTGAACCTATGATCAGGGTTAAGGATTATTGTTGTGCCACTTGGGAGCCCAGGTTGCAAACAAAAAGACTGCACCAGCGTAACTATAAGAGGCAATTTATAATAATTAGTCTAGTTGCAAAGGCATGCTTGATTATGCTTTTGCCTTTAGGATTAATCATGCCTTATAGGGACTTTGATGTCAACCTTTTAACTGATTGACAGACTCCCACAAAGTCTTATGTTATGTTTATGTATGTGAATTTGTGTCCTCACTGTAGGGTTACAGCTGCTGGAATGAGTAATGGGGAAACATTAACCTGTTAAAGCCACTGCAGTCCTTTTCACTGCTAATACTCTGCAGCACCACTGTACTCTGGGAGAATTTGTAATCTTGTTTTAGTGCACATCAAAATTGGAGCTGTCTGGCAAAGCAGAGTCCCATTTGTCTCAGAAAGGCAGACGAGTTTTCTAAGCCCTCACCTTGGCATTTCCTGGGTATTGTCATTTTAAAATGATGAGACATGATTTTGAGATGTATATGTCAGCACACTTTATTAGGAATGATGTGAATTAACTTTAGTTAAATGTGTTAAAGGTCTAGAAGACAATTTGTGTTTTCATTATAAGGAGTCAACACGGAGCCTCATACAAAGATCCAGAGATATATTTCTTTATGCTGTACTATAACTGTAACATGAAAGTGCTCAAATATTTTCCTTTCCAAAAGAGGAAGAGCATTTTGTCAATGTCTTTGCATCTCACTTACTGTAAATATAATGTTGGACTGATCTCAATAGGAGAAGCTTTCCTCTAGTCATTCATTCACCCTCACTTCAGTTTAAGCCTCTTACAGATCTGCTACTTTTTTCCCTTACAGCTCGGATCGACTTATTGAAGACACGATAAGGTAAGCCTGATCCTACAGAAAATGCTCAGTACTTAAAGATACTACTTTTAGGGCTGTCCGATTGTTACTATAATAACTATTTATGCTATACACGTTTTAACTGTCTTTAAATGTGTATGTTTCTTAACTGGAGTATGGCGTGTCTTCTCAAATCTCTGCTAAACCAGTAGTTTATTTTGCACCCATTTCCATTAGAAGAGACCTCAATCAATGCTAAACATCAAGCCACTAACCCATTACTTGTCCATTCTCTGATACCATTAGATTATTGCTTGAGATTAGGCTGAAAGCAGATCCTGTCTCTTAAGTGAAGCTGTCAGAAAAGCTTTCTTGGCAAACATTTAATGGTTGCTTTGTTTGAAACCGCATATTCCACTTTGTTCAAGCCTACATCACGTGTCCACAATGGCAGGCACAACTAATGGATGCAAATCTTAACATATCTCAAAGGAACATTGCTGTGTGTGTGTGTGGTGTTTTTTTTTTTTGTTGTTTTTTTTTAATCAAATGCCTCCTTGCGAGTTGAGTCCTGGCTCAGTAAATAACAATTAACACATCTGAATGTGCAACTGAAGCCCTGTGTACAGGTCCTGCCCTTGAACTGAGCTCATACTTACACCTGGTAGGCTGCATGAGAGTGGGTCATGTGCTCACCCATGGCGTGACTGGACGCACATGTGAGCACATTCTCTTCATCCCAGTCCCAGAGTAGCAGCTATCCTCATCTGGGGGAAGCCCACGGGAGCCAGGTGGCCCAGAAGCTTAATTAAGCTGGTTCCTGGTCCATACAGCTCCTCTTATAATCTCCCTCAGCGTTATTCCTGCAGAAAATTGCTCAATATCATCTGCTTGTGATCGTTACGCTTTCTGCACAGGGCTCACAACGATACACTACAATGAGTTTGGGACTCATCATTGTTGTGGTCTCTGGGGTGTGTGAGTGCTTCTGATTTCGTTTTAATGATTCTCAGAAAGCTCTCCTAAACAAGATTCCAGTTCATATAATGTCCCTGGACAACATTTTATAATTAACAACTAACATTATATATAATTAACAGTTAATTGTCCTTACCACTGTAGATCATTTAGAATTGGTGACTCATACTGAACATTTATCTTGAATGATAAGAAAATTTTGAGACCATGTTTTGATTTCATTAATGTGAAATTGAATCTATCGATGTATGTTCAACTTAGGAACATTAGACAAATACATAGTTAGCTGAATTTTTTATTTATTTATTTTTTTTAAAGAAAGAAATATGATCAAGAAAGAATTAAATATGCCTACAATGAATTTTCATATCTAACACTTTAGACATAATATTTGTCCACCTGGGCTTAGTGGTTAGAACGTTTGACTCACACCTCCGGTGGTTGGGGGTCCAATTCCCGCCTCTGCCCTTTGATCGCGGAGTTAGCATGTTCTCCCCATGATTCTGAGGTTTCCTCTGGGTACTCCGGTTTCCTCCCCCAGTCCAAGGACATGCGTTGTAGGCTGATTGCCATTTCCAATTGTCCAACGTTTGTGTGTGTGCGATTGCGCCCTTCGATGGGTTGGCAACCCGTCCAGGGTGTTCCCTGGTATAGGCTCCAGACTCCCCTGTGACCCTGAGTAGGATAAGTAGTATGGAAGATGGATGGATGGGTGGATGGATTTGCCCACCTGGTATTTCCAACCCACCAGCCAGCTCTCCACTATCATACAACAGCTACCAACTGCAGATCGTGATGGCTAGTGCTTCCTCCGAGACGTGTGAAGCCAGCCAACAGCATCACAGGGCAGCATAACACACTCGGATGAAAGCGATTTTTGCCCTCTTCCCTATACACAAGCTCACAGGGGAGAAAGAGTTTGCCATTCCTCCCACCCAGAGAGCATGGCCAATTTTGCTCTCTTAACTCCAGGCCAAAGATGGCTGTGGTGTCATCAGGATTTGGTCTCGCAATCTCTTGACTATAGCCCAAACACTACACATAATTTTAAATGTAATGATAATCAGATACTGATTATCACTATTTGTTTCCTTTACTCTCCTGCATCAGTAAGAGCAGATATGTTCAAACAGTTTGAGCAGGGGGGACAACACATTTTTCCTTTTTCCTGTTGGCTGGTCTGCTCATAATATTTTAATCTATAAAGGCAGGTCTTGCTTTTTTTACACTATAGCTGTGGAGCTTCTATACATCAGCACATGTTGTAAGAGTGAGAAAATGAGTTTAGCTTTGGACACACATAGGTGTCCAAATGAAGTACTCCCTGTGTAGTTCCACTCTCCCAGTCCTCAGATAGGGGTCCGTCAGCAGATCTCTCAGTGGTGATAAATGTCTCTGGAGTGTGGAGAAGCTAAACCATACTGAAACAAAGCTCCAGTTGTTTATGTCTAAAGGCACCAAGGGAGAAAGCACCAAGAGGGAGTTGTCTTGTATGTTATACAATTTGTTCATATCAGTGAATTGTGTTATTTTGCCTTGTTCCACTCCTGTTTGCGATTTAATGCTGTGTTTATATCAGTTCTGTGCTGAATTATGGGTGGAGTTGAGCTCTTAGCACAAGTATAAAACTGCAAAACTTTGTGATGTTGCCCTTATATCTAAATGGATGTCAACAGATAAATTACTGGAGGATCATAGCACCTCAGAGTTTGCATCATTTAACACATCTAATGCAACTCATCAATTAATTCCCAAAACAAAAAAGTCATTGATGTACTTGAAGAGGGAAAGTCTCTGTGGGGTTGTGTTTCTCTTGGGTATGAAACCCTGTTGTACACAGGATATTTTAATGTACTTACATTTACAGCATTTATCCAGACGACGTAGACTTTATACCTGTTTATCTGACACTATTCATTAGAAGCATGTGAAAGTGAGTCTGCATGTATGTTGTTTTAAGATGTGAACATTTTGAATTTTCATTAAGCACAACAGTGGGATTAATTCTGAACCAAGGCATATAATGTAAACATATTACCCTGAGTTTAGTCCGCTTTGTTAATTTGTTTTGTCCATAAATTGCACCTTTCCTGGGATGACTTTTGTATAACATCTTTTTGTCCCACTCCCCCAGTGAATATCTGAAGCCTGCAGCATGCGCTTAAGGTGCCAGGCTATCATTTACACTCCAAAAAGCTGCTGAGCCCAATCCTGAGTGAGCTATAGTGTCACACTGCAATTTAATCCTCTCTACCAGTAACAGGAAAGCAAGACTCAGCTGAAGAAGACAAATAAGTGCTGGCGCTGTATTTGCCTGATAGTTTTAGAAAAGTCTAAGCGTGCATAACCGGGTCATGCATTTAAAAAAGTGACAGTAAAATCATTCCAACCTTCTGTATTAGAAATGGGTTACAGCAGAGTAAATGAAAGCTGCTGTCTGTAATCTAATGTTTAACTCATGTGAAACCTTTCTCTCGTTCTTTTCCAGTATCGCCATGGCAACCAAGGAAAACATGACTTCCCAGCGAGGCATGCTAAAATCTATACAGAGCAGGGTCAACACTCTGGCCAGTATCCTTTCATTTGTGTGGCAGATATCGAGTTGAAAGCATCAAGCAATGGCTAGTGTAGAAATGGGTTTTAGATTGCTTTATTCAGATCTTGTTTACAGATTTGTCCTCGAAGCTATTAGCGCTAAGCACACTGATATGGGGAAAGTAATCATTTTTTGTTTTGTTTCGTTTCAAAACACTTTTGCACTATGTATTACAGTGTCTCTTTTCCCTGTAATCAAGTAGACAGTCTCTCGTTGACATTTAGTAAGGTAGTGTCGGGCACCCAAAGGTCAACCACTCCTACAGACAACAGGTGATCATTTGTTTTTTTGATACTACATCTGTCTACAGTGATAAACAACACTTACCATAGCAATGTTTTGCGATTCATATATTTTGGTAGGTGGTATATTTTGATGACTAGTATTTTATAGGGTGGCCAGTTTTAAATTACACTACACCAGCTAGTTTCTGAAAATGCAGTAGGTTTTTACCTGCCTTACTGCGGACATGTCTGTGGTGAGAGAGTCGCACAGTCACCATTCAAAATGGAGGGAATGGGATTGGCTGTAAGATGAATGCATGACTGCCACAACATGGATACAGCACTCGATCAGAGGCTATTGGTGTGCAGCAACCTGTTAGCACAAGTAATTAGTGCTGGGTGCTGTAGACACTGAGAGAAAAAGCCGAACCAGTGAAAATAACAAACTCTTCCTGCTGCAGTTGCGCAAAACAGCAAAGGCAATACTGCATGCTTAAATAACTGCATGCTTCAAAAATTTATTGTGTCTCCTTACATTTTCTGTAAGAGAATTATTTCATTCTAATTGTATTTAGAAATTCTTGGCAGTTTCTTTGGGTCCTTAACTTGCCCTGCCAGATCGATTTCCTGCCATCAACAGCCTCATCCAGCGAATCAACTTAAGGAAGAGACGGGACTCATTAATTCTGGGTGGAATTATCGGCGTCTGCACCATCCTTCTGTTGCTTTATGCTTTTCACTGATTGACAGAAGATCTGATGGCATTTTGGGATATTCTGCGAGCAGTGGCAGGGCATGGAGAATAAGCTCAGTAAATGGGACCCTGGAGGCTGCTAAGCAGACTCCCACTTGGCCTAATCAAATAACAGGATTGATTGTGGCCAGCATGGACTACCTTACTTGTATCTAGCTCTGGGTTGGATGTGGCTCTTACAGCATTTTTGTTTCCTTTAATACAAACATGCTCTTCTGATGACAATGAAATGGAGACCAAATGATAAATGAGACCAGAACATTATGGTTTTAAAGAGCATCCTGTAATACTAATACTGGCTTTTAAAAAGAAAAGTCTCTCTGTGACACAGCACCCTGAAATTGTGCTGTCACTGTTGATTACTGGGGTAAAGAGGATTTTAATGTGATGGTCCTTTGAGTGAAGAGGATGTTCATCATGTTATGTACCATGTGATTTAATAAATTATTCATATACATGATATTAAAAAGTGAAACAGTGGGTACTTGTAAAGTTTTATTATTCTGCAGACAGTTACAGAGATTCCTTGGGCTTATGGCCAGTTTGCTGACAAAGAAAATTGCGTCGCAGTGCATAGAGATGTGATTAACCTAAACCTCTTCGTGTTTTTACTGCCAGTGGAGAAATGTTAGAACGATAAAGAGATGCAGCAGCATGTGTTCGATCCTGTGAGCCTACAGTTCATGTAGCTGAACATTGACTCAGCCAGAAGAAGACTGAGAGGCAACTAATCCTGTGTTTGATGTGCTGAAAAGAACAGCTCCAGAAGAAAGGCTCAGGAAATCAAGAAAGGCTTTCATACTCAAAACCAGGATTCCCAGGCATGCTTCAGGTAAAACATTTAGTATTAGCTATAATTTGTTTAAGGCCCTTTTCCAAAGCACAGTGTACTGGAACATTTGGCACCAGAAAACCACCAGACCAGTACCAAAGGCTCAGATTTATGGTTTTATGATTTTGGTTCTATACTAGTAGGATATTTTTAGCAGTAATTTTACTGTAGCCAATTAAAACCGGTTAACAGCCAGTCAGACAAGGGAGCAATGCATTTAATGACGGTACAGGCGTGCATCGGCACTGTTCCAGGAGCAGGATTTTTATTTTTATTTTGCTGCAGCTGGGAACAGCTGCTCAGGTGTGAAGTGTGAGGGGTGAAGAAAAGTCGCATTTATTAACACGAGTATATATGGTGCTTGCGCAGTGCTGCGTGATGTGTTCATTCATTCATCAGTAACTACTTCATCCTAGCCAGGGATGCTGGTTTAAATTACTAATTTTGGCCAGATTTGTCAGAATTCCCTCAGGAATGGGCAGCAATGGGATTTAAAAACTGCCCCACGCACATCTCTGGTTGTTAATGATGACGCAGGTGCCTTTAATGTTTGCTACAATCATTCCAGTTTCCAGGTTGATGTAATGAGAAATTGTACTGCTTCCTGTCTGGACATGTTTTTGTTTGAGTGCTGCAGTGGGCTAATGCCACCAAAGTTCAGTTTGTACCTCAAGTGACTTTTCTGTCATAATTGCTTTTGCCATTTCTCCAAACCCTTTAGGCCTGTAATTTCTCAGTGTCTTGAGTTGCAGCTTCCCTTTTGGCTTTTACAAAATTAGAAGACTGAACATGTTTTTATAGGCATGTATTCTACACTATATAACTGCTTAATATGATACTGTTTGTTTCTACAGAGAGGACAACTCTAGGACTCTAGAACATCATCTATACTGATGGAGTAAATGTTTTAAAAAAAATAATAATAATAATATTACTAACTTGTTAGATTAAAATGGCAACCTTTTTTCCATACATCACAACTGACGGAAAAAAAACAACAACTGAACATTGAGTATGTGTTACTATTAGACCACTGTGGTTCAGAGAACCAGTGAGTGAATGAATTGATGTGCAATTTTCTGATGTTCACCCATTCCTGCAGAAGAGCCTGATGACACTACACATCGTCGGTGGGTCATACTGTCTCCTGATGTTGTAATATGGGGCATATATGAGCAAAGAAGGCTGTGAAAATTTCTTTATTGTTTAACCTTTTGATCTTTTGTTCAGAAAATTACACAAATACTCTGCACTCATGGATATCAAACAATTGCAAACAAAACAGGTTTATCAAAAAAAAAATCTTTGTTAAATATAGGTGTGCAACAATTATTGACACCCCTATGAATTCATATGAGAAAAATATATTTGAAGTATATTCCCATTGATATTTTACATTTTTAGTACACCTGGGTGACTAGGAACAGGAAATTGTTCAGCCATGACTTCCTGTTTCAAAAGGATATAAATATGAGCTGTAACATGGGACAAATTCCCTTAGTCATTCATAACAATCGGTAAGATCAAGGAATATAGCTGTGATGTGCGGCAAAAGATTGATGAGCTTCACAAATTGGGAAGTGGCTATAAGAAAATAGCACAAGCATTGAAAATGCCCATTTCCACCATCAGGGCAATAATTAAGAAGTTCCAGTCAACTGGAAACGTAATGAATCAACCTGGAATTGGACGTGTGTCTATATCGTCTCAACGCACTGTGAAGAGGATGGTTCAACTGGACAAAAAATCTCTAAGGATCACAGCTGGAGAATTGAAGAAGTTAGTTGCGTCTTGGGGTCAGAAAGTCTCCAAAACTACAATCCGAAGTCACCTACATCACCACAAGTTATTTGGAAGGGTTTCAAGAAAAAATCATGGACTCTATCAAATATCATATGTCATTTAATATCAGATATTAAATGAAAACCTGACTGCCTCTGCCAGAAAGCTTCAAATGGGCCGTGGTTGGATCTTCCAGCAGGACAATGATCCAAAACATACATCAAAACAAACACAAACATGGTTTACTGACCACAAAATCAAGCTTCTGCCATGGTCATCCCAGTCCCCTGACTTGAAACCCATAGAAAACCTGTGGGGTGAACTGCAAAGAGCAGTAAAGAGTAGTAAATGAAACAAAGTCAGTATTTGGTGTGACAAAAAAATAAAAACAGCAGTCTCCGGTACAATTAGTGCAGTTTTATAAGGAAATGAGCTGGTAAGTTTTATTGAGCATCAGAACCAGCCACAGTTCTTCTGGAGACTTTGACTTTCGCACTCGCTTCTTATTTTTGCAGCAAAACCCAGCAGCCTGGGTTTTTGTGGGTTTTTGTGCTAGAAAACTAATGTTTGGGAATCTAAAATGTTTTTTGTACTGACTTGATAATGTAGAAGTCATAAAATAAAAAATCTATAACAAAGTTTGTCCTTAAAAAATAGGGTGCCTAAAACTTTTGCACAGTACTGTATATTTAACAAAAGATATATATATATATTTTTATAAACCTGTTTTGTTTGCAATTGTTTGATATCCATGAGAGCAGAGTATTTTTGTGAAAAGATAAAAAGGTTAAATAATAGACAATTTTTCAGAGCCTTCTTTGCTCATATTTACCAAGGGTGCCAATATTAAGTGACATGTGAAGGCCAATGTACCCATACTCGGAATTTGTCCTCTGCATTTAACCCATCCAAGTTAGTGCACACACATTAGGAGTAGTGAGTAGTGAACACGCACACCCCCGGAGCAGTGGGCAGTCCGGTGAGCGATTGGGGGGTTACCAGTCTGGCTCTCTAACCATTAGGCCACGTATGTGTTCTATGATATTAAACATCAGGATAGAGAGCTAGTTTTGAGAGCAGTGGTTCTCAAAGTGGGGTCCATGAAGCATAGCCAGGCATTCTGTCATATAGCATATGTCTAAAAGTATGTGGACACCTTACCATCGCACCCATATGTGGTTCTTCTCCAAACTGTCGCCACAAAGTTGGAATCACACAATTGTGTAGGATGACTTTGTATGCTGTAGCATTACAATTTCCCTTCACTGGGGCCCAAACCTGTTCCAACATGACAATGACCTTGGAGTGTCCAGCACAGAGCCTTGACTTCACTGAACACCTATGGGATGAACTGGAATGCCAGCTGCGTCCCAGGCCTTTTCGCCCAATATCAGTGCCTGACCTCACTAATGCTCTTGTGGCTGAATGGGTCAATCCCCATAGCCATACTCCAAAATCTAATGGAAAGCCTTCCCAGAAGAGTGGAGGTTATTTTAACAGCAAAAGTGGACTAAATCAGGAATGGGATGTTCAAAATGTAGATATGGCGTGTGATGGTCAGTTGTCCACAAACTTTTGGCCATATAGTGTTTCGTTTGCTTGGCATTATGATGATAAATTATGTACCTTCTTTGCATTAAGATTTATTTGGCCTGATTGGTGAAAATGAACTCATCTTTCATATATAAGTTTCTGTATTGACAGCTAATATACAAGGTAAAACTTCAGTCTTCTCTCTTCAGGAAGTTATTCTCTTTTTCCATCAGCATGTTTTGATGTCGATCTCGAACTGATGTTCTCCAGCTGGGTCTTAAGTAAAGAGGTTTTACATAGCCATACTGAGTCAGTGCTATGCTCTAAATGTTTAACACAGTCAGAGTCATCAGTTCTGCAACAATGCTCTTTCCACATGGGGCTTTATCAAAAGGTCACAGCAGCATCACACTGTTTCTGTTTTTGCTTGATACAGTCTCCAGAAAGCAAAAGCTAAAATAAATTTACAAAATAGTTGGAGCCATGGGTTTTATTGCAAGAGGGGAGCTCTCAAAGGACATCATATTACAGTGATTGGTTTGTTCCCTCTCATAATTCTCACGTGGAAGAGGAAACATGGGCTTATGTCGGCTGCTGGGAAATCCTCTTCACTCTTATATTATGATGTATAGTTTAAACATTGCTGGAGTTGTACTTCACGTGTCACGCCAGTGTGGGGCTACCCGGCTGCACAGAGTGAAGAGATGAGTAGATTACGAGCAGGTGGGCTTAACCAGATTATCAATCCTCTTACACACTGTGCACTGAGATGTTACTGGAAGATTCCTCAGTTCAACTTGTCATTGGCATTAAATTTAAAAGCACCAAACACGGTTAATCTTGTTTACTTAGAACCTCACAGAGGAGTTTGTAGTTTTAGTTAGTGGGTTTAAAGCTGCAGTCGGTGATTTTTAATTCAGAATATGTTTTGTAATACTTTGCAAAGCTCTTCACACGTTCCAGTAGCTTCAGTGAAATACCTGCACAGAGGGGAAACTCTGAGGCAACCCAGGCTCTGTAAATGGCCGAAAAACAAATGACCACCGTCAACCAATCAGACCAAAGAGGTGTTTCAACTTTCCAGTCAATCATGTTGCCTGTCAATTCAGAAAGCTCCTTCTCATGTAGGTTTACACGTACACAAGATGGCAGCCGCATTTATCCTGCAGTCGTTTGGAGCATTGCTTGTGCATGCCCTCAGAGATTCATGTAATGTGGTAGAATGAGAGATTCGCAGCATGAAAATGCATCTGAAAATTCTGCAGGAATTGCGTGATGCAGTCATGTCAACATGGACCAGAATCTCAAAGGGATGTTTCCAACATCTTGTGGAATCCATGCCACAAAGAATTGAGGCTGTTTTGAGAGCAAAGGGAGACCTTACCCAGTGTTAGTATAGTGTCCCTAATAAAGTGTTAACTGAGGGTATATCAGAGCCATTTGGGTGTTTATTGGAGCAAGAGAATCCTTGTCACTCTGACTGATGTGAGGATATGAGAGGCTATCAGTAGAACATAACTACATTTTATACAGGGCTACATAACTGCACATCTGGACCAAAAAAAAAAAAGTACTGACAAGAACTTGATCATTCTGGGTTAATATTGAACTACAATAAATACTGATACTCTTTCAGTTATGTGCAGTCTGTTTTCATCTTTCGTAAAGCCACTGACTGTGCTATTCATTATGCTGATGTGGGCTCATATGTTTGTTTCTTTTATAAATATATGTTTATGCGCTATATTATACACAATTTCATTTTGAGCCTGCTTAAGTCTTAACAAATATCAGATTGTGAGAATGCATTGGAATTCATTTGTGAGGCTGTGTTCAGGGGTGGAAAGTACAATAATTGACCTCTTTTACTACACTTAAGTGTTATTTTAAGGGGTTTGAACTAACACTTCTTACTACTTACAATTTCAAAACTCTTGATTCTCCGAGATGGGAAGAACCTTAATGGGTTCCCACTAAGGGACAACCAATTAATACTTAACCATTAAACTGGTGTGAACTTTATCTGATTGGCCAGAAGGTGTTGATTAATTGTCTATAACAGCAGCTCTGAAAATAGTGCTGGCTGGAACTCGAGCGATAGGTTTATATTCATGCACTTGGTTCAATATGTTATTACCCCTATAATAACCGCTCATTCGTAGGAACCTGCATGGGCGATGTTACACAGATAATCTACACCTAATAATCAAGTAAACATTTGTTTTTATTTATAAGAAAGACGTATATTAGTTGATACGACAAAGCTTTCTCATTTTATATGTCTACACTGTAGAATTAATCCATTTCCCCCAAACTAAGAGGCAGTTAATTAAAGAAAAGTATTACTAAACCTGCTCGCAATAAATTTGTATGTGAGTGAAGGAGATGCAGTTAGATTTTGTTCTGCCAAATGAAGTTATAAGAAGGTATGAACGTTAATCACCTTTGTAACTTTTTTATATAAATTGAGTCAATCCAATAGTCTAGTTAAAATAATTTAATTTTACTTTTAAATACTTGAGTATGTTACACCGATCGGGTCATGTTCCCCATCCATTCCTAAACAATTTTTGCAGTATGGCAGGGCGCATTATTCTGCTGAAAGTGTCCACTGCCATACTGTTGCCATGAAGTACCTGCCTTCTTCCCATACTGCATCCTGGTGCCTTCTCTTCCCCAGGTAAGGGAGGCGCACACATCCGGTTGTCTACATGATGTAAAAGAAAACATGATTCATCAGACCAGGCCACCTTCTTCCATTGCTCCATGGTCCAGTTCTGAAGCTCACGTGCCCATTGTAGGCGCTTTCGCCAGGGGACAGGGGTCAGCATGGCCTCTCTGACCGGTCTGTGGCCACGCAACCCCATACGCAGCAAGCTGTGATGCTCTGTGTGTTCTGACACCTTTCTATCATAGCCAGCATTAACAATTTCAGCAATTTGTGCTACAGTAGCTCTTCTGTGGGACCAGATGGGCTAGTCTTTGCTCCCCATGCACATTAATGAGGCTTAGGCACTAATGACCCTGTCACCTGTTTGAGGGTTATCCTTCTGACGACAGTGGTAGCTCAATGGTTAAGACATTGGGCTACTGATCGGCAGGTCGTGAGTTCAAATCCCAGCACCGCCAAGCCGCCACTGTTGGGCCCCTGAACAAGGCCATCAACTGCTCCGATGTATAAATGAAATTAATGTAAGTCACTCTGGATAAGGGTGTCTGCCAAATGCTGTAAATGTTCTATGGACCACTTTTGGTAGGTACTAACCACTGTATATTGGGAACACCCTGACCCAATTGTCTAGCCATCACAATTTGGCCCTTGTCAAAATTGCTCAGATCCTTACACTTGCCCATTTTTCCTGCTTCCAACAGATCAACTTCAAGAACTAACTGTTCACTTGCTGCCTAATATATCCCACCCCTTACCAGGTGCCACTGTAACGAGATAATCAATGTTACTCACTTCACCTGTCAGTGGTTTTAATGTTATGGCTGATCAGTATAAACGTGAGTACTTTAGTTTTCACTCAAGGATCATTTTAACTTGCTACTTTTTCCTTTAAATTAAGATTTGACACAATGACCATGATTTCTCTCAGGTAATAGTTTTCTGCATGTTTTCCACCCCTGTGTGTGCTACAGTGAGAGCTGTACAGATCGGCGCCAGGAGCTTGCACATAAAGTGCAAAATCAGCCTGTAGATGTGCTGTTTTACTGATCCATGCATTATTCACTCCCACAAACAGACTGAAAAAACAGTCGTGCGTGTGCGGTTGTGATGGCGTAAGCATTTGTCAGAGAAAAGCATACTGACCTCTATGTGTACTGGCAGTATTTTTCTCTTTCTGAACTCCTGCAGTACCGAATATCTACAAAATAAGTAAGCAGACACTTTGTAGACCATGCGTGTTAACATTTATTCCACCCATGCAGAAGTACACAATGAACCTATGAAATGAAAATTCATATCCAAAGTGAACCAAGGTACCATAAACAATTAAAGGGGGGAAAAAAATCACAGTTTTAGACACATAGCAGCACTTGTGCATCTCCTCAATATTGGCACTGCACTTTAATGTACAGTAAGTACCTGATGTATCAAACAGATATTTCTATAAGTGAGCTGTGTTTGTCTAAACGTTCCACAGCTTCAACCAAAGCTTAGCTTTTCTACCTCTTACATTCACACACATTCGCACACACACAGTATGGACAGAAAAGCAGTGGATGAGGTAAAACGGTATACAGAATCCAGTGATTAATGATTCTGGGTGGTTTGTAGATGCTAACAGTCTCTACTATTAAAAAATAAGGCAATATATCAAAGAGAAAAATACATGAATTTGAAATTTGTCAATCAATGTGAAGAGAATCATGAATCTGGAGTAAAAATCCTGAAAAGGCTCAGGCATTAAAGTGCTTGGAAATCAGTGAATGGGGAAGTTTGTTTATTTCATCTATGAGGAAAAAGCCTAATAGCCAAATCTAGGTGTCTTTGTATTTAACTTCAATAAAGATTTAGAATTTAAGTTTCCTTTTTTACATCACTAGGTTAACTATGCAGAGATGCAGTAAATACTGTAATTTGTGTCATATCAAAGAAACAACTTAATTTGTAAGATGGCGATTTTTGTGTGTGTGAGAATAGCAAACAGGTGTACTGTCTGTCTACAGCATGCCTAAATATTTTTGATAAGTATATGGATATATAGCATACGTATACAAGTTAGGAGTCCAGAAGAGCTAGACTGGCATTCTGCACTAGTGATTTCAGTGATTGTGGGTAGAGTACAGCACTGAGGGCTTTGGCACAGAGCACGGTGAAGTGGTCCTGTCCTCTTCATGCCTCTAGACGTTTGTTCCATGCTTCAGCGGGTAGCTCAGATTGGAGAGGAGATCCAGCATGCGTTTCAGTGCTCAGTTCTCGGACCGCTTCCAACGGCAAGGCAAAGAGAATCGGCTCATCCGTGCCAAGACCAGCCCTGGACATGTAGCGTGTGCAATCCACTTTACATGCCCACAGTCTTTCTTATGGGATGTGATGACGTTTGGCTTTTCACATGCACGTGGTCGTCTTCGTAAATCAAAAGCTACAAAATAAATAATGTAAACGGGGAAAAAAACTCCTCCCATTCAGAATCGCTTCCATTTTCTTTTGACAAAGTCCATGAGGTCACGTGTCATCCAGCAAAGCTAAGCCTCTCCTGTTTCCCCAAAGTTCATTTCATCTTGTCATACAAATCTTTACATAAAATATATGTGGAGTTATATTGCAAATACATCTGTGCATCTGGATATTTCAGGAGTAATATAAGGTTATGATGCAGCTCGCAGCTCAAAGTCTCCGTCCTGCTGAAGAGTTCTGCTCTCATCCTTGGCGTCATCTTCAGACAGTTCCTCAGAAGAACAGTGTTTCGTGTACACTAAGCACTCACTGTTCATTTTAAACCTATAGTTTTTTTCTTTCTTTTTTTTTTTTAATCAAGCACACATTAACTTAAAGCATGCATGTCATTTCTCTGTAAATAGATCTTATTTTGCTACACTCCTTTTAATTTCTTTTTAAGTTTTGTAGGTAATTTTATAAGAAAGATCTCATTTTTTTTAAATT
The DNA here is from genome assembly GCA_023630585.1 of Cranoglanis bouderius. Taxonomy (NCBI): domain Eukaryota; kingdom Metazoa; phylum Chordata; class Actinopteri; order Siluriformes; family Cranoglanididae; genus Cranoglanis; species Cranoglanis bouderius. Next base: position 5,504,394 of record CM042548.1, on the reverse strand, counting down.
ACACAGTAGAGGTTTTTTGCTGTAGATGAATTTTTCTCGTCAGCTGGGTGTTCCCGTTCTTTAGCTCACTGTGGGAGAAAGCAGAGACACTCTGAGTCATCTATCACTCAAGTATCCATTCTAAGGAAACATTCATTGAACTTTTCCACATGCTATAATCTCTAAATGCATCTACAGTGGGTATAGAAAAGAATCACCCCCCCTTTAAAATAATCACATTTTGTTGCTTTCCAGCCTGAAATGAAGACAGACACAGTTTTTGTTTTTATCCAGCTGTATTTACTCAGTGCAACTTATAACATCCAAGTGAAAGATATAACACCAACATGTCTAAAAATAAAAAAAAATAAATAAATAAAAAACCAGAATCACTGAGTTGGAAAAAGGATCACCCCCTTGCTTTAATTTGCCTTATTTTTTAAATTACAGCCTTTAGTCTGTTGGGATATGTCTCTACTGACGTTGCACATCTAGACTTTGCAATATTTGCCCACTCTTCTTTGCAGAATTGCTCAAGTTCAGTTAAATTTGCTGTGTGCTTTGGGTCATTGTCATGTTGGAAGGTAAACCTTCTTCCCATAGACAACTTTCTGGCAGAGGGCAGCAGATTTTCCACAAGAATTTGACGGTATTTTGCCCCATCCATTTTTCCTTCTATCCTGACAAGTGCTCCAGTCCCTGCTGCAGAGAAACACCCCCATAACAGGATATTACCACCTCCATGCTTTACTGTAGGAATGGTGTTATTTGGATGGTGAGCTGTATTGGATTTCCGCCAGACATGTCGTTTGGAGTTGAGGCCAAATAATTCAATTTTAGTCTCATCTGACCATAACACATTTTTCCATGTGGCCTCAGAATCTTCAAGGTGCATTTTGGCAAAGCTCAGTCATGGGTGGTTTTTTTCTTGCAACCCTCCCATACAAGCCACATTTGTGGAGAATTTGTGATATTGTTGTCACATGCACACAATGACCACTCTTCGTCATAAATTCCTGCAACTGCTTCAGAATTGCTGTAGGCCACTTTGGTAGCCTCTCTGACCAGTTTCCTCCTGGCTCTTTCATCCAGTTTGGAGTGACGTCCTGATCCAGGGAGGGTCTGTGTTGTACCAAATACCTTCCACTTCTTAATAATAGACTTCACTGTGCTTCTAGGCATTGGTAAAGACTTTTTTTTCTGAAATTTTTTTTGTATCCATCTCCTGACTTGTGCCTGTCCACAACTTCATCCTGGAGATCTTTTGACAGTGCCTTGCCACCCATAGTTGATTGTTTGCTTCAGTTGCACTACAAAATGCTCCACGAAAGCTCTTTTCATGCTGAGCTAATCAAAATGACCACAGCTTTTCACAGTTGAAAGTCAAATGGCTTTGTGTGCCATTGAGAAGGTGATTAGCTATACCTGATTGAGTTTACAAGTTATTTTCAGGAGGGGGGTGATCCTTTTTCCAACTCAGTGATTCTCGTTTTTTATTTATTTATTTTTTTCTGACATGTTGGTGTTATATCTTTCACTTGGATGTTACAAGTTGCACTGAGTAAATACAGCTGGATAAAAACAAAAACTGTATCCGTCTTCATTTCAGGCTGAAAAGCAACAAAATGTGATTATTCTAAAAGGGGGGTCATTCTTTTCTATACCCACTGTATATAATATTATCAAGCAGTGAGTAGTAACATGTTACATTTCTCAGTTACACTTAAATATAGAACCATGAGTGAATTCAGTATTAGATGATACTGTACATTTTCTGCAATTTGAGGGTATTTGGGAAGGAAGCAATATTTTTTTTGCTCAGTTGTTACTCAAATACTTTTTTTTGTTTGTTTTTTCTTAAGTTTAAGTTTAATTTTATATGCTTTTATCATCTGCACCCACAATTGACCTGTCACTTCTACTTCAGAACACAGTGCTCAAAGGTATGCATACCCTTAGGACAAAATAAACACCTGTACTCCTGCTGATTTATGCAATTATCCAGTCACCAAATCATATGTCAGCAGCACAATGCATAAGCTTGTTAGATACAAGTCAAGAGCTGCAGTTTTTGTTCACATCAAACATCAGAATAGGGAAAATACTGTATGAGATCTCCATGACTTTGACTATAACATGCTTGTTAATGCCAGATGGTCAGAGGAGAATGCCCAGAATGGTTCAAGCTGACAGGAAGGCTACGACAACTCAAAGAACCACTATTTACAACTGTGGTGAGCAGAAAAGCATCTCAGAAACCTCAATATGTTGAACCTTCAACAGCAGAAGACCTACGTGTGCATTCACATGCTGACTGAAATAGGACAGTAGAAGATGAAAAAGACCAGGTGATGTTTTTTTTAGTCTTCAACTATCCAGTTTTGGTGAGCTTGTGCCGATTGTAGCCTCAGATTCTTGTTCTTGGCTGACAGGGTTGGAACCTGATGTGGTCGTCTGCTGTTGTAGCCCATCCACCTCAAGGTATGATGTGTTGTGCGTTCTGAGATGCTTTTCTGCTCTCCATGGTTGTCAAGAGTGATTATTTGAGTTACCATAGCCTTCCTAACACATCTGTTCTCTACCCTGCCTCGCAGTTCTCCTGTGACCTCTCTCATCACCAAGCCATTTCCACCCGCAGAACTGCCGTTCCCTGGATGTTGTTGTTTTGGTTTTTTTTGGCACCATTCTGTGTAAACTCTGTAGACTGTTGGGTGTAAAAAATTCCAGGAGATCAACAGTTTCTAAAATACAGTTTTGGTCTGGCACCAAAAACCATGCCACAGTCAAAGTCACTGAGATCACATTTCTTCCCCATCAAGATGTTTGATGTGAACATTAACTGAAGCTCTTGACCTGTATCTGCATGATTTTATGCATTGCACTACTTTCTTCATACATCATCTTTCCAAAATATTAACACTAATGTTTTGTATTGTTGTGTTTTATAGATATTGTTCTTAGAAACTTTTGCACTCAACTGTAAACTTTTATGCTTATACACACAGTGATGCTTATGCACTAGTATTACACTAGTGTTCTCAAATCCTAATCAGTCGTGACTGATTGTTTAAGCAGTTCATGTTTCACTATATATTTTCTACTTCAGTTATTGTTGAACTGAAATAAAAAATATTGATTATTTCAGTCTGGTTTAGACTTTCTACCCCAGATAACGTCTTCTGACAGGCTGACACTACTTTCATTGGACCACAAATAATGACAAACTAGCTAGATAAAGTGCATGAGTGTGTAGTACCTGACACTACAACATAGACAATAATTGCGACCAGGCCCAGGACGATAGCCACGATGCTGAGTAGGCGAGCCAGGCGACCCAGACGTCTTGCCCCATCGATATCTCCCTGCTGTAGGCTGTTTCTGGACTGAATGAAAAAGACAGAAAAATGTTGAAGGCTGCAAAATCTCCCTGAACAATCTCAGATCTCACAAAGTGCTTCTTGCTCAGATATGTATGAGTTGCCATTACAGTAGCAGCCTAAACAAAGAGCAGCACCTGAACACTGTATCACACTGCATAAAGATGGATTAAGTTATTTTGACTAGGATTACTTCCCCGCTTAGTGTATGGAATCATATTACGTTTAGCTTTTTATTCTAGAGAATGAAATAACCACAAGGTGCTATTGTGAGTCCTGCCACTGCCATCATCAGTGGCGTGGACACATGCTGAGCTTCCTGACGACTTCGTATTCTCGTTAACAGGGACCCTATGCCACCACTTCCTCTTAGTGCTTCAGTGCACTCTGGGGAAAGCCCCTCTAGACTGCATTAAAGCAATCGATACAGAGCAGCGCAGCTGAAAGAAAAAGCCCCTGACAGGCAGCTCACCCTACAGCACAATTTCCATACATACCATTACCCCTATACTTCTGTTTACATGCTCAGTGAGGTGATATAACCTTAAAAATCTTTCAGCAGATGCAGAAGAGCAGCAACCGGCAAGACTTCAGATTAGCTTTTACACTGCCGCTGTCCGTGGTGCTGAACAGGATTTGGCAAAGCGGTGTGAAATGGATGCCTTTTTACTGCAGTTCACTGCTGATCTCAGAAGAAAAATAAATCGTTCACATCCTCTGGTGCATACATCAGGGGTCATCAATTAGATCTGACATCAGGCCAATTTCTCAAGGAATTTGATATCCAGCCACAGAGAACGTGGCAGAAACACAGAACTGAATATAATGCGGTAAATGTAGATATCTATTTCAAATATTTAATTGAATAAGATTATAATGTAATCCCAATGAAAATTACTCTTAGAAATATATTACTATAATATTACTTAGAAATATAATACTATAATAGTATAATATAAAATACTAACAGCAATCTTTTTCAGTATAATAGTTAATAATTTCAGGCTGTTTACATGACTCTTCCATGCTGTTTACCATGCAATGATTTAACCTGCGCAAACAGCTCCAATATGAGAGACTAGGTCCTCATATAGTGGTGGGACAGTATTTAATACTTTACCTTTTTTTTTCTTTTTTTTTCTTTTTTTCTTTTTTATATATTTTTTTTATTACAGATTCTACATCAATTTAATGTAACTGAACAATGGGTTGGAGTCAGATAATATATTAACATCTAAAGCAGAAAGCATTATCCTTTGAGTTGTAATGAAATATTGTGTATTTGTTTGATCCAAGACAGGCTTTAGATTTAACAATCAACTAGGTAATAACTAGACAAGCCTTATAATCTCCTATTTGTACTGGACTGTATGCACACCATGGCCACCTATTATACTCCATCTCAGCATTGCAGGTGTGTTTGCTTAGAGCAGGGGTCACTACAGTAGGGGATTGAATTACTACTCTGTCGAACTGCTTCTGAGCAGAGTGAGAACCCCCCCCCCCCCCCCCCCCCACACACACACACACAGAGACCTTGAGCAATAAGCAAGCTATGTTTCTGTGAGGAGAATGTTCCTTTGTGCCCAGACTTTGAATTTAATTCAACGTTGTATATGCTTTTGTGTATGCACACACTACAACAGTGATGCAGTTCACTGGAACCACAGCCACAGTGCTTGATCATTGATTATTCTGCCTTTATACTATACTGTGTGTGTATGGAATGAAGAAATGTGCAACCCCCCTTTTCTCCTTCACCAAATGCTACAGCGTGGCTCTGACATCTTAGCAGAGGTATGTGTGGCTGGAGCAACGAAGCTTTATTGATCCCCTAGTCCAGTCAGAGTGAAAAGCCACCTTGGTGCTTTGAATCAATGGAATTCAAGTTCTTGAAAAACTGTGCATAGTAAAGTGCCATTTACCTTTCCTTCCTCCCTTCATCCCCTCTGGTTTATAATTACACAGTATCAGGACAGATGGGATACCTGTAATGTGATGGTGCCAAGCCAAACCTTGTTAATATCTACTAGGGACGTAGTCAATCACTTATACATTCGTCTGAATGAACAGACGATGTGATCTAAACAGATAAAAATACAGATAATACGATGCACAGGGTTTTTTTTTTTCTTTTTCAGATATGAAGTTTGCAGGACGAACAAAGACCTGGTGCTGTATGATGCATTTACAGCATTCTGCCTGGTCAGGGTCATGGTAAATTAAATTAGATTACTAGTATGTTTATAATTTGGGAAACAGGATGAACTAAATTTATTAGAAAACAAACAAACTAAAAAAAAAATATATATATTTTTTTTAAACTCCACAACTCTAGATGAGACAAATTATGTACTCTAGCCGAGGTTGAGGAAACGTCAGAGCCAAAATTCACAGACCATGTTGACATGCTGGAATTTCTGCCTCTGGAATTTTCTCCCATAAACTTCTGGTTTAGGCCACTCCCACTTCAGGTTTAAACCTGAATATGGATACAGATACAGATATTTGGAGCACCAAACAGGTACAGATACAGTTAGAGTCCTTGTGTTACACCCCTACTATCTACATGCTGTTAAACCTGACATGTTAATGGGTTCTTATGTTAATGTTTGTTCCTGTAGAGAGAACCCTTAATAGGTCTATATAGAACCCTGCAAATGAAGGTGTTACCATTCACAAAAGGTTCCAAGTAAAACCTATTTAGAAAGCTAGGACTGTTAACCATATATTTTGTTTCTAAGAGTGTAACAAACTTTTTTTTTCTTTTCTTTTTTTTTTTTTAGGCTTTGGACATTTACCAAGTTCTGTATAATTGTGTGAGCAGTGAGAAGCTGTGCAGGAATCTAATGATTTATGTGTTTTCTCTGCAAGGACGAGGATCAAGATTACTTCCCATGGTGTGATAAATGGATATTATTATTCCAGCAATATTTTATTTGTGGATTTGAAATTCTTTGGCACTACTGCAGAGCAAGCATTTATGCATGGTATTTGATGCACTTGACAACACCGTAAGCCCTCCCCCCTCGATATTGCCCAGTGTTATGTTGTTAGATTAGGTCAGGTTATGTTATGTTGAAGGAGTACTTTCTTCCAAGCTTAAGCCATTAATAATGGCAGGAACAGCCCTGTTAAAGGTCAGAAGCAAAAGTGACAACAAAGTAATGTCAGCACTGGAAGAGCTACTCACACTGTTCAATCAACCACTGACTCAGCTCTCTTATCGTACAGAAAGCCTCTGCGGTCAGTATGTGAGCAGGTGCACTAGAAACATGATCTCACTGACACTGAGCATCTATAAAGTGATGGTTCACTTAGTAGTGTAAAAACGCAGCAAATCCTTTTTCAACATGTGCAGCTTGGACAAATTGCTCGATAGGCATTATCATTTTTCTTAGCTTTTATTTGTTTGCAGCTGCTGAGCTTTTGCTTAAAGAGTCATCCGTTGCTGGAAAGGTTCCTGCTCTACTGATCAGGTCATACTAAGAGGAGGAATAAAACAGAAGGGGAACGTAAACCGAAATGCGTGGGCTTTGTTGCAGCTCCGACAGCCATAACTGCCTAGCATGCAGTCTTGTAGCTCTGGCCCTCCCTTTATGTCAAGCATTGCATAGTCCAATAAATGGGCTTAGTAATGTGGTCCTTCCTGCATCCATGAGCTGCAGCTTGCAAGTACATCTTACTGATCTCTGTAACCAACTGTATTCGTTGCCTTCCAGTTCATCTCAAGAGTCTTTGATAATGCAGTAGAAAGAAACACCTTGACAATGCGTTGTCTGTCCTCTCCCTCTCTTTTGCTCCCACACTGCCTTCTATAGTTAATAAGCTGTGTAAAGGACCTCCGCTAGCATCTAACAGGGTGTGAAAGTTGTTTCTGTGCCTGACCTCTGACTAACAACTGCAATTTCCCCGTCTCTCCTACTATTGAGTTAAAATGCCAGCTCTTGTTTCTTCTGGAACTCACCCCTCTGATGGAGTAGAAATGAAAGCAAAACCCATTAGAATCCAGTCATCTGGTGAACAGGCTCAGGCTGCTTGGATGACTGTGGTTGGTGTGTAAGGCATGTTTGCGACACAATATCAGCCCTTACAAACAATACAAGTAATCATTGTGCAGTGTCCTGTCAGTACACTCTTCAGTTTGTCCCTCAAGTGAAGCTCTTCATGGTCCTATGTAAAACCCTACAGTGGAGCGTTTCTCTTTCAGAAAGCGGTTCCAAGTAGATCTCTATCTGGAAGCTAAAGATAAATTCCTTGAAGAACCGTTTTTTTAAGAGTATACAATATTTCCCTGTGTGGATGTGTGGATGAGTCCTAAAAATCGTCCTCCTGTAGCCTCGTATCATGTCTCCATTTCCCCACACTGTGTCGGTGAAAAGTGGAGCAGATTCTAACTTTACTAATTTGCAGGAATTGGAGTTACTGCATGCACATGACACTGCTGAAACAGCAGTTCAAAACAATCTGTCTTTGCATTTCTCTAGAGAGACAACTCTCCGTTTTCCCTGTAGAGACAAAATGATAGGCACAAGGACAGCACTGACACATTGGCTGAAGTCCTAATGTGAAAGTCTGGAGTACACAGGGACAACTAAGAAATAATTCTCCCACTTTTTTAATCTTCTCCACTGAGAAAAATATTGTAGATCAGTCCACACTCTTGGACTGCCCTGAATTCCTCAAGGGTTTTTGAATAGTCAAGAGGTTTTACGTGTACCTCGACTCTGCCTGTCTGTCACTGGTGTAAGCTTGTCTTGTTACTGTTACCATCCCTGGAAAAGTGGAATCAATCTTTCAACTCCAGATGGTTCACTGGCTATCTATGGCTAGGAGTCCTCAAAAACAAGAAAGAGAGAAATAAGGAGAATGATACAGAACAGAAAGAAGTTTTCTGTTTTCCCTTCACATATCCAATTCCCGATATGTAGATATCCAATTTCCCTCCTCTCCAAGTGTTTCTTACTATCATGAGTCAAATGGGCATCCCCACGAATAACTATTTCTGATACACTAACGTCTGGGGAAGACCATTTGGTTCAACATCTCTTATGAGAGAGTGGAGTCGGTTTTTTCAACACTGCACGCGCACACACACACACACACACACACACACACACACACCATTCAGGCCAATGCATGGAGCCGCACCCAACACTACCATCCTGCCTCTAGCACTAAATGAGAGGCTGTTATGAGTAATGATTCCCTGTTGGAGGCTGCAGGAATAAATGATTACAGTGGGAAAGACATTATCTTGGCACATTTTGGATATCTGATATAAGCAGACAGTGCTTGCTGGTGGCCAGTGCAGGTTTTCTTCTACCTATAAAACTGGCTTATGTTACTGATTTCCATCTGTGATGTTTTACAGATGATTCAGGCAAGGAACAGGGGAATATACTAATGTTGGGTTTCAGATTATACAATGTTGGACTTTATGATTATTAAAGTATTCCTAGTAAGGAACCGAGTAAGAGTTCAAATGTGTCCATTCTGAAATGCATGAGATTATTGTGATAGTCAGTCTGGTTTAGGTTTGGGCCATGAATGCGAGAAACAATTTTCTCTCAGTGCCAAGCCGTAGCTCAGTGTGTAGCATGGCTATAAATCACTTTTGTTTTTTTTTGTTTTTTTTTGTTTTTTTGCGCATTTAGCTGTACGAATGCTCTGGGCACATTAATGTGAACTGAACTGTAATGAAGAGTCACAGACATAGAGACACATATTTCAGTGCTGAATTAATATCAGTGGGTCTTTACAGTGTAACAGAACATGTCTTATTTTAACATTACACTCTCAGAGAAAAGGTACTAAACTGTACCACTGCTTGACTCTGAAATGGGACCACCAAGCGTACACTGTTTGTACCTTTGTACCTTTAGTATGTTAGTATGTTTGCTTAGAAAGGTGATGTAGCATAGATTTCAAGCTTTATTGTAAAAGCTAATTACGGCAATTTATTTACCTTTTCCAAAAGGTGCACTATGTCCAAATTTCTGGGTGAAAAATAAATAAATAAATAAATAAATATTAAAGGTACACAAGATAAGAGTAGCAGCCCACTGAAGAGTTAAGAAAATGTACTGTTTATTGATTTTTATTTTTATTTTTTGTCACAGTGAGAATTTGAAAATGGGTTGATGTACACCTGCTTCTATTTATTACTTAAATTCGCACCCCTTATTAGGCTATATTAACTATGAAATACTGGGAAAGTCGCGCAAATGTGCAGAATGCAACTTATACATCATTTCCTTACCATGATGGAATACACGAGCGCTACGATGCTGACGGGCCACACGGGACAGAAGCAGGACAGGATGACCAGCAGCAGGTAGTCTTTGGGCTTGGGCTGCTCCTGCACCGCGTTGCCGGTGGATGAGGTGCGGCTCAGACTTGGTCTGGAGGAGGACAGGGGCGCCGAGGCGAGCTGCACCACCGAGCTGGATCTCTGTGGTCCTCCATGGCCGTTCTGCTCGCCCTCGGTTCCTTTCTCTACGTCCACAGTGAGTGTGCCCGAGGTGGACATGCTGAGCCCGTTTCCTCCCCCGCCGTCAATCAGTAGCTTCTCCGTCTCCTGCTGCGCCCTGCCGCTTTCAGCCAGACCCGACTTCTCAAACTCACTGTCGGTGTTTATGGCCATGCTTCACCTCCGAAAGTCAGTTTACACTGAGGGGGGGAAAAAAACAAACAAAAAAAAACTTCCGTTTTGTAGAAACGCTGGTGTAGAAACGAAGTAATGCGGCAGCGCTAAACTTCCATCATCTGCAGTTCAGTTACGCACTGGTCTAGTTCCCAATAAGACGTGTTACAACAGATCCTACTAATAAAGTTCACTTTCAGCATCCACTAGACGCTCGAAGGATCAGTCACATCCGGAGAAGTGTAGGCTGTCAGTGTGCTCCCGTTCACATCTGCTCGTTTCCTCTTCCCCGGGCACTTCAGATCAGCTCTTCCATTCAATCCGCCCTTTTCACAAAAGCAATCAGACCAAAGCGAATCAGAGGAATAGAAGAGGTCATTCACCAAAGCGCACCATCATCACTTTTCTTCTTTGCGCAAGATTCAAAGGTGTTTGCGAGAACCAAAATAAGCCGCTTTTCTACGCGCACAAACGCAGAGAGAGAGAGAGAGAGAGAGAGAGAGAGAGAGAGAGAGAGTGAGTGAGTTTGTTTGTTTGTGTGTGTGTGTGTGTGTGAGAGAGAGAGAGAGAGAGAGAGAGAGAGAGAGCAGAAGCTGCGTGTCGTGCCGCGGGGCTTTTTTGCTTTCTTGTGTTTAAAGCTGTTGTTGCGTTAAAGCTGCTGATGAGGACGGCTCGAGCTTCACTTCACTGCACACTGTTCACTACAGGACTGTGCACTGTTCCTCCCATCAGCCCCCGCGCTGCTGCGCCCGGACTCTCCCCATAGACAGAGGTGCAGAGAGGCACTCCCTATATCGCTCACACCATTCTCTACATTTCAGTCCGACGGAAATAGGTATCGGACAGTCTCAGATCAATTTTTGTACATATAAGTTACAGATTCTAAAAATCAATAAGAAATCAGCGGTAGTCTACAAATCCAGCACGATTACAAAATGCCCATAGTATGAGTAAGAGAATGAATAATGCTGTTTAATTATACATGCCGTGCTTTTTCTGTAAATGCTGTCGAATGCATTTATGCAAATCTTGCTTTTGTTGAGCTTAACTACTGTTTTGCATTCAAATTTTTAGTATTTAAAGTTAAATGCAATAGGGGAAAAAAGCATGTTAATCCCATCATTAATGTTTGTAATGTTTGGTTGCACTGGAGAGAGGAGTGTGAAAAGCTTTTCATTAGTGTTTAAGGTATAATGACAATAAAGTTGAATTGAATTGAATTTATCCAACGTGTGAGACCCCACGCAGACAGTAACCCAACCTTAGGATCGAACCCAGGACCTAGGAGCTGTGTACACCGATCAGCCATGCTATCAGTGATGCTATCAATGTTATCAGCCATAACATTAAAACCACCTGATATTGTGTAGGTCTCCCTTGTGCCGCCAAAACAGCTCTGACCCGTCTAGGCTTGGACTCTGAAGGTGTGCTGTGGTATCTGGCACCAAGACGTTAACAGCAGATCCATTAAGTCCCTGTAAGTTGCGAGGCAGGGCCTCCATGGATCGGACTTGTTTGTCCAGCACATCCCACGGATGCTTGTTCGGATCGAGAGCTGGGAAATTTGGAGGCCGAATCAACACCTTGAACTCTTTGTCATGTTCCTCAAACCATTCCTGAACAATTTTTGCAGTGTGGCAGGGTGCATTATCCTTCTGAAAGCATCCACTGCCATTAGGGAATACCGTTGCCATGAATGGGTGTACTTGGTCTGCAACAATGTTTAGGTAGGTGGTACATGTCAAAGTAACATCCACATGAATGCCAGGACCCAAGGTTTCCCAGCAGAACGTAGCCCAGAACATCACACTGCCTCTGCCTTCTTCCCATAGTGCATCCTGGTGCAAAGCTAATTGACAGTGAGCTAAAGGTTCTTAATCTGATTTTAACACACTTGAGTGTTTGCGGTGTTATCTGCTGCTGTTTCATGTCAAATGTAGCAGAGTGCCCTGGAGAAACTGTATTTCATACCACACTCAACACATCTGTGATGAGAAAGAATGACAATAAAGTTGACTTTGATTTTGAGATACCATGGTGAGTGCATGTGTGAGTGACAATAGGATTTTTTTTTTTCTTCATTTGGCAAAATGATAATTAAGAGCCAGGTAGTCAGCACAATAAAAAAAGCAAATAAAACATCATGGTAGGGAATGATCACTCTTTCAAGGCAATGAGTCTGCTAAATGTGTTTTATTGCACCATACTGCTTGAAATGCGTGTAAAAAGCACAGATCTACTGGCATTATATGGTCGATGGTTTACCCAAAATTACCCTGATGGAAAATCATTCATCTAAATATTATGCCAAAGTATTTTAATAAATATCAGATCTTAATCACCCCTGAAAGTAAGCATTATGCCCTTTTCATGCCATAATAGATCAATTCCAATAACAGGGATCACATTGAGCAAACGGCTGTCAGTCTGTTTCATTAAGCGCCTTCATCATTGACAGTTGACAATTGACAGGAGTCATTACTTGTAGTGTTCTGGTGTTGCTTCTTCAACAGTTGTTTGTGCAACAGTTGAGGTTAACTGTGGTGCATTTTCCTGTCCTGCAGTTCCTTTTTCAGGAGTAACTTGCTCTTCCTGCTCTGGAGTTTCATTCTCTAGAGTTTCTTGCTCTACAGTTTCTTGCTCTGGAATTTCTTTCTCTAGAATGTTCTGCTCTGGAGTTGCTAACACTGAAGTTTTGTTCTCTGCAATTTCTTGCTCTAGAGTTTCCTGTGCTAGAGTTTCTTGCTCTAATGGTTTCTTCTCTGGATTGTCTTTCTCTGGAGTTTCCTGCTCTAGAGTTTCGTTCTCTAGAGTTTCTTGCTCTAGTGTTTTCTCGTCTGGATTGATTTCCTCTGGAGTTTCTCGCTTCAGAGTTTCCTGCTCCGGATTGTCTTTCTCTGCAGTTTCCTTCAATGTCGTTTCTTGTTCTGTAGGTGCTTGCTCCAGAGCCACTTGCTTGGAAGGTTCTTGTTCAGTAGTTGATTGTTCTGCTGTTTCTTGGTCTGTATTCCTCTGTTCCTGTGTTTGTCCTGGAATAGTTTGCCCTGTTGCTGTGGCTGTGAACATGCCCTTGTATTTTTGTCTGTCCTCCTCTCTCTTCTCCTCCATACGCATGTTGAGAACAGCTAGCTCTTTCTTCACTGCCTTCTTCATACTTGGGTCTAGATCCAGCACCCTCTGAAAGTCAGCCCTGGCCTCAGCCTCGTTCCACACCTCCATGTGTGCCTTTCCCCGCAAATAGAAAGCTTTCATCACCCCTACGCAACACAAACCAGTGTATAATAGTGCTTCACATACAATTCTCAAAACGACTTGGTGTATCACCGTTATTCTATATGATTACACAGTAACTCCATTGTTTACACCAACCTGGAATAAGTTCAAACCAAAGTTATGAAATCTAAATTCTACACTCACCAGGATGCTGGTTGATGATGTCACTAGTGTGCTCAATGATCTCGTAATACTCCTGCATGCGCAGCAGACACTGGCAGTAGTTGAGTGTGAGAGTGTTGGCCATCTTCTCCAGCTTTAGCCAGGGGGCCTCCCAGGCCTTCTCCTAAAAGAACACACACACACACACACACACACACACACACACACACACACACACACACACACACACACACAAAAAAAAAAAAAAAAAAAAAAAAAAGCTGTAATCCTGAAATAATGCATGGGACAAATTCCCCAGTTGCCCCTCCATGACTCTGTAGCTGCTGCGCTCTGTTAAACTTGCCTACACAATAAAGGCAAATTACTAACTTAACATAACCACCACAGGATGAATTTCAGTATTACATTACATGTCTTCAGCCAGAAATTAACTGGGATTATTAGGTATATATCAGGCATTCAGATATCAACTTAATTTTCCATTCACTTTTATCCACCAACTAGTCATCAACCATCCATATGCAAGTCTTGGCTCTCTCACCTTTGACTGAACATTCTTGATGCAAAGGATTGCCTCCTTGTACTTGTTTGTGGCCTCCTCAAAGCGACCCTGTTTGTACAGTTTGTTCCCTTGGCCATGGAGCACAGGAACAGCCTTCAGTCTCTCCTCATCACTCATCGCCCACGACTCCCTGTGATACTCTCGTGGCTGCTGGACCTGAACAACACAACCCACAAAAAGAAAAAAAAAGCATTAAATAATTAATATAGTGTAGTTAATAATATAGTGTCTATAGTGTTATAGCTCCCTATAAACCATAAAAATGTACAGTATTGCTCTTGAGAACCTTAAACTGAAAATAAATCCAGAGCTCAACCTAGTGGCCGTTCTTGAGAAGTATTTTAGAAGTTCCTCTTGCATTTTCAGATTTGTAATAAATTGCAAAACAGAAATCTGTTACACAACCGGTTTATGAGATACCCTGACGAAAACAACATGTGCGTGCTCAATATTTAGTATCTCATTGTACGTGAAAGAATTTCTTTACACATGTGTCTTAGTCAGTAAGTGAGAGAGATGAGGATGACCTTTAGCAGTTCTAGCACAAAGATGAGAGGCTGCGGATCTTTCTGGAGCTCATCAAGATCGTCGTAACCCAGGGTGTGAAACGCAAACATGTTAGCCATGCCACAGGTGTGGATGTGCCAGTCCACTGGATCTTTTCCCTCTGCAATGCGCCGAAGACTTTTTGCCACCATGGGGTACAGACCAGTGTGCTGTTCAGTATCAGACAAACCAGAGAAAAACAAATACACACAAAGATGGCTCCTGTCTTTTGACAAACAGATTGAGATATTTGTATACTGCCTATTGCTAGGATATTCTAAAACTGAAATTAAATAAAGGTATCATCCCTTTTCTTTCTTTTTTTTTTTTTTTGAGAGCTATATCAAGCAAAGCTCACTGCTGTAAGGAGAAGTAATGTGAGTCATGTTGTAGGGCTCAGTTTTGACAGCAGTACATAATAACTACATCGGGTAGGTGCATTCAGCTTAATCCTCCGTTAGGCACTTGAGCTGTAGACACTAGGCTTCTGTTTCTCTTACATTGCTAATGAACAGAGCTTATGGGGGCTATTTGGGCCTGCATCCCACCATAATGTTTACTGACCAAAATATCAGCTGCATGCTATAGCTCTCACAGGGCCCGTACTAACATTGCACAGCAGCACTTGCATTTAGCCTTAACTGAATTGAATTTAATATACAGAACTCAGCACCATGAAAACAGTCAAATGCTGCACGTAAAAAGTTCGTACACAAACAGTGTGACAATGTCGCTTTTGCTGGCAATGAGCATGAAATCGTATAGTATCACTGGCTATTAAATATTCTATCAGCTGTTGTTTTGTTGAGTTCCCAGAACTCAGAGTCATTTTAATTAACTTTCACTGCGGTTGGCATTTTGCATGGTGATATTTACATAGTGATGTTCATTTGCACAAGTCTTACATCACTCAGGTTGTTTGAGTACATTCGAGTTGTCGGAGAGAACTGAACGATGGTACTCACGATTATGTCACACCAGAACTCTGCAACTTCTCGTATGCGCATGGACTTGAGCAGAGCCTCCCATACGTCCAGCTTGAACATGTTCCCGACCACCACTTCCATGGGCACCCCGACCTTCTTACTGTCATCCAGCACCGTACGATCGTCATTGCACAGCATGGTTCGGAAATGGAAAGTCACCTGTGGGCCACAGAGGATGAAGATCAGAGGGCACAAATAGCCTCCAAATTCAGAAAAGCGTTGCAAGTATAAGTCAGATACCTTATGTGTATCAAATTGTCTGGTTGGCATAGTAGTTTGGGGGTTGTGAAACTGAGCCTCTGCAGGAGACCTATAGCACTGAAGAGGTTAGTGCTTACTCAGCTCTAATATACATAATCAAAGCCTCAGAGGTCTTGATTATTAGCTGGTGAGTTGAATAAAGCATTTTCAATCAGGCAAATTGACAAACTCTGCAGTCATGTGCCCCCTGTGGTCTAGGTTGTGTTCGTTATGGTCAACTACAAAAAAGACATCACTATTAAATGAACTTTTTACATTCATTCATTGAGCTTATCCAGGGAGCACTGGGCATGAGGTGGAAATACATCCTGTGTGAGACACCAGTTCATTTCAGGGCAACATACACCTAGGGGCAGTTTAGCATAGCCAATCCAACTATCAGCATGTTTCTAAGAGCTGGAAGGAAGAGGAAACCCACACAGACAGTAGGCTGAGCTAAGGATTGAATTGGAGACCCTTGAGCTGTGAGGCAGCAGTGCTTCCCGCTGTACCATCGTCCTGCCCCCCCCCCATTTTACACTCAGCCTTATTAATGATAGTTTTGCTGAGGACAGTAACATTCCTTCCATTCCAAGCAACTATCAAGTTTTTTATTATTATTTCCTTTCCTCATTTACATAACTTCATAAAGAAGAGACGTGATCAATTGTGTTACAAATAAAGCTATTTGATGCTTAGATCATATTATGCAAACCTGCTTCTTGGTTCATGGTTACTATGCAAATAATACCAGCTGGTAAATATGTGTAACATATCTGAAATGAAAGCAATAGGTTACAGACAACATCATGAAATTATAGCGCTAGCCATATACACATACAATTCTACTGTACCTTGGATCCTGTGATGAATTTGGGAATCTCACCAGTTCCTCCATACAAGATAGTTTTTTTGATTCCCTCCACACCAAGCAGCAGACTGTCCACCATATTGTATATATGTAGAGACAATTGTGTCTGGACAAGTACTGTATGTCTGCACTGTATAGGTGAGTATTAAAGTCTGAAGTATTGCCTGTGGATTAAAGGACAGGGATAACAGGATTAGGCCTGACAGCTCCACCTGCCATCCACAGAAGGGCTTTTCTCAGCACTTTTCACCCGTGATCATGTCTCACCAGAAATGTCTGGAATATGCTGGGAGACAGACGAGTGTTTGTCCCTCTGTGTCAGCCTCCACGGTGGTCCATGCTAACAGGAGAGAGCAGAGACCCATGGACTCAGTGCCCCCGGTGTACACATGTGGCTGACAGCTGGAGAGTGTGCTCACAGAGCTCCCGCTGAACAGCGGTTCAAACAAGCCATCTTCTACTTTTACAACTTTATAACATTACAGAGATGGGCTTTACTGATTAGCTCAGCACAGCTAGCTGCATTCTGTGCATATGTCACATTAGTGAGCAACAATTTCACTTTGAGTTGGACTATTACGATAGTAAGGTTTGAACATTAAGCCACAGCAGTATGGGGAGGGTCCTGAGAAAAGGACACTTCCTTTAAAAGGAAGCATGCATTGCTTACAAAGACAAAGTGTGCTTACATTCCTCCAGTCATGTGGCCATTGGTATTGCACAACGGTTTGAAATGAGAACTCTGAACTAAACCAATCAGAACTGGCTTGCAGCATGGTTCATCTGCCCTCTAGTGGCAGCAATGTGGATACTTCCATGTGCGCTGTGCTCTGCGGGTGTGAACTCTTTCATGTGCGCTAAACTGTGATGGGATTTTCAGACTATCTGGTGTTGCCCAGAAGAGGTTGAATTTCCTTTTGAGTCTGGTTTCTCCCAAGTTTTATTCCTTATGCCATCTCAGGGACTTTTTTGAAGAGCAAGCCAGAGGTGACAGACTCAAGGAAAATGTAGAGTCTAAATCTACGTAGACCCAGTTTCTGTAAAGCTGTTTTGTGACCATGTTTATTCCTATAAGTGCTATACAAATAAAAAAAATATATTAATTGAAAATGCACACTTCCATATGCACTGGGACTACATTACTATTTGTAAAAGGTACTGTTCCGTTTGTAATTTTGTACTACAAAACAGTATACAGAAAATTTGGAATTTTGATCCAGATAGGACTTTTAGTAGAGGTGGTATGAACACTTCCTGATTCTGCATCTTAACTGACAATTACAAACCAGTTTCCATTTGTGTTTTTATCCCTGATCTATTTAGGCTTGTGGTAATAGACATCAAAATTGACTTATTTGGTTTTCCTCGTTCCTTTCCTTTCCTTTCTCTTTTCATTGTCTGTGCAAAGGAACAAAATTAAGATCTACTATAAGATGAATTTCGGCAGTCATACAGTGGTGTGAAAAAGTAACTGATTTCTTCTGTTTTTGTCTATATCTCATACAAAACTGTTTCAGAAATTAAAACACAATCTAAGATAAAACAAAGGCAACCTGAGTAAACACAAAATACAGTTTTTAAATGATAATGTTATTTATTGAAGCAAAAAAGTTATCCAATACCAACTGGGCCTGTGTGAAAATGTATTTGCCCCCGTAGTTACTAATTCCCCAAATCTATGAAACTGCATTCATAATGGGGTTCAGCTGAACTAGAGGCAACCAGGCCTGATTACTGCAAACCGTGTTCAATCAAATCAGCACTTAAATAGAACTTTTCCAACAGCATGAAGTTGGTTAAAAGGTCTTACCCAGTAACACTCTATGCCAAAATTGAAAGAAATTCCAGAAATGATGAGGAAGAAGGTGATTGAAATACATCAGTCTGAGAAGGGTTACAAAGCTATTTCAAAGGCTCTGGGACTCCAAAGAACCACAGAGAGAGCCATTATCTCCAAATGGAAAAACCCAGCACAGTAGTGAACCTTCCCACAGAATTCCACAAAAAGAACATCATATCTATGGTCAAGCATGGTGGTGGAAGTGTGATGGTGTGGAGATGCTTTGCTGCTTCAGGGCCTGGGCAACTTACAATAATTGATGGAAATATGAATTCTGCTCTCTACCAGAAAATCCTAAAGGAGAATGTCCGGTCTTCAGTCCGTAAATTGAAACTCAAGCGTAACTGGATTATGCAGCAAGATAATGATCCAAAGCGTAGGAGTAAATCCTAGTCCTAGATGTAAGTGAAAGACTGATCTCCAGTTATCAGAAGCATTTGGTTACAGTTATTGCTGCTAAAGGGAACAACTAGATTTTAAGTTTAAGGGGGCAATTAGTTTTTCACATGGGTGATAGGTGTTGGATTTCTTTTATTTTTTTTATTTATTTATTTTTTTGCTTCAATAATATAAATAAATAAAAAAAATAAAAAACTGTATTGTGTTTACTCAGGTTGCCTTTGTTTTATGTTGTATTTTGTTTGAAGTTCTAAAACTATTTAGTATGAGATATACACAAAAACAGAAGAAATTCACACCACTGTACATATAAGAACGAAGTTATTGGTTTCTCTTATTCTCAAAAGACTCTAATTTTTTCATCATCTCAGTGTTCCCTTGGGTACAGGCTATGGAAAGCCTATAGTACTTTAGTACATGATTTACAAAAGGTCTGATATGCCTGATGAATTTCAATCATCTTTAATAACAATTTGAGGACAAATGCATTAATCTGTTCATTTCTGGACTGGAGATTTACATATGGTGCCATTTTATTACTCAGACTAGAATATAAAATGGCATATGATCAGAAGTGCTGCTTAAACATCAGCCATGGTATTGCAACATGAATGTCAGATTCTCAATGCCTAGAGAGATTTAGGTGAGGCTTAGGAGACCTGGAGCAGTGGAGCTGTTTTATGTAGTATAGCTGCAGCAGAACTGTACACTGTGCTTCAGGCTGGTTTGATTCTCCACCTGTCTCATGCACACGAGGACTTTACCATTCCTGTATGTCAGCTCTGGTGTCTGAGTGAGTCATTGTGACTGAGTCAGTCCTCCTGCGCACATAGATGAATGTGTATGGGTACGTGTTCGTATTAGTGAGGTGTGTTTTCAAAGAACACAATGTGCATCTTTATAATGACACCATGGAAAGCTGATTAATAATTATGCATCGCGATCTGTTTGTGTAATGTGATATGTTCTCTGCCAGGCTCAAGTACAACAAAGCTTTCTCATTCATAAAGTGATGAGGCTCAATCCCTGGAACAGGTGCTGCAGGGACTTGGCATGGAAACCGTGCCGTGGTTACTGCTTTATCACTAGAGCTAGAGACAAAAATATGTGTCCCCTATGTTCACCATGTAGGGCAGTGGTTCTCAAAGTGGGGATCTCCAAGAGTCTGTGGAGCCGAGACAGGGGTCCATGTTTTATTTTAATTTAATTATAGGAGTGGAAATTACAACCCAGCATTATCAAAGTTATTATACTGAATATTGAGTTCTAATAGTTATTAGCCTGTTTGAGTGGTCACTTGAATTGAATGGGTTTCATCCAAACCTCAATAACTTAAAAACACATAGCCCATAAACAATGCCACGCTGGATATTATTAGTGAAAAATTCTGAAACAGAAATCTCTATAGCTCAATAACAATAACAATGTTCATTAAATAAATCTGTGCTGAAGCGATCCATGGAATTTGTTTTCCACTTAAAGGAATTCTCAGCTACACATGTTTGAGAACCCATGGTGCAGGGGAGATGAGCCTGGTCAAACACTTCTCCTCCACTGGGAGCTGGCCTTTTCACACTTTTGCCTGTGTGCATTCATACCGCATGACATCTGTGTGGATCAGATCAGCTCCTCAGTTATTCACTGAAATGTCATCTCTGGAGATTTCAACAAGTCATGACAGAGGCCTGGACCCCCATCTAAATCACAAGTTCACTGGCCTCGACACCTCTGCCCACAACAGCTCTGCTCTCTGATATCCTACTCACACACACATACTGAGTGAGACCGTTACTGTGTGTGTCCTGACAATCCTCTTATTTCACAGTGGCTCACACACACCACAAAGTTGCTGCCTCGGCAGTTTCAAAATGGCCTCCTGAATGAAAACTGTTCCACCAAGTCTGTATAGCATCACTTCTCTGTGGATATTGCAGATGCAGACACAAACTGACCAGCCAATCAGCAGGATGCAAATCTGAACCTTTGTCTTTGATTTTATCTTTCAGTATATTTCATTTCCATTAGTAAGTCTATTACATTAGTGCCTTTTACTGGTAATTCTACTAGAAAACCATAAACGTTAAGTGCTTCCTGAGCTAACAACTGAATGAGGCTTAATTTCAATATAAAAGCACATAAAATGTTAGGATAAATGCAGAACGTTAAGGGATAAAATTAATAAATAAAATAATATATATATATATATATATATATATATATATATATATATATATATATATATATATATATATATATATATATATATATTTTAAAATAATAATAAAGTAATTAATTAATAAAATTAATTAATAAAAACAAAAAAGTTTCCAAAACAGCAAAAAACAAAAAAATATTTTAATGTATTGGTTTACACTAGACATTGGTGGGTTTCCTATACAGTTAGATTATTTTGGTTCAATAAAAATATCAAAATACATTTTAAATGGGAACAACAGAAATTCAGCCCATTGAAATGTTATTAAGTAGAGCTTTATCCTTGTCAGGGTTGTGGTGGATCTGGAGCCTATCCTGGGAACACTGTATGTGGGGCGGGAATACACCATGGATGTGATGCCAGTCCATTTCAGGGCACCATGCACACACATTCACACACTAATTCACAACTAGGGGTAATTTAACATAGCCAAATCATCTACCAGCATGTTTTTGGGAGGTGGGAGGGGAAACCAGACAACTGGAGGAAACCCATACATACACAGGGAGAACATGCACAGAAACCGAACACTGAGCTCTGGATCAAACCAGGGACCCTGAAGCTAAGAGGCAGCAACATTTTTTAATTATAAGGCATTTGAACTATGTGTATCAAATAATACTGAGTGTCTCACAATGTTTGTTTTCCGATTGGAAATTGAAAAAGTGTACAGAAGCTGTCAGATGCTCCATGAGCCATGGGGTCTGAGAGTCTGGGCTCTGGAGATCCAGTTACTGTCTGTATGGAAGTGGATATATTGTGTGTGTCAATCTGGGGATTATTTTAGGATTCCCTGACCAGGATAAAGCAGGATTGTTTTTTATTACTTAAAAACTGTTATTCTTTTTCTATATTTAAATTATATTGTAATAATAAATATTGCTGTTAGACCCTAATATGTTAGAATGTAGTACCTGAAAGCTCCTGTAGGTGGATGGTCATGAGAGCCAGGTGGAGCAGCAGATGAGTTACACTATAATATTTTTTTTAAAGTAGTCGTCCTGATGATTATGATTTCTACGTGCAGGGTAATTATCATAATCTAGCACTCTTTCGCTTAAGCATATGCTCTGAGATACATAATACATGCAGCCACAGAGCTGTCCGGGCCTGTACAGTAGACACACCTCTGTTCCATCATGCAGAAATATTCTGGTGGATTATTTTGGATTTTTGTGGAACCAAGCGCAACAGCACCACCAGTGGTCATCAGAAATGTACACAGAATAGTATATAGAAGCAAGGCTGGGGCTGATTTCTTTCTAGTCCAGACTGAATATTCATGCAGCCTATCAGTGACAGCCATGTCAAGTGATTACACAGAGTGACAAGCTGATATCTAGGCTGATATTTTTTAGCCAATGTCACTGATACATCTGTAACAAATTAGCAGCAGTGATTGAGAAGGCACATGTGAAATACACTTGTGGGTATAGTGAACACAAAGGAAGTGGATAATTTATCATCATTTCCCCCCAAAATGCCTTTGGAGGACAGACTAAAAGTAGACTGTCCAATCAAAGTATTTAGAAATTAGGAATCAAGAATGTAGCTACCTTTAAGTGTGTGTGTAATAGTTTGCCCACATCATTCTTATTATACCTCATGATATAATGCATCGCTCAACCCTGGCAGTTTCATAAGTTATGCTATTGTTAGAACCCTCCCATCTAATACCACAACCAGTCATCACTGCTCATATGTACACGCACCCACATGTTCTTCCTCACACTGCTACTTCATACGGTTGTATGAGCCTGACAATTCTATAAGCTTCATTACTGAGAGAGATATTCTGGGATGACTGTGGGATTAGACACTGCTTAACCTCTTTGAACTTTGGAGAGACACGGCCTTGAAGAATTTAACACTTGAAGAAAATGTCTGTTAAAAAGCCTGCCTTTACCTTGTACAGACATCTTGGCCTTCTCTATACTGACACAAAGGCAAGTGATTGATGTGCATATGGTCCATTCATATACTGCGACTTCAATGCTTTAGACAAAATTTGACTCACCTATCCCATAATACTAATCTGACCTGTATTGATATTATCCAGAAACATCAAATATAACAAATATAGCAAAAAAGGTAAAAAAATAAAAATAAATAATAATAATAATAATAATAATAATAATAATAATAATAATAACTTGGAGGAACTGTATTTAAATGTGAGGTCAAAAAAGTGTGTAAAGTCAGAGCCTATTTACAAGCCAGAGTATTTCTGGTAATCTGATCATAATTACCTGCACATATGCTCATATGCTTTTTATAACACAGTGTGTTATATGCTTTACAGGGCACTAAATTCAGAACTGGCATTAAATTAAAAAAAAAAAAAAAAAAAAGGCCAGCTACCCATCAAAACAATAATCATTTGGAAATCCCAGTCAGATGGTGGATCAAGAACATACAGATAAGTGTGATGGCTGATTCAGATTTATATATCTGAGCTTTTACCTTACTTCTTTTATTTTATTTATGGCTTTGTGATTCTTATATCTGTTTGCTGCAAAATTGGCAGAAAATGACATCTAGTCCAAAGATTAACTCAAGTAAGGTTACCCAGTGAAGTTGACGTATCCAAAATGGTAAATCCCAGCTTAGTGCAGCATCTACACTTTTTTCTTTCTAAGGCAACATCTCCTAAAAAGGCATCTACTGTTTCTGGATCTATGATTCAAATCAACTACTAAAAGATTCCCTCATATTCTGAAGGCCCTGAGACGCAGAGCTCAGATTCACTGAAATAAATATCTCATGGTCTTCTCCGTCATCTTTTTCTCTTCACTTACAAACTTTGCATACCTTTAGGATTGTTTTGCCAGCTAAGCACAGACTCCGGCAGTGATGTATACACTCTGACACATCCTGAGCCCTGGAGGTATAAAACAACCCCTCCATCAGCCCCATAACTCCAAACCTCATTCCCAAACTCATAAACCAACCGCACAACTCCAAACCCCTTTTCCAAACTCATAAACCACATCACCAGCTCAAACCACCTGGTCACTCGAACAGAACCTGTGTGTCGGCAGCAAGAAAGGAATTCTCAGGGCGAGTGCGCTGTATGCAATGTGCGACTCAAATTCCTCAGAGCCAGACTCATGCTGGGAGGCTGGAAATTCATTTTTGCTGGCCGCAACCAAAGCTGGTTTGCATGATTATGTTCATCCCTGCAGAGACAGAGGAAAAAAAAAGGTCTAAACAGATTTTTGCAGGGATTTGGGCAGATGTGGGAAAAACACATTTTCTGTTGATATCGTTATAATTTTGTACGAACGAGTACACAGGACATGTTAAGCATAGTCCATTTTTCTAGCAAGTGCTGCAGTGTAATTCTATTTTATATCATTGCTACATAAAGCACACCTTCAAGTGTTTATGTAGCGCAAGCATTTGTATATAGCACAAGCATTTGTAATTCTGGTGTCAGAAAGTTGTATGAGCCAAAACAAATTCTAATTCAAAAAAGGGTTATTTTAGTTAATTCAGTAGACATCTGAGCATCTGGTCTTGGTCTTGACTTGGACTTGGCCATGTGTGGCGTTGTTCTCGTCTTGGTCTCATCCCTCTGTCATAATTGGTCTTGACTCGGACTCCAGTGGCTGTGGTCTTGGTCTTGACTTGGTCTCACCTAAGGTAGTCAACATAATAAATACTATCTTTAGGATTGTCTTCAGGAAGATCGTTCACACAGCTATTTGTACTGATAATATATTTTTTACATATAAGACTTTGAACATTTCAAGTCTTAATTACATCCACATTTTTGTGCTGACTAACATTCATAGCTGGAGATGGAGAGAGGAAGGCCATTCCTCCCACCAAATGAGCACAGCTTTAAGTGTTCAAGCTCATGATCTGACAGTAGGGTAGATTTAAATTATTGCACTACTCTGGAGTTCATGAATTTTGTTATATTATTACTAAAATAACCATCATAACATAAGTGTAAATATCTATTAATAATGGTGATATAGAAACCAACCAGGCAAAGTGAGCAATAGGACAAAGATTGCTAAAAACATTGAAAATGACTTTTCTGTCAAAGAAGTTTGGTGTGACCTGCATAGTGTTAGCACATTAGCTGAAATCCTCACTAGAGGATAAAAGACACAGAACATGCCAGCAGACTAATCATGCCAGCAGACTAATCACTCACTAAGTTTTAAATTTTCCATCAGTCCTGAATCCTTTTTCCTTTTATAGTATATCGGACTCTTTAACTCTCTCATTCCTGTTTGTTAACACATTCATGTTCTCTCTGCCCTAATTGGCTGTGGCTCCTGCATGTCACTCTGTAGTCTGCCTTCTTTTGTGCCTATAGTTGAGGCGTGATTATGTTTTACATATCTGAGCTGGTGTATGATGTTGGAGTGTAAATTTTCTGCCGATCTAGACCCCTGACACAGCACTGACTGAATGACTATTACAGGATAATCAGGGTTATTCACAGCAGCTCAGGAACATCAAATTATATTAGATTTTATTGTTTCGCCCTTGACTCAATTATCGGGTTGTTGTTGTTGTTGTTTTTTTTTTCATTTTTAAACAAAAATCCTACATGCTTTAAATACCAGTTAAATGTTAAATGCATTATTTTTAAAAAGTGTGGATAACTACACAGTTTTACTTAGAACTATGGTCAAATTTGGGGGCATCAAAATATTTGTGTTCACTATACAAAACCTTCAAAACATTCATTGTATTAAAAAGATGCTCAAGTAATAAAACACTGCTTATTCAAGGGAACGTATAATCAGTTACAGCAAGCATTTATAAAGTTTAATGTTTTGAACGTTTTCAAGAAGGGCCGTCAATGTTGCAGGTATATTAAAAGCACAGATTTAGGGAAATTACACGTCTATGCATGAGTGAATAAGACCATGCCTTAAAGCATGCTTAGCACGGCTTCACTAGCTCAAAGCAATGATCACTGGGGGCTTTGCCAGTATTTAATAGAGCAGAGCACTCTCAAATGCACTCAGTGACCCTCCTGAGTCATGCTGCTTGTCCTCACACGTTAAAATGGGTCAATTAAAACGAAAGGGGGGTGGGGGGGGCGTCAGTGACGGTGAAAAAAAAGAATTTCACCTCTCTCTGACTGCCAGAGCTGCTTCATGCCCAGGGAGAACCTGACCTGAGCCACGACTGACAATTTCCTCAAGTATGTAATCATGCGGCTCACGCAATTCATAGCCCAGATGAGCACTGCAGCCTGAAGCTAAGCTAAATGAAAGGCAGACTGATGTCACATGGACCTGCACGTGGTGCACAGAGCAAAGGGGACATTTCAGCACAGCTCTTCAGAGAATAGCAAACACTCAAATGTCTTGCACTGCTTAAGCATGTTAGGGTTTACTGTAGGACAGCAGTGAAGGGAAGCAGGACTATGTCAAGAGACAATGAATCAGTGTTAAAGGCTGCCTGAGATGCTGCTGTTCCTGTTTCATTATACAGTACTTCTCATTAACTCGCCACACAGTTGCCATGTGACCTGTTCACACATACACAGTACTCTTCTCCCAAAGGACCTGGAGCAGCACAAGCTAATGTAAAGAGGCACAGAGAAAAAGTGTGTATGATTGTACATGCATGGCCACATGTTACACATTTGTAGGGCTTTGGGGATTTGTGAATTGTCTTTAAGAAACTTAACTGACATTAGTGTTAGAAGTGTCCTCAGCATTGAAAAGTGGATTAAAGTTGACAGGTTAACCATGGTCATTCAACTACACAAGCTGTCAAGGCCTCTAGTGCACTAGACTAATTTTATCTCTGTCGAGTAAGCTCTGCTTTACACTCTTGCTCCAGCAAGTGGCATCTCATGGCAGAGACCATCACCATGACTGAGAAGGAGCTAAATATGGATACACTAACACCAATGCAGCAGATCAGACTTCTCAGACCTTTTGCAGCCAGTATGCCCATTCAGTGTGAAAAATATTTCATGGATCCACTGACATAATTATTTTATAAACAGAAATATAATAGTGGGCACATTTAACAAATATGTATACTGGCATACTTACAGTGCATTCAGAAAGTATTCAGACCCCTTAATTTTTCTTCACATTTTGTTATGTTGAAGCTTTATGCTAAAAATGCTTTAAATAATTTTTTTTTCACATCAATCTACATACCCCATAATGTCAAAGCTAAAACCAGACTGCAAATTTATTAAAAAGGAAAAACTGAAATCTCACACTGACATAAGGATTCAGACCCTTGAAATTTAGCTCAGGTGCATTTATCTCATTTCTCTGGATCATCTTTGAGATGTTTCTACATTTTGTTTATGTTGAATCCACATGTGGCACAATCAACTGATTGCACATGATTTAGAAAGGCACACACCTGTCTATATAAGGTCTAACAACTGAAAAAACCATGAGGTCAAAGTAACTCCCTGTAGAGCTCAGAGAAAGGATTGCGTTGAGGCACATATATGGGGAAGGCTACAAATACATTTCTGCTGCATTGAAGGTTCCCAAGAGCACAGTGGCCTCCATAACTCTTTGAAACAACCAGGACTCTTCCTAGAGCTGGCTGTCTGGCCAAACTGAGCAATCAAGGGAGAAGGGCCTTGGTAAGAGAGGCGACCAAGAACCCGATGGTCACTCTGGTTGAGCTCCAGCGATCATGTGTACTTGCAGAAGGTCAACCATCACTGCAACACTCCATTGATCTGGGCTTTATGGCAGAGTGGCCAGATGGAAGCTCTCTGCTTGGAATTAGCAAAAAAGCAGACTGTGAGAAACAAGATTCTCTGGTTTAATATAACGAAGATCAAACAGTTTGACCTCAATTCCAAGTGTCATGTCTGGAGGAAACCAGGCAGTGCTCATCACCTGCGCAATACCATCCCAACAGTGAAGCATGGTGATGGTAGCACCACGCTGTGGGGGTGTTTTTCAGCAGCAGGGACTGGGGCACTGGTCAGGGTAGAAGGAAAGCTGAACACATCAAAATCCTAAGCACAGAGCCAAGACAACACAAGAGTGGCTTAGGGACAATTCTGTGGATGTCCTTGAGTGGCCCTGCCAGAGCCCGGACTTGAACCCACTCGAACATCTTTGGAGAGACCTGAAAATGGCTGTCCACCAATGGTCCACATCCAACCTGACAGAGCTTGAGAGGATCTGCAGAGAAGAATGGCAGAAAAAAAATCCAGATGTGCAAAGCTTGTCGCATTATACTCAAAAAGACTTCAGGCTGCAATCGCTGCCAAAGATGCTTCAGCTAAGAACTGAGTTAGGGTCTGAATACTTATGTCAATGTGATATTTCAGTTTTTTCTTTTTAATAAATTTGCAAAGTTATCATAAATCTTGGTTTTATTTTGTCATTATGGGGTATGGAGTGTAGATTGATGAAAAAAAAAGTATATTTTAAAGCATTTTAGCATAAGGCTACAACATAACAAAATGTGAAAAAAATGAAGGGGTCTGAATACTTTCTGAATGCACTGTATTTACTGGAGCTAATAGTTTTATTCCTAAAATACCACCCATCTGCCAACCTAAAGGGTTCTCTGTAAGGTTCTGTGTAGAACCCTACAACAGTGTTTCATAATCATAAAGCATTCCAATTAGAACACTTTTAGGGTGTGAAGAACAATTAACTATTCCAAGAACCCTTGGAGGAACATTTTTTCTAAAACTATATCATATTAACGTTTTCTAATTTTATTACATTTGAAACTGATACTATTTATGTTTGTTACTGAGCTAGGCATGGAACCGAATACAAATACTTTATTCAGATTGAACAGATAATGTGTTATAAACTATATGATATAACTGATATGAAAAGGACCTATTTATTGTTGTTGTTTTTTTAAAGAAAGTCTGGTATATACTTTCAAGCTGGAGGTATTTACTTTCATACAGGTGCAAGCAAGCAGTCAGATATAAAGCTTGCAGGACAAAGAAAGACCACTGACATGAATGAGCAGAATGCATTTATAGTGATGCATTTACAGCATTTGTTCTTTCATCCTTAGTAACTGTCTGGTCAGGGATGCAGTGTTTTAAATTAGGCTACTAGTTTATATATGCTGTATAACAGAAATAACTGAAAATGTTGTAGGCAGGTACAAACCAAAATAATAGCAACTGAGTGAGTGGAATTTTAAAAATTATTATTATTATTATTATTATTATTATTATTATTATTATTATTATTATTTTAAAGTCCCACACACACCTCTATTAAAAAAAAGAAGAAGAAAAAAAGGAACTCAG
Organism: Cranoglanis bouderius; assembly: GCA_023630585.1. Taxonomy (NCBI): domain Eukaryota; kingdom Metazoa; phylum Chordata; class Actinopteri; order Siluriformes; family Cranoglanididae; genus Cranoglanis; species Cranoglanis bouderius. The sequence goes on along the minus strand of CM042548.1, from coordinate 5,475,086 downwards.
TTTAGGCCACACCCACTTCAGGTTTAACTCCAGATACAGATAATGACATTATGTTAGATCCCTATGCTGAGTCTTAGATTAGAAAATGAGTAACTTCCTCAAGGAAATACATTTATGTGACTGGGATAATTATAAACCCAGTAACCAGTAAAGAGCAACTGATACTGATCTCATAGCATTGTTAAAATAATTAAAAATCACAGACCCCACTTTGATTATTACAGCAGGAGATAATGAGCACGGCCCTTTTAAAACACTCAAAGCAAATGTTTTGCACTGTAAGGTGCAGCATCTGTGATTTTTCTGAGCACAGAGAAATTAAGACATTTCAGATTTACTGAAAACAAGCAGCAAAAAGGAAGACATTTTCTGAGGCACCATGCTCCTTTAAGGAGACTGTCTGGCTCATGCATTTCTCCTGTCAGATGTTCCATGGAATTACATAATCATTATAAGGGGGGAGAGAATGAAGTACCTGACCGTTCTCGTCCTGATGTCAGCAGCAGGATTAACTGCAGAGGTAGACAGCAGATTAAAGACCCACAATGAATCCTATTCACCCACCGTTGTGCCCTTAAAGGCTCACACTCTCACATCCCCCTCTCATCCCACCTCATGACAATGAGGGCACCTTAAACGTGACAGATTGCCAGTGGCCTCGATTTGCCGTATGCATCACAGAGCTTGTTCAGGGTTCCAGTGGAACAGGTGGCTAGTTAGTCACTCAGACATGGTGGTGGCAGTGGGTGTGCATATGCTCTGAGTCATCAGGATGTATTCAGACATCTTCTCATGGTATTTTCCAGCAGTAGTTAATGAGCTGGCCAGACTGTGGCTACCGTTTATTATAGGCCTGGAGATGATGGACTCATCCATTTGTCTGGGATCACAGGTCTTAATCGTTTTACTGGGCTTGAAGCATGATTTACAACACTGCATCACATGTGCACTTGCTTTTATAATGGCATATGATCCTATTCAAACATATTATAGAAGAACACAACTGTTTTCAACTGTGGATATCTTCGATTCAAAGTGCTTCATCTATGCAGTTCGATAGGTAGATAGATAGGTGTGGTTTTGGGATCGCAATACTGATGTGAATCATGAGGCAGTTGAAAACAGATCCAGAAACATGGTATGCTCTACTCTACACCCTGTAAGTGTGAGTGTCTGGCTTGTCTACATACAGAGTGAGAAAGCTCATTGGAATGAGTCACGCTTTGTGTCTGTGTGCTGCCTCCTTTCAGGCTTCACACACAAAATGGCCTCTGCTGAGCAAACTGATGATGAGTCATCATAAAGCTCTAGGATTTTTGCAAGAAATTGCCTGGGTCACTTTTTAAGTACTTGGAAAATAAACAACTGACTCTGTTAATACACAAAAGGCCATAGAGTACCTCATTACCTACATCCACCTGACTGAAAGTGATTCTCACAGCACAGCAGGTAACTTGTGTTCGATTGACCCGGTGAACAGAGTGGCAGCAGTCGGCCTCAGTCACAGGGCCAAAGATCAAGCAGGCTTGCAAGAGGTCTGGCACGGTGTCGCAACATGAATGTTTCATCAGGTGCCGTGATCTCCTGTCTGCCTGGAACTCGAGGTAATCTGGGTAAGCAGCTTTAACCTGGTGCTGAGAATTCTGCCCTAGAACCCTCTTTTCCCTCTTCAGGTGACATGAGGACAGGCATCAAACCAGACACAGGAAAAAAAAAAAAAAACAGCATAGGAACAAACATTATTTGAGTAACTTGGGTCTTCACAAAATGTCAACATTTCTGTCTACTTTTCATATGAAGGAAGTCCTGAGTCATGACAACACTTACTGACAGATGAACTACAGCATTAGGGCTTTGGGCTTCATACATCCCCTTCCAGTTTAAATATTATCTAATGTGTTGAAAGCAAGTGCGTTGAAATCCCACTGCTGACTGATCGATATCACACTTCACTGGGTTATCGAGGAGCATCTGACCCTTGCCATTAGTAATTCTATTGCTCTTCCTGTGACAGCATAGAGCTTTTAACCTTTACACAAAGCTGTACAATGCCAGTCTCCTTCTACGCAATTGATTTCACAATTGATTTTTTTAAACTTCTCTCTTTTTTTTTTTTTTTGACAAGTTCAATTTGTGGGCTTTTTGTTTTTTTTTTTTTTGGAATATTAAAAAAAAACATGCTGTTTCAGCACATTTTCTCAGTGATTTCTCAATGACTGACAGAAAACGGTCAGTGGAACAGTCAGGTTAAATATTAATTAGAGTAAACCTTTAGATTATTACCCACATGCTTTACTGAACTGTTTCTCCTCCACTGTGAATATGCAGTATGTCTTTGGTGCACCTTTACTGCTAATAAAGTAGAAATGTATGATGGCTTCTGTATTATGAACAAATTTAAACACAAGAATCTTCACAGTTGAGCAAATGCACATTATATCTGAAAATAAAAATAACAGAGACAGTGTGTTGTTATAATCATTTATAATGCACCTCAATATTCAATCATTTTAAAAATATATATATATATATTTCCATATTTAGAGCCAAAACCCACAGTTTAATGTTCAGGATTCAAGATTATACTTTTAGTTGACCAAGACAAGTGCATCAAAGCACATTTCCTAAACCTTTGGCAAAACGACATTCGTTGTTTAATGTGAAAAAAGCTCTGAATATGTGCATTTATAACACTTTGTTTTCACAAATGTTTAAACTGTGCCATTTTTAATGAAAAATATAAAGTCAGTGAAGTGATAACTGATATTAGGTCTACATGTACAACAGACATTTGTGACTGAATCTCAAAAGATCATTCAGTTGAGCAAATAGTGCATTAAAAAGGTCCTAGTGTTGTGTTATGCCCTATGTAGCAAGCACATATAGAAAATAAGCAGGATTTAAAAAAATAAATAAATAAAAAATAAAGATGCCTTTGTGAAGATGAGATGAGAAAACCATTAATGTTTCAGATTAACTGTTGTCTTTTAACACATTAAAGTTTCTGATAAAATTATGATATTGCCTCCTTGTTATTTTTGTACTTAAGGAGGCAACAATTTTTCACTTTCCCTTTTTTATGCGTTATATGAACATAGTGTAGTACTACTACTCAGCAATATAAAAAAATGAAACAAGATTATTAATATTCAGATGCATGTAAACACTGCGTTTAATTAAGTAACCAGTTTGAATGTATCTTTAAAAAGCCTGGTATCAATAAAAAAAAAAAAAATTAAAAAAAGGTAAACGACATCTACAGCAGTCAAATATATTGATCTTGCATGAGCGTCAGAGATGAAGGAGAGCACAAACACGAAAAGTGTGGGCTTCACTTTTCAGGCCACGGGCATCTGGTTCTGCTGAGTGGCGAGAACATTTTCTACCTCACTTTCATCTGGCTGGGAGGCTTAAGACACATTTTCATATCCTGTTTTCGACACTGCTGTTGCCCTTGAAGTGAGGTTTATTGCTTGCTGAGGGTCAGGCACTGTGTGTGTATGTGCGTGTGCGCACGTGCATATGCATGTGTGTATCCCAGAGTGTCGACGGTTGTACTCATGCACAGTATGCATAAGCCGAACAAATAAACCCAAAATCACATACCACAGCAGGGCCCGGGGGAAAATGAGGGGAAGTTACAGATGCAAGTCCAGTGAGTGTGCTCTTCGTTCATACTCTGGAAGAACCCGGTGACTTATTCATAAACAGAAACACATGTAAAGGCCTGGGCTTTGCTCCAGAGAACACATTGACATCCATAAGAGCACTGCATTCTTCTTTCAACCCCACAAAACATTTTGATCAGTAGCAGAGAGGTTGAAAGGGTGTTTCCCCCGCCTGTTCCACACCCAAATAAGGGCAGGAGCATCTCATCCGTTCAGGAATGTTGCTGACTCAGCATGGGCCTTGCCAGTAGGTTTAGTTTATGTTTGCAGAGAATGCAGAGCCAGGCCCAGACAGCTCACGTGACACCTTCCAAATGAGGCATGAGGGGGGGGGGATTGGGATGCGGTGGATAAACGAATTAAGATAAAAATCAGGACCTGTCTGACCTGAGATTGATTTTGAATTCTCTACCATCTGGCTCATGTCAGACTCCTCCAACTCTTGACCTGTGATAGTCTCGTTCTACGCTGGGGTGCCAGGAAAGAGCCAACCACAACAGTTCTTCAGCTGGCAGCTTTAGCTGATACACAAGGACATAAAGCTTGCCAGTGAAGAACTGCTGCGGGTCAGCCAGTGGGCATCCGGACATTCGCTGGACATTCCAAGAAATGGAGAGGATCAACCTGTAGAAACAAACACAGAGAGAAACAGAGGTGTACATAAGACTTAGCTTGAAATCATGCAAGAGATTACAAGGGAAGATTTCAAATTTCTAACACACATACAGTTTTTGATCTCCTCGAACCAGCCAATGCCAGAGGAAGCATGGTAAAAGGAGACGTATAAAGGCTGATAATGAAGCTATGTGGATGGAGTTTCAGCTGCACCTCCCCTCGCTGCCACAGCTATGCAGGCTAGAACAAGCAGTGGAGTCATGTGCTCTTTGCCCCAGGGGTTTTTTCATCCGAGCTAGCCTGCTACTGCTTCTCCATTTACTGCGCTTAGCTCAGCTCCACTCAATCCTGGCTTTCCTGCTGCTGTCACCTCAGAACAGCACCATAACTTTAGGTCCAACCAGAACCAGTTCTATACCAGTTCTTCAAGAAACTGTAGTGGTCACATCACAGCAATGCAGATCCCAGTTCCTCTCAAGACTTTAGGTAGTTTTTTTTTTTTTTTTTTAAACACTCCAGAGATTACAAACTTATCCAAGTTCATGAGTATTAAGACAGTTTATTACATTAGAAATAAAATTTCCAATGACAAAAAAGGCAAGTGAGGGCATGACAGTGTTACGCAAAACATATTTCATAATATAGACGCAGTCCTCATGACAGAAACCTCAACGAGTCAGAGAGTCTGGAGGCCTCCGTCTCAGCGTGCAGTTAAAGGTGGCTTTGTAGCGTTGCATTTTTTCAGCAGTTCAAGGACGACAGCGGGGCGAGCACAGCCTCAGTAGCGCATTGAACCCGGCGACCCTGCAGCACCATGGAAAGAGCCAATCCACACAGCTCCGGCCAAGGACAGGACACCCACAAACTAACTAACTCCTACAAACCCGCTCCCACACACTCACCACACTGCACAAATACACCCCTACAAACACTCACCCACGTAAAAACACACTCTTGCCAAACAGCAGAGTCTTTTAAATCCAGCCACGCTCATTTAACCAGGTAGCTTATGGGATCAAGCCAGCAGCGTGTTGGAGTCGCATCCAACCGTGCATCCGTTCTGTTTACAGTGATTGAAATTACTTTCAGTAGCAGCTTCCACTGTGTCTAAAACAGGTTATCAGACACCCAGGCCACTGAATCACCCTTTGTCCGAGGTGGAGATAAAGTCTTCTCTGTGGCCAGGATACTGATGGCGGAGAGAGCCGTGGGCTACGGTTACACAGAGCAACATTCTCTGTCTTTCTCACACGCATGACCTGTGCTGCATTACATCGTAAAACTGCACCTCTTACACCTTGTGCACACACTAGAAGAGGTGGCATCTCTAGGGACCTGACGATTCAATTCAATTTTAATTCAGGTGTCACAATGCCATTATAAAGCAATTCTTCATGTCTTGATGCAGCTCCATTTTTGATTTCCATTTCCTATATTATGATTTTTTTTTTCTAGTCTGACTGTTTGCTTTTAAAATGCTTTTTAATTCCTCACTTTCAATTTGAATAGGATACTATACAAGTTTTCGTAATATTTACAAAAATAATCCACATTAGGACGTTCTATTTTTAGTTGATGGCTATATGATGCAGGAAATGGGCTCTTCTACTCATGAAGAGGAGTGAATTTTTATGGGAATATTCTTTTCATGTTTCTGATCGATTTAATGACATTACCCGAATTACTGAATGCATTTGATTACTAAAACGTACGTTTTTGAAATTTATATGTAATATCTGAATACTGACAGCTCAGTATGTGTGCATAAACCTACGCAAAAGTCTGATCACAACCGTGCACTGATAAAGAATCTTTTAAGAATTATTTACAAAGCATTAAAGAATCGATTATTTTTCACTTCCCTTCACACTAGACAACAGAACCATGTACTGTTCAAGCAAGAACCACAGAGTCTCTCCTGATAGGCCGGTGCTAGTGTTTCCATGAAGCACTTCAAACTGAATTCTCACTGTTCCAGGGTATACGCAGGTTTCCTTCCTACATCGGGATGCACTGCCACAAAGCAGCACTCTGCTCTTTGAGCTAAAAGCTTCATTCATAAGCAGTCTGCTTTGCACACAATGAAGCATATTTAACCATAGCCCACTCTTCCTGTCTCTCACACACCGTGACTCATTCACATACGCACACTCGCGACGGCTCAAAAATCCCATTGCATTGGAACACCGTGTTCCCAAAGGGTCAGTAATCCTATGGATGTGGACATTTCCTGGGAAAATTATACTCCAACAACTCTGCTCTCTGAGACAGACTTCACACACACAGCTCTCTCTAAATATGTTCTTGAACCAGCACATCCCAGGCAACTGGCTAAGAGAAAAGAAGCCATTAATTAATAACCAGGCTATGTGTAAGGAGAAAAAAATTAACTCATTTTTACCATTTCTAGATGTGCTGTAGTTCCTTTTAAAATCAAGAACTTGAACACTAATAGCATGTGGGGTGTTACTGACCTGCCAGTCAACTCCTTATAATCAGCAGCTATGCACCAGATTACAGCAGCGAAATAAAGTCTTATTTGCTTTAGAGATGTCTTGAATCTCAACTTTAATCGCCTTCACCAAATATATGAGCGTTTAGAGTTAATCAGACCCCATACCTGAGTTTGCCTTATAATCGTTTAAAAAAAAAACAGAGAGGTCAGGGCCAAGGTGATGTGACATAATGATTAAAATCAGCCATGTTGGAAACTCTGAGCTCCCAGGACGGGAAGGTGCATTCCAGCCATACTTGCCCTGTCGAGAATGAGGGAAGGGGGGGGGGGGTTGGAGCGAGAAATAGAGTAGCAGAAGAGAGAGAAAAGGAGAGACAAACCCAGTGGTTAAGAAGCTTTATAAAACTAGTCTTTCGGTGCTCTGAAAAATTTGAGGTTTGCGTTCTTAAACTGGCAGCAAAAACCACTACAGCCCTGGTGGAAAGGTACCTTAATTTAGCTCTGAAATACCACGAGACATGCAATACAGAAATGATCAGAAGAATTAAGTCAGGGTTACCATATATCACTTTCACCCAAATTGGGCAGAGTCTGTGCTTGATTTGTGGGTCAGTCAGAGTTGACAGTTGGTTTAGAAAATTAAGTAGTATGTGAAAGGCACAGTCTCTAATTTCATGCTTTATGCTTTTGCTAGTTTCAGCCCATTTGGCTAGAGTATCAAACGCTGGACATGGCTCAAATTTCTCTCAATAACCAATGAATACTGAGAGTGCAAAAAAGTTAAATCCAGGAAGTAAAAATAGCAAGCAGGCATTTGCGGCTGCAGTAGAGAATTCAATAGAGGAAAAAACAAATTAGGAGTAGCACAAGTTCCTGTACAAAGTAAATTCAAAACCATGTGGACAAGGAAAAAAGGATTGGTTGCAACTGATAAACCTTTGAACCATTCACATGAGACCCATGTTTGTTTTGCCAATGCTATTTCCTTGTGATGAAAAAGTCATCAGAAATGTATACATCTTAAAACCAGGCATTGTGATTGACCAGTGGAAATTCTAGCAAAATACATTCATGGAGCTTGTGCTTGAAATAAGTGGCAGATGATGCACTATTGATGCTGAATGTCCAGCACCATTCTGGAGCTGTGCTCCCTCCATCTGCGCTGTTCACACAGCACTATACTTTATATGCATTATTCATGGTGAACACTTGTGCAGGAAGAAGCACGTTCACTTGACTCTTCACTTGAATCTCTTTAATCAGTTAGCTTACATCAGGCTTTTCCAGAACCAAGACAATCAAGCCAGTTCACTAGGTTAAATCCAATGGCGATGCGACCTCAGTCACCCATCTATGACTCATACCTCAAGCAGCGAATGAGACATGAGTGCAAAAGTAAGATATTTAGAAACAGATGTAAATTGCAGGGGCACAGTGGGAAACAAAAACTACAGGATGAGAGAAAATACAAACCATTATAGGGCAAGCTGCACCTGCAGTTCAGAAATAGCTTTTTTGTGAATGAGGAAGTGTACGGTGTGTATGGGGAGGTAAACAGGAAGCTCAATAAGGCCTTATACCTTGCCACTCCTGCCTGTCTGAACGAAGCTGTAGACTCCCAGGCTCAGCACTGATGCTCATCCTGCAAGTGTTAATCAGATATACTATGAGTTTCTTGTCATCCTGTGAAATAAGCACAGCCTGTATATCCTCTTGGGGCAATCTATACAGCCCCATTAAAGCCATCTCAGCATCCACTGCAGCTGCTATGCATTCTAGGTCTGGTGTATTTTCCCTGTGGAATTTAGTGGATGAACCTGATTGGTTACAGATGCCACGATCATAGGAAAAGAGGGAAAAAAATAGGCAAACCACCAACCCAAAAACTCCTTGCATTCCTACATTCTAGCTTTGGGTAGAAGTTGATTTGTCATACACAACATTAAAGCAAGTGATTGGGATCCTACGTACGTTTGGTCATTTCATGCATCTTGAGCATCAAGACGATATCTGCATAAAGATTATCCACATAAAAAACAAACAAAAAAAACAAACACCCACATCCAAGATGCGTTCGCAACAGATATAAATCTGATCGCTTCATTTCAGGAGGTCTGAGACACATTTTACCCACATTATAGAAGTATAAATGTATCTTTCTCTACAAACCACATTCGACAATCAAAACCCCACCCAATTGGTGAATTCCCTTGAGTTCTGTATTTGCACATTTAAAAACATTACAGAGCTGGTGTTTGAATAGAATAAGCTGATTTGCATATTACTATGTAATACAGCACTCAGATTTCAGTCTGGCTACCCGGAGATGCTGCAAGTGTAACCGTATGTGGTTAAATGTCATCAGAATACAATCCAGATACAAGACACGTAACAGCAGGTGTAAATGGGATCAGTGAGAATGAGGACAGCCATATGAGAACTTAATTGAAGAAATGAAGCAAGTGGAGAAAATGATGAGACACACTGAAACTGAAGTAAATTACTGGCCCTCTCCCATATCCAGACATGGCTTCCCCAAACTGCTGTGTGTGAGAATAAAGACTTTGTTTGTGCTTGGCCCTACGAGCCGCAGGCTTTCGTCTGACTTGCCAGCACCTCACACTCATCTCTCTGTAGCCTACTCTCTCATAATGAACTTTGCCCCCAATGCTAAACACATTCCTTTAGCTGCTTGCTAAACAGACAAGCAAATAAACAAAATAGTTTGATGTAAAAAAGGAAATTCCATCAGGCTCATACAATGGAAACGACTGTGAGGCAATTCGGAAGTAGCAAAGCCATTTGAGGAATTCATCTAAGCTCCCGTTAATATTGGAGCTGAAGGGAGGAGAGGGGAGGCCGTCTATAAATCACCCCACAGAACTGCAGAGACCCAGTTACAGCCACAGCGACACACACATACAGGTTTAGTGTGAGACTGTACAAGGTTAAACAGTGTAGTGGAGTAAACTAGCTATGTAGTTTGTATTGTAGATTCACTGTAGGTTCATTAGGTTTACAGTGTCAAAATTATGCATCGGTTTCTGATAATGAAGGCAATTAGTTGTGACACTGAATCAGTGTACCTCAATCGGTGCTGAGGATTCTTTGTTCATCTATGAATAATACATTATGCATGGATTAAATAAAATCTCTTCCAAACCTTTTTTCTTTTTTCTCTAAGCCATCCACTCTTACCATTTTTCGAGTTATTAGTCTTCCTTAGGTGAATTAAATTATTCATCTCTCTGTATTATAGTACAGAATATGTCAATGTTCAGATGAACAAAATGTTTCATTAGTTTCAGCATTGTCAGGAGAGCTGCTACACAGATCCCACAGACATAAATGGACATATTCACACTGTAAAGTGGTTGTATTGCACTTTAACCTTATCAAAATGACACGGAAAGAATGGGTAGAGTCCAAAAAAAAAAAAAAAATCTATATTGCTGTTCAACTTGGAGATGAAGAGATACGCTACTAAGTACGCTACTGACTACTCCTTGTCACCGCCAATATGGAAAAATATGAAAACACATCTTTTCTTATCGGCTTTGCCTTTCCATCCACACGAAACTGCTTGACATCTTTTCTAATCCGCTTTCTGACGTAGACTGGATAGTGAAAGTGGATAGTGGATAGTGTGCGTTTTGAAAATGCTGAAGTGTTATTGTTATGTGATCTCCATGATTCCAAGATGACTGAACTCTTTGCGATGCTGCTTTCTGTGTTAGGTATTTAAATTTCATGTCTGACTGCTTTGAATGTTCAGTGCTGATGTGCGCAAGAAAGTGTATTTTCTGTTCATGCTGTCAAGACAAACAAACATGGCAGAAATTACAGAAATATAAGGTCATGTGTCAGAGAGCCTGTGCTGTTTTCTGTCATTTTCGTGTTTCATTGCAGACGGGAAACTTTCAGAAAACACACTGGAAATGCTAGTGCTTTCAAAATGACCTCTCAGTGTGGAATAGGCCTAATATGAGCAAGTAATAACAATATCTAACACATCCATTTAGCACCATTTCCTCTGTTTTAACTTTTTAACAAGTGACTGAACAAGCCTGTTCAGTAGAGTAGCTGTTTTAATAAAGTGAATGTTGTACTTTTATATCTAGCCCACACACGTTTTTATCCATCGAAATTTAATTTGTTCTCACCCTCTTCTTCTATTGATTCAGATCACATAGTTTACTAGGAGACTGTGTTAGTGAAGGACGTGCTACCAATGAAACAAAGAAAGCAAAATATTCTCTGACTCCATCACGCTTTGAACATTGATAAGTCACCATTAACGTTACCAATGATAAAAATATAATCAGTAATTTTAGCTACGTTTGCTGCTTCTAGCTGAAACTAAAATCTAAGCTAATACAGTTCAGTGTTCCCTCTCAAATCACGCCCCCTAAAAACCACGTGCAGTGTGTTCTGCCTACGCTAGAATACCTAAAAGGTGGAGCTTTCTAAATTGTGAGGAAACAGGTAGAAACATTGGCTGGATTTTTCTGGTCCGTATTATTTTTTCCTCCATTTACAGAGCCCAGTGGGCTCCACATAGACCAGAGTTTAACCTCTGGGTAGATATATTGTTAAAACTGCCATAAGGCATATGCACACGTCTAAACCATGATGGCTCGGGTCTATGGTCAATAATGATACTAGTAATGTATCGTATGATTAAATAACAGCCCTATTCTTTTAAAATGCACAGCTCCTAACCATTACTTACCCTCATGGCTAAATAGGTCATTGGAAACCAGTCACGGAATTACACACCACAGGTCTGTTCCTGCAGCTTTCCCTCCTCTCCCTCCACCCATCCTTCTCTCTCCTTTCCATTCCTCTTTCTGTAGTTCTTTCCATTGGTCAGGTTCCTGTGCCACACATTCCGAGGATGCCTGGTACATATGGTATAAATTCCATTCAGACTGGTGAGGCCCTCAACGCTGTCTGAACTGCTCTGTGCTGGACGGACTCCACCCTACCTCAGAGCCAGGCCGGCATACACTCCCTCCCTCGTTCTCAGAGAAAGAGCCTTAAGGAGTCAACAAGATTCTACAATATAGAATGAACAAGATCGGACCAAGTGGAAAAGTTCCCTGCAAAGGGTGTTTATATGTAGCACATGTCAGCGGCCGATATTCACTGTTGAAAAACACTTAAACTGGCTTACGCCAAGCCCACAGGCCATTTAATGAACAAGCCCCTTAGGAAAGATGGCATTGGCAAATTAATTTCAAATGTCGATAAGTCCATGACAGCAGCAACCAATACCAATTTCACATAATTACACAGAAGCTGGCAACTGGACTACTTCCTGTTTGACTTTTCATATGTTGCAAATGTGTCAAAGCATTGCTAAATGAGAATGCAGCCTGAGACCCAGCTCTATTCTGGAATGGAGCCATTAAGAAGGAAATGTTTGCAGGCCTGGTTCCATCACTGGCTTGTCTGAATGTCCAGTATTCGGTCCCAAAGGACCACGCGGCTGCACAGACAGGAAGCTCCACCATCTCAGAGACAGCAGAGTGCACTCAAACCAAACGCCTGCCTTCCCACATGGACAAGGCAGAGACAGCTAACTGCCAAGTGGAGAAAATCACTATCACAGAGAGCCTCACACACCCCCACAAAGCCCACTCAAAATCTGTTACACCATCCATACAGTACAAACCATCGAGCGAAGGCAAGACTGTGCACAGAAATCCCACAAGAGCTCTTCAACCTACTCACATGATAGCATGAAACAACTTCAGCACAGACAGCAGAACTGTGATATAATTCTCAGGGTGTGGCCCTAACTAGCATTTTTCGCCTCAGGCCAATGAACACTAGCCACTGGTCAATATTCATTGCTAGCGTTCATTCCAAAAGCCACAGTCACATCCTTGAAAAAAAGTTTCACAAACTCTGCTGATCTGCTCCTGCGAGCATGATAAGCGCACCATGTATTTCGAGTTACAGTAAAAATCAATAGTACAGAGCAGAAAACAAACTCCAGTCTCCAGACCGCACTCTCTCACACATCTCACAGATGTTCTTCACACAAAAGAATACATCTTGGCCATAGAGGAAAACAGACGGCGAGAGAGCAGTGGACAAGTGCGGACCTTGAATAACAATCATGTCTCATTTCTGATTTCTCCATTTGAAGTCTGGCCGCCTGGAGACCAGCCCGAAGAAGCACTGAGACAGCCATTTGTGGACATTTGTAGTCATTTTTCCAGCCAGACTGGGAGGACAACTAGTAAATGTGACTGAAAGACCAGACAATGCAATCCCCAAGCAAACATTTACTGAGAGTTTAAAAAAAAAAGGAAAAAAAAAAAAAAAACACGTATCCCAGTACAGTTGGACAGGAATTTCTGAAGCAGGCAATACAAGAAGGAACTAATCTCCCATTTGTTTCAGTACATAGAAAACAATGGTCTATTTTTCAAATCTTTGTTGAAGCCTGACAAATAGTATAGATCTGAGACGATCAACCACTTGCACTTGTTCATCCATGTAAAAGGCTTTTATCATTTCAAACCCAATGGATGCATTTCTTGTTTATTTAAAAAATAAAATAAAAAATACTAGGCATGACACCAGTCTGATAACCGTGATTGGTATCCGGCCTATACCAGCAAAAAAATGCTGGATCAGATATTAGAGGAAGAAAGAACTATCCTGTAACAAATGGAAAAGACTGGAATTGGATTTTGAAAGGGTATTTTACATATTAAAAAGAGACATGATTGTATGACTTTATAACACACACACACACACACACACACACACACACACACACACACACACACACACACACACACACACACACACACACATATATATATATATATATATATATATATATATATATATATATATATATATATATATATATATATATATATATTTTGCCCCAAGTGTGATTTTTGTGTGAAAGAGTTTGGAAGTCATGTTTTTACCTATGCATGTTTACCTTTTTTTATGTGAAGTGCTTCAGTTAAAAAAAATTTTTTAAAGAAAAAATATTATTAATATTGGCTAATGCTCAAGGTTTCAGTGTCAGTGTCTGTAGCAGAAAGGAAAGGTGCGATCATGCCATCGCTAAAAAATAAAAAACCTAATATAATCCAGCTTGTCTGACATTTCTATCAATATCAACCTGCTTAGAGTTGTTTTAAGAATTACCAGTTACAATTTGAAAATACCTAAATAGGTGTCTTTAGGGGTGATTTAAATATTTTACCAGATAAACTTTTATTGTCACTTTATCATTTTGAGGCCTACCTATACTACACATCTCTCCATAATAGCATTTCTGAAGCATTAAAGGTGGCTAAAAACCTGAATATGTTGTTAATACAACTGCTTCTCTTTTCCAATCCTACAAACATTCAGCATTTTAACTCTTCTGTGCATTACTATAAGGTTGGACTGGTGCAAAAAAATCCAACAAGGCCATGAGCTGTTTGATGATATAGTAAAAGCAAAGGGTTAATCAGGCCTGAATTAACTGAATATATAATCAGAAGGTCTGTATTAATTGTAAATATGTTGCTGACAGGTGGCTGGTCAGCATACATATCACATTCTGTTTTGCCATGCTAAAGGCTTATTTATTCACTGGCTTAGCGTTGCAAAACTGACAGGAAATATGGTGCCACATCTGAGATCCAGCTGCCATATTGGAAGCGACATATAACCAGGTGACAAGATGACAACAACATAAAATGTATTGGTAAGCTGTTGGGCCACCACAAGCCTCCAGAACTGCTTTGATGATCCTGGTATAGATTGTCCAAGTCTCCAGAAATGTACAGGCGCAGTCAAATGCTATCGTTTATATATTATTTAAATAAATAAATAAATAAATAAACAACCTTGGTTGCTGGTGGTGTATAGCACGTCCAAAATCTCCCATAGGTGTTAACTGGGTTGAGATGTAGTGACTACGAAGGCATACAGTATATGATTTACAACATTTTCACACACATCAAGTTCACTGATGCCTCGAGCCCTGTGGATGTGGACATTCTCATCCTGGAAGAGGCCACTCTCACCAGGACAGAAATGTTTCATCATAGGACAAAGGTGATCAGTCAGTATAACTTTGTATGATTTCCCTCTAAGGGAACAAACCCCAAACTATGCCAGACATACCCCATACGTCAAAGTAAAGAGCCAACAGTCTTTCATTTCATTTCTAAACCAGGGGAACATTAAATACTATAGTACTTAACGTTCACACAGGTTATAAACGAAGCGAAAGACTGTTGGCGCTGTTGTGCCTATAGGCTTGTGTCAAAATGGTAGACTAGTAGGTGGCGTACTATTTTCACATACTGCCCAGCGAGACAGTAGGCTTGTGTGGTTTTGGATAGCCTTCGAGAGCCGGACTGCTTTTTTTTATTTTTTTTTTTGCAGTTGCATAAGCAACCTTGTAAACATTTTATTACTTAGCCTGCGTAGTTTTGAAAAAGGACCGAGGTTCAGAAAACTGAGTGATGTTCAATCACTACTGTGTCTATAACTTACATTAGGCTGCAGTGTGGATTAGCAACAACAACAACAACAACAAAAAAATCTTCCAAGAATTAACCTTTTGTTCAGATTAATCTATTTTAATTACAGCTAATGTTCAGTGCATACTGTAGGTACTTGACACGGCTTAGCTGAGTATACGGTAGCTTTAAATTTCCACTTTTAAACACTTCATACCTTCATACCTTCAGACCAGCAGGCCGTCAGTCAGACAAGCAGAAATCCATTAAGCCTCGCAGCATTGAGAAGCACAGACGAACATTTCTACTGCTTACAGCAGCTATGTATGGAGGAAAAAGAAAAAAAAAAAAAGCAGTCTTTGAAAAAACTGCGCTGACGTGAAAGAAAAACAAACGAAACGAGAAACTTTATATGGAGGGGGGGGGAGAAAACTTGCTCATCCATAACGCAGTGTACAGGGTGGGGCCGTGCTGAGTCCTGAGAGGAATCAGTGTCGATGCATAAACACATACATAGCGGACTGGTTAGCTTAGAAGCTTCAGAGCTTTTAATTAAATCAGCATACGTTTTAGTTTTTATCAAGCAATTATTAGTCTACATGTAAATATATATATATATATATATATATATATATATATATATATATATATATATATATATATTTTTTTTTTTACGATAAAACGTAGGGAGGAAACGCTGTAATAACGCCTCATGACATGGTGCCCATCCCTGTGTAACCCTTTAACTTTTATCAGGTGCTTTTACGGATAATAATTCGTGAATAAAAGGGAGAAAAACAGAAAAGTAGGACAGAAACCGTACCATGTAAAGAGTTAGAGTACATTTTAAAGCCGGTGTTCATTCATATATAATTTTCCGAGTGTATTGTAAACCTGGTCGTGCCATGATGATGATGCATTAATTGCTAAGCTAAGTGTTTAATAAGCAGCCCAGGAACATTCGAGCACTCCGGACAACAAACACTTCTGAAGCAAACTTCCCTCAGATAGCAACCTGACCGATATCTAGGCTACTTACTTTCACAAGTGGGATTTCTCAATGTTATCTTCGTCACCGCGTCTCCTTTCGAAAGCAGTGCGGGTCCAACTTCAAAACTTCACCTAAAACACAGACTTGTGTTGTTGGTTTTGTTGTTTAATCCGAGGACCTGGTCACCCCGACATGACTGAGCTCTTCTCTGCTCACCGACTCCACGCTCACGCCCTGTTCAACTCCCAAATCATCCCTCGGTTTCCTAACAGCTCGCCTTTCTCAAGGATTACAACATATTTATTATATCTCTATTACACCCCAATGTTGTTTACTGTTAGGTTACTTTTCGAGAAGGAGCGTTATTAGTACAGTTTTCACGAGCACCGCTCTGCAACATTTTTTCACATATTAAGAGTTTACATTGTAGCCTAGACGGCTAGCTGCTTCCTTCCTAAACATCTCAACCCGGTTATAATCATACAAAGAAAGTGACTTTATCTTCAATAAACAAACCGAGCCCTTGATCAGACTCAAATCCGAATTGAACTCGGGGGGGGAAAAATCGCATTTCGCCGAAAGCCACACCTTAACCCTAAATCAATGCTGACACTTCACACCGCTGCTGTGTAACTAAAAGGTGTTTATAAGCGAATGCGTGTAAAATGAAGCCACAATAACTACTAATACTACCTTGTCATTAACTGGATTAAATAAGATTGCTCCGTTAGTCTGTCGCTCCCTCAGCGCGTCCGTCTTCCCATCGCCTCCCGAAGTCTGTCCGCTTCCACTCCTCTCATACCGGCTTCTCCTCCGATCAGCTGGCAGCGCCGTGACGTCAAACCCGCCAGCTGACCAATCACCTCTAACGTCAAAGCCTCGTTATGACGCCCACGTTGGAACCCTGTCGTGATTGACGGGTGCACACACCAATGAGGCGCTTTTACTCGGGCGGATGGAAAACGGGTTGACCAATGAGATCTCTCTCCGACCGACGTTCCGTATAAAGCGGTTAAAAAAAAAGAAAGACTGTGGTTGCCAGGTCCGCAATTTTAGCACGTGTCTCGTATAGCCTACTTTTGAACAGCTGCGGTGGGCCGGTCGTTTACATTACAATCCAGGATCAAAATTTTAGTGAGGTACACAGTGCAGAAATGCAACCCGCAGACACTCGAATGGTTTCCACTACAAATACCATTAAAGCCATTGCCAAATGGCTTCCATTACATAGTAGGACATATTAATGACATAGGTCCTTAATGGCATCCACTAGACCTAACATGCCACCAATAGAAGGCAACAAATTACCAGTAGAGACCCACAGGGACCATTACAGTTTTCATTTTTTAAAAAAAACAAAAAAACAATACAATTCCCATTATAACCATTACACCATTACAAATTGTGTGAGGGTTTCTACTGGGGTTTTATTTCAGCAGGGAGGGTCCATCAGCTAAAGTTACTGGGGATCAGTTAATATTAATGCAACCAGCAAACGTTACAAGACGTTTGCATGTCACAAGCTGCCAATTGATGTCAAACACGCATATCATGGCTTCATAGCTATGTCAGATGTTAGCCTATAATATGTACATTGCATAGCATAGCATTTCATGTGCACTAATCTTAATGGGCTATTAAGTCTATGGGCAAAACCGAAGTGTCTTTCTCAGCTGCGCCAAGGTTAGATTTGAACCAATCATCATGTTTTTTCCACATAGTCGACTATATTCTTCCACTACATTATCAGGATGTTGCTGTTTCCATACTGGACATATGGAATTTCCATGAATTGGACAACTGGAGATGTTACAAAACCCTTCTGAAGCTACAGAGGTCCAGACTTCTGTGTTTCAATATATTTCCTATAGCATCTCATACACATTCATTTTGATCCCATTCACAACATTAGCTCGGTACATTAGGCCTAATTTATGAATACAGTATATATCGTGTCAGTGAATTCACCTATTCATTCTTATAACTATACTTACATAATTTATCTATACTCATATAATTATGACAATATACGTAATGACTTTGGACTATTTTAGGATCATAGTGAAAAATCTATTTAGGGAAACTGCATGTTTTAACACTTTTTAATTTAAAATGTATAATTTTAAATAATTACATACATTTTGCAATGATATTCAGGATATTGTACATTAAAAGCAGTGTACAGGTTTGTTGCTGAGCTGTTGTTGAACTGCCATATTGGTGATTTTGTCAAGCAAGCCTGGCAACCCTGCTCAAGACCTTTGTTACCTAACTGACTTTTCCTACACTAGTGTTAGCTAATTCAGATAAAATACCTGGTGTTTTTTAAAAAAATTTATTTATTTTCATTTAGTTTTTTATTTCGGTATTAAACATGCATAGTCTATGCCTCACACATGAACCTACTACAGTCATCTTGTGAAATAAAAATAAAAAAATTCAGAATGAATATGACTAAATTGCATAGTAAGATACCGTGTGTCCTGTAAAAAATGATTCCTGAGGTTTTTGGTGAAATATTATTTTAACATCACACTAATAGCCAATTTGAAGACTGAAACCTTAATTGGTTGTACAGTATAAGAAAAATACCGGGATATTTGTGCAAAGAGTTCCTCTGAAGGATCGAAGATATTTGGAAACTGTAGGCTTTTATTATTTTATGGTTACACGCAAATATGTCAGTGTCAGTTACTGTGGCCACATGGACTGAAACTGTGCAGAAAGAAAGCAGAACGCTCTTAGATGTTAGAAGTATATGGTACCAGAGGTCCAACACAGGAATGTGCAACATACTGACAAACCACTCCACCATTAGCAATTCAAACAGCAACCCAAAGAGTGGCCACACAGAGCAGCAGAAAATATATCAGCCAACCCTCTTATTATTTGTAACATAGTGTATTTGCATGCCAGAGAAATGCTATGGAGTTTAAGCAATAAATCTCACCACTAGCTGTGGAATGCACAATAAAAACAGACTATGGAGAGAGTGTGTGTTCAGATTCATGTATGGCTCATGGAAGATCCATAGATATCTTCTGGTTAGTTCCTGCTGGTAGGTATTTCCCAATCCCACACCTAGATGTCCAGCAGAGCACACTGCAGTATAGTAGTATCTTGTGTGTTAATCAGCCACATCCAAACCACCTCTTTACTCAGAATCGGATGAAATGAAACACACTTATTTGGTTCAAGTTAAGTAATGTTGCTGCCGCCATTACTTCAGGAATGCTAAATATTTGCTGCTGCGAAGGCTCTTAATTGAACACAGAAGGCTATAATTCTAGAGGCGCAGTGGAGGCCTTGGACAGACCGAAAAGACGCAGGAAGGATCCCAACTTTAGTTTATGCCTGAAATCTGAACGAGAAAAACCACAGTTAGGGCAGGTTACAATGCATTTTGTTGTCTCTACCAGCCTGGGTGGTATCAACACATAGTGGGTGTTAGGTTCAGTCAGCACATTTTCAAACTCATTTAATGTTCAAAATACCCTTGTCTGCCAAGAATTCAATTTAGGAAATAGTTTAAAATAGTATGCACTTATCCTAGATCACCCAGCCATTCAAGAAAACAACCAAAGTCATACTGTTCTAATTATGAAGATATTTTGAGAAGAAACAGTACTATCTTCAGAGAGTTTTTAGGACGTGATTCAACACCCTCCACCCTTGTTCAGGAAGGCACTGTCTTTGACAAAGCCTCATTATGTCAGATGCACTAATGCCACACAGTCAGTCTAAGGCACTGACTTGACTTCAGGGCAGTTCTGATTGCAGATATACTGTAGATATGTGTCAGTTTGTGTTTTGTAGCCTTAACATGCCTTGCACACTGGGCATAGGATACCTTAACCCAGCTCCTAAATGCATTCCAGGAATCTATCACTCCTCTCCAGGCAAGTGCCATCCTGTAGCAAAGCAATGGGTGAACAATTTGGGTAAAATTATCTGAAGAGAAAAATTGTCTGTCTCTATTTCCCCCTAGGTGTGTTAGTGACATTTTCTGATGTTCTGTAACTGTATGCAATATCAGCTGGAGAAGCTAGTTTTATGGTTAACTGTGGTGAATTTTTTTTTATTTTTATATTACAATAGTTAATTGTTGTTCAGTAATAAATCACTAACTTAAAATCCACCTCTTACACAAGTGTTTTGTCTTTTACATATTGATGGGTGACTAGTTTAGCCATACTTACAAGAGTTTTCTTCCATTCTTTAGGTAAGGTATTATAACAGCTTGCTCATTGTTCATAATGTGTGTATTGTTGTATGAAGGGTTGTCATAAAATATGACCGGCCGTGGTTGGTATGATGCCAGCACTGCAAAAAAGTGTTTTATTCCTCTTATGCAACAGCAATTTGCCAACAATTCTATTTTTAAAAAAATATATATTAATAAACATCACATCTTACATACCATTAACCATTTATAGTCACGTTTAATGTTGCGGAATATCCACAACATCACATCCACACATGTGGAACGTGAGACAAGTTAGTTCTTGTTATCATATCACATTATAGCAGCTATAAACAATCAATCCCTCACCTCTTGCTCTATTTTTCTCTCATGAAGTTAATAAGACTAAAATGCAGCTTGTGAGAAACTGGAAAGTACTCTCTCTTGAAAACTTACTGACCATTACAAAGTGCTGACACTGGAGACTCCTTCCATAAATGTTAAATAAACACCTTCTAACTAAAAGCTTTGCCATATTGATTAAACATTTTTCTTTGATAGATAGATAGATAGATAGATAGATAGATAGATAGATAGATAGATAGATAGATAGATAGATAGATAGATAGATTTGTTAAACGTTTTAAAATCAGTTTATTATTTGCCTTAGATTATGTGGAGCGTCTGCTGCAGGGCTTGGCATTTTGACATGAGGTGCTTAGAGCACACTGAGGAGTGGCACCACTTAATTATGGACAGTACTGCATTTGCAGAATATCTGGTTTTGTTCCCCGATGCAAAATAAATGCCCATATACTGACACAACAACTGATAATAAGCCTTACCACAGAGTTGTTGTGGCAAGGCTTATTTCAAAGGTGGACTCTGTCATCCAGTGCTTCCCATGTGAACACACACTCGGATAAAGATATCTTTATTCAATTCAATAATTAATTACCAGGTTTGGTGGGTTATTAAAGCAGGACATTCCCCACTGTGGCTTGGCACACTAACATTGTTGCTTGAGACAGTAATAGTATATAGACAGAGTAAACAATGCATATAACTTTGGCTGTATTTGTGCTCAGATATCTTCATCCCCCTTTTTCAATTTTAATGCATTCCAGCAGCCCAACTTCATCAGCTCTTACTACCCCACCCTGTTTGCTCTATCCCTGAGCACACAGCGGTGTCAAAACCGAGAGCTGTCACTTTAAGAACTGCTTCTTTTTTTTTTTGCACTAGACAACGGATTATCGATCCTGCTAACCAATCATGTGAGAGCTCCGACCAATAAAAAGTTACGATAGGCGGGGTTTAAGGATACCAGCCCGAACCCAGTGACTCAGCACTGGCGAGCGCGTGCGAGATGATGCCTGATGTTGATTTAAAGAGACAGGGTTTTGCGTCGGAAAGATATGTGCTCCCCATCCCTCACCCCCAACCTCGGAAAATAGTTGCACAATGTGAGACCGAGGAGCATCAACTCCAAGGGGGAAAAATTTGGACTTATGGCAGCAGTATTTAGAGAGAGCCACACCTTTGCAGTCAGAAACACAGCATGACTCAGCTTTGCCCTTTCTAACCCGGACCCATATGACTTGCAGCCACACAGTACAGCAGTTTGGGTGTCTCTGATTTCATAATGTTTCAATGACATATTAACAGACACCAAGCAGCCAGGTTCTGATTGTAACCCTAACTTAACTTTGAACACAAGATCAAAGTCCTAAAAAGCTGAGATTTTCTAGGTCATGTATGATCATGTAGCAAATGTCAGCAAGGTAACACCTCATCACACACATTCCTGTACTGGGTACATCATGTGCTGAAAAGCATTGACTATAACCTATGAATTGTGAGCGTTTAAAAAAAAAAAAAAACGCCTCTTTGTTCAGCAGGCACCTTGATTGGCACGTTCCTACTCCCGCAGCCAGCAGTGCTGAATGTAAGTCAGATGTTGTTAGAGCGGTTCCTCTTAATGTGTAAGAGCAGATTACTGTGCTGAAGTGTCACACTGTTGTACTGAGCAGTGTGTTATTTTAAACATTGGCCTAAGTAAACTTGGAGTTTGCTGATCAGTTACTATAAATAGTTTTTTCACACGTCGATAGCAGAAGCATTTATCAACATTTATCAAGTCCACATGACACTTCATGTACTCACTTGTGCAAATTAGACAATTAGACGTTTGCAGCCAATTCACAATAGAGCCACTGCGTATAAACAGTATGTTGGCATGTCTCCCGTGGTGGACTGGGATGGATTATAAGGATTAAAGCAGTTACTGAAAATGTACGAATGTATGAACAGTTGGGGGGAGCACGGTGGCTTGGTGGTTAGCACATTTGCCTCGCACCTCCAGGGTTAGGGGTTCAATTCCCACCTCTGCCCCGTGTGCGCAGAGTTTGCATGTTCTCCCCGTGCTTCGGGGGTTTCTTCTGGTACTCTGGTTTCCTCCCCCAGTCCAAAGACATGCACTGTAAGCTGATTGGCATTTCCAAATTGTCCATAGTGTGTATATGTGTGTGTGATTGTGCCACATCCAGGGTGTACCCCACCTTGTGCCCAGAGTCCCCTGGGATAGGCTACAGGCTACCCTGTATAGGATAAGAAAGTGGATGGATGGAATGAACAGTTGTGGGATCCAAAATGCTGTTCAGAGTATTGAAAATATATCATACAGTTTTATATAAATTGTAAAATATTTACAATAAATTATTGCACTGGCACTCACTGGACAGCCTATGACCTTAAAGAAATGTAGCAGTGTCTGGTGAGTTATCTATCTATAATGGTAGTACTTGAATTTTGATAATTTAAAGAGAAAAAAAAAAAAAACCTATCCATTATATATATATATATATATATATATATATATATATATATATATATATATATATATATATATATATATATATATATAAAATACTAGGTATTACAATTTAATCGCAGCAAATGTATAAAAGATAAAGCTTATATATCTGAGCAAAAATGCTTTCTATAACTGATATTTTAACATTTGTGAAAGTAACATTGTGCTTTCATATTCAACGGAAAAACATGAAATATCACTACCATTAAACCACTTGGTGTTTGGACTCTATGTCATATTGCCTTCATGTGGTGCATGGCCGGTGGACTCTTGCCCTCTGCGTGTGAACAGATCTGCCCTGGAGGCAGCTCAAATTTTTGAGAAGCATTTATCTGTCTTTCAGTATGCAAGGCCAAGGCCTGCTTACAGATAGGAGCTAGCCTTGTTCATAGAATGGAATGAGCTTGAACTTGCTTGGGACGAACTGAAAGAGTTTAAAAACATCCATGCTGAAATGCCAGTGGAATCAGCAGCACTGCATGTACCCCAACAGTGCATACTCAACAATCTCCCCTTCCTTAATTCATTATCGGACTGTCAGCTTGATGTTAACTGATGCAGGCAACTGGAGTGAAAGTGTACCTGGTGCAAGCCATGACAGCACAGAGGTGTATAATCATACAGTACAGTACAGACTGGATAGTGCAGCATCTTTGTACACACGATCAGTCCTCAGAGCATATTTCCAGTCTGTTGGTGATACAGCAATACAGCAAATCATCACTTCCATCCAGTTCACAACAATATGGCATTGATTTAGCCAGTAGGAGTGATTTCAGTCTCTGCATGAATGTGTGGCTGCTGCAGGGATAAGGGAATGTGTTAGACTAATGTTTAGAAAACATCTTTAATTTAACATGTTTATTAAATCCTCTCTAGGGAATTAATGTGTGTGCAGACTGGTAAATATATAAAATTGCTACTGCAGTGGTTCTGCGGGGAGGAACAGAGTTAGTATACATGGCAGGCAACAAAGACTGAAGGCCCACCTCTTCACTAAGCACTTAAGCTATCAATAGACAAATAAAATAAAAAAAGTCTGCTGTACTAGCATTCATACCAACTCTAAGGGGGGTTTAGCTTAATGTTATTTCTGTACAATGAGCTGTTTGTGGTAGCATGAGGATTTGTTTGTTTTTTTTTTACCAAAAAGCACATGTATAAGTCACTCAGGATAAGGGCATCTGCTAACTGCTGTAAATGTGAACAGTGTTATTGCATCATAAAATGTAAGAATCACATTCCAGTATGCAAATGCATTTTGCTACTACAGTACATTCGTGTCGGAATTATGGTATTTATAAGGTGACAGCTAAGAGATTCTAATTGGACTCAAAAAATTGTTTCTATGGAAATGTTTGAAGGTTACAGTCAATACTGGAGAATTAAACTGAATGCTTAACAGACACACAAATTAAATACTGACATTACGTTTCAAACTAGTTTTATAGAAGACTCTGCCTTTGTTTCAATTGTGTGTGTTTATAATGTGACATCACATACTGTCAAGTGTTTACTGTCATGTTTATAAGACCTGAATGCATTTTTGTAAGATAATTCAATTCAATTCATTTTTATTTGTAGAGCGCTTTTTGCAATAGACATCGTCACAAAGCAGCTTTACAGAGATACGTAAATTTTGGATCTAAATTTTAAGTCGATAAATTTGTCCCCAGCAGATAACATAAATGCAGTATTACACTAATTTATCAGAGGAAGGTGGCAGGTGTGTACAGGGTTGGTTTCTATTTTCTTGATGAGGGTAAAGGTGTGGGCACTTCCTTGAGCTTCCGTTGTCTTATGGTATTGTCTATGTCTATTCCACATATTAAAAGCTTAAAGGTTTTGGGTGTTTAAGCATATACTAGATAACCCTGGAATTTCTGAGCTACCCGAGGCCGCCCTTTAACATGTTTAACTTTGTAACTGTGAATGGTTATGGCACTTTGCTGTTACTAGGTGAAACAGCACTTTGCCTTCTGCCTGTGTGGAGAAATCAATTATAGCTTACATAATGGTGCTGGTGCCTGGAGGTGTGATAGGAGCTGGCAGGGCATATCACAATGCATGACTAGGTCAGAGTACCCGGTTTTGTCAGGAAGTGTCACAAACCCTCAGCACTGCCTTGTTTTGTCTGCACAGCAGTCTCTGCTATGAGCTCAGGTCGTGACAGAGGTCTCTATGGAGGAGGAAGCAAGTCACTCTGCTATTCCCTATTCACACCTGTTTAAAAGTCAAACCGCCTCACTGCATACACAGCTGACAGTCTTACAGTCTGACACAGATCCAGCAGAACAGCCAGCTGATTTTCCAAAAATAGAGCCCAGTGCTCCAACTATAGCACAGCGCTCTACTCAACACTACACATTTATATAACTGGGCATGAAGGCAAGCATGGAGGAAGCGGCGTGTTGCTTAGCTGTGTCACTGCACCACCCCCACCAGCTGTAGCCCTGACACGCCTCCTGTCCACTTTCAGCAGAGCACTTGAGCAGTGTGTGTGTGTGTGTGTGTGTGTGTGTGTGTGTGTGTGTGTGTGTGTGTGTCAAAGTCTGTATATAGGGCATATACACACATCTATCACAACCACCTGGAATCCTCTTTGTCGGCTCACCATTTCTGAAGTTTACACACGATTGTTGAATCATGTTAGGCCTAAAATTAGGAGTATAATTTTCATGGGTTAGTCTGAATGTTCTAGAAAGCCAGTCTAGTCTAGTGATGACCCTTTGACTCATGCTGTAATCAAATACACTGACCATATTAGTCTGTCCCTTCCTGTACCGTTCACGTGACTGAACCTGGAATGCGATCTGTTCCTTCAGAGCTGTTTCTGATGGTATATGTCGCGGGACGTGAATGTCCTTTCTCGCTGAGGTGAAACTCAATCCATGAAGAACGTGAGCAATTCCTCATAGAGATGCAGCCTGGTTGGTTCGGACTGTACAGAGAACACAGAGGCGACTTGGTTTCCACTTTTAGAAAAGAGAAAAAAAAAGAAGAAGAAGAAAAAAAAAAAGGAATCATTAACATAACTGCTGATTCATGTTATGTAAGGAGCAGCAAAACTTACCCATTTGTTTTACATGACACTGGGGAAAAAGTAAAGGTCAAGGCCAACTATATGCTCGTACATTACCAAAACAAGATTCATTAACGTGGCTGGACATGAGTTAGTCCTGTAAGATTTCTAAACTAACATAATCAAAAGTTTTCAGCGTGTGTTCAGTGTGTGTTTACTGTGTTTTATGTTAGTGAACAGAACCAGAACCAGAAAGAAGGCAGATACAATAACAGTAACATTAATTATTTTTATACTTTATACTTAACACTGACATGCTTTATAGTTGTCTTATTTTTATTCAAGCTTAATGTCAAAAATATGTTTAACAAGCTATTATTATGAGCGCTGTCCATTTTCCACACAAATGACCCAGCCATGGGGCTTTATTTTGTGAAGAGGACAACCATCAGTCATTATAACAATCTATACCTACTTGTGCAACAGGTACAACAAGATCACATTGTAAGAATTATACACCGCCACAAATATTAGATATTTCTGTAATATTGTTTTCATGTAATAATATTTCTATCTTTGGGCCAAATTCCAATCCATCAGACATATGTATCTATCATATGTATGTATTACACCATATGACTGTAATAAATGCATGAATGAATGCAATAATCCATCCATCCATTTTCCATACTGATCATCCTACTCAGGGACATGGGGAGCCTGGAGCCTATCCTAGTGGACTTGGGGTACAAGGCAGGAGACACCCTGGATGGGGTGCCAACCCATCAGTGGGCACAATTGCAAACACTACAGATAATTTAGACAAAGCCAATCAGCCTACAACGCTTGTCTTTGGACTGGTTGAGGACACCAGAGTACCGGGAGGAAATTACGAAGCACAGGGAGAACATGCGAACTCCACATTTACAGCATTTGGCAGACGCCCTTATCCAGAGCGACTTACATTTATTTCATTTATTTGGGATTTGAACTCACAACCTTCCGGTCAGTAGCCCAACGTCTCTCTCTCTCTCTCTCTCACGGCGGGATTTGAAGACAGACATGCCACCATGCCCCCCGAATGCAATAGCATAAAATAAAAATAAGCATTGCGAATTATATCATAATAATATATATCTGCTTTTACTTAGGATGAGAACCACAATGGTTTGCACTCCAAAGATTATAATGATAAAGTCCCAAATAAAATTTATTAAAGTGTACCAGAGTGCTGTTGAATTCTCAAATCAGTTTGGTCAGAAGGTATGGATACAGTTTCTATAACAACACGGCTCTGACAGTAGTGCTGGATGTAATGCAAATGATAGGTTTCTATTAATACATTATCATTTCTATAGTAAGTAACAACTCATTCACAGGGAAAGGAGTTTTGAAAGGAGTTTCAGTGTCTACAATTTGTAACGGTCAGAGGCAAAGCTGTTTCTTTAAGTTTTCTCACACAGGCGAGTCTGATGACTTTGCAGTTTCTTGGCAAGCCGCTTATGTCTTACTAATGTCAAGAGACAAAAAGAGACTGGTGCTACGACGTATAATGCAAGTGATGATAGGAAATACTTTGTTTCACTGATGTTACACAATATTAAACATAACTTTAAAACGGATAAAAAAATATGACGTTTCATAGAACAATAATCAGCTTTGGCACTGATTATATTCCTGTAACAGCACGTCCTGCCGTGTTTCTTTTACTTACCTAATACATACGTTAGGACAGATGTTGTAAGAGATACAACGTGGAGCTGCGTGTTTATCCCTCACTTTGAGGAGCTGATAAGAATCAAAATAATGAAATCTATTTGAATTGAACTTTAGAAGCAGGCTGCAGTAACAGTGTTGGGTTACAGTGTGACATGCTGCAGATTTAAACTCTGCTCAGGGCAAATTTCTGTCCCACTTAAACACATACAAGGCAAAACCCTGATCTTAAAAAACGTCTAGCTAATGAATGTTAAAAGGGCTATATGGCAATATCTCACATTGTGCTCACATTTTGAATATATGTGTTTATTTTTGCAGTAATTATTGTGTTGTTTACAACCCAATCAGCAAATCGTTAACTAATAAAGTAAATTACAATTAAATTAAATGTGTTTAGGATTAAAGCTCTACTTACTAAGTACATCTCTATTTGTAATGTCTCAGAGTACGTTCCACTTGAAAACACAACTTTTTATGTTTTATTTTAAAATAAAATATAGGCATTTTGAGATCTCTGTGCATTCAGGCATACCCTTCTTCCATGCAAAGGCCAATCACATGCAACAGAAAAAAAGTAGTAATGGTATTGAGCATGGGAATATGCCTGAGCCCAGGTCTGTGTGTTAGTGTGTGAGAGTTTGTTTTGTTTTGGGACTGGTGGAAAAATGGAGTACGGAGTAGTACTCTGAGGCCTTCTCATGTGGACATGACAAGACATAACATTTCAGAGGAAGGAGATATGTGCTGTACTTTTCCAGCATGCAAGTGGCTCGTAGCTTTATTGTTACGAGTGGAAACTCGCAGGCCTATGGACTGATTGCAGGTGCGTGACTGAGGTCAAGGTGGCCAGATGCCTGTCTCATTCTCCTTCTAATGACTGGGGCCTCAAGGACAGAATTGAGAGGATGTGCATGCTTCTGCATCTGGTTTCCAGTAACTCAGAAACACTCAGTCAGTTAATAGAAAGATTGTACAAAGAACAGGCATTTATGGATTGCACTGCTGCCACATGATTGGCTGATTGGATAACTGCATGAATGTTTCAACTCATCAGGCTAATTAGGAATTACGTCATGGCATGCATTATGCATGTTAAGTAGAGAAAATATTAAAATCTGCATAGCACTGGGAACCATTGCTTGCTGCTTGGTAAGAGCAGAGCCCTGTGGAATCTAAAGGCCCTGTTTAGTCTTTTGCCTTGTTCACAGCTCATCTGTTGTCAATCACTAGTCATGCGATGCAAGCACAAATCTGCATAATGGAAAAAAAAGGTCTGATGCAAGTCTCCACGAAGGAGTGCAATTTCTCTACATCGGGACCGGGCAAGTGCAAGACGGCTTGTTTAAGCATCACCAGCTCTCTTTTCTTCTCTCTCAATCAGCTGTAAAATGTGACTCATCTGCAGTCAAAGGAGGAAGAATTTAAGATCCTGGCCCCTATTGCTCCACTGATCTGGTCTACTCATGCCCAGCCAGACAACATGTCACATTACATTACATCTCCTACTCACTGTGCGAGTCCTGCCCAGGGTAAAAGAGTTAACTGGCTCTTCTAAAGCGAGAGAGCGAGAGAGAGAGAGAGCGAGAGCGAGAGCGAGAGAGATTTTTTTAAGGTGACCCCACCTAGTATGCCTGCGTCATGTTCATGTTGGGAATATGCCTAACTTGCCGAAGGCCACAGCAAATATTTGCTGCTTGAGTTGGAAATAGTCACACCTGGGTAGTGGAAACAAGGAACAGCCTTCGCTACAGGTCAAATAGCACAGGTGTTATCAATGGTGTGAAGTAAAGAACAATCCCATGGAATTGGAAATAAATCCAAATAAAGCCAAGACCATTTACTGCTCTGCTTTGTCATTTTTGAACATTTAGAGATTACTAAATTAAATCTAAGAACCTGTAAGTGAAAAATCAGACAATCCCTCTGGTCAGTTAACCTTTGATTCCCATGGGATCTCTATTGTATGCAGCAGACATGTCATTAAACTATGGTCACTGATGATCAGATCATGCTTTTACTGAACAGGTGATGACTGAACTCATGAGAGTTGAGTCATGAAGGCACGTGTACTGTTTTGCAAAAAAACTGGTAACTCATCAGCTGTTTTAAATTCTAACCTCTCAGGCATATTGTCATGCAGTGCAGGTGTTTAAAATGTGAGCTGATTTTTTTTTTATTCACGCAGTGTTTCCACTGAAAACAAGAACTAAATATAATCTTAGTTTCCAAGCCAAACATGGAGGGACTGTGTCAGACTTTTGTGTGTGTGTGTGTGTGTGTGTGTGTGTCCTGGTTGGTTTTAATCAGTTATGCCGTACTGCTATTTACTGTCTGAGATAGCTGCTGACATGGTAATGCAGTATCGATAACCATATACATATAAAGATAAAACCAACTATAAAAACGTTTCAGTTACCCCAAAATGCATGGGAAACCTCAAAGTTATTTTACTCCAAGCGAATTTATTTTTAGCCATGGTATCATGGTAAAGGAAACAGGGAACAGCTTTAACTACACACTAATCTGACAAAACAGGAAATAAGTCCAAATGAACCAAAACTCATTTACTGCTCAGCTTTGTGACGCCTCAATTACTGGTGAGTTTAAGATATGGAGAAGAAAATGTAAGCAGTTTAGAAACCCCATTTGTCGCAGTTTTTTTTTTTTGTTTAATTTTTTAGCTCACTATATTGTAGCACTAAAACCAGAACATCACTCATACTTTTAAGTCATTAGAGTATGGGATCGTCACAAATGGTGCCTTTAAAGAATAAACAGCATGTCAAGCCACTACTGGATTTCAAATGAAAATAAACTGAATTGGTTCTTGGCACCTGGAAAATGATGGTGCTGCATGTGTGAGATAAAAAAAATAAAAGACTAACAGTTCACGCTATTCTAACACAATCTTCTACTCTTCTCTTTTCCTACGCCAGAATAAACAAATTTTTATAAATTTAGCTGAATATTGGCTGTTGGAAAAATACCTGGCAAAAACTAATGAGCTCTCAGAATGTTTAATAGCACTATACCCATTTGCTCTGCTCCATTTGCTTATCTTGAATCAGTTTGATTTTCCACTAGATGGCACTGTAAGCATATTACAAATTCCACCAAAGTCGTTAGTCATGCCAGTTCTTCGTCTGTAATGCATTTCATGTCACAAGCCATTACATTTTAGTAATATAAAATATCCAGCCCATGTTTGTCCACTTGCTGCCTGAAATGAGTTTGGGATTTGCAAAGCCATGGTGATGATCCCCATACTCAGTTTTTCTTTAAACGAGATCTCCATTGAAGAGGCAGTGGACTATATAAAATATATAAAGTGAAATATCACATCTTGTTAGGAGTTTTCAATTTTACCTCCAGTGAATTAAGACTTAAAGAATTACTGTCAAGCCAGCTTCTCTTTAAAGGGCAAGTCAATTAAACCAATCAAATTAACCTATTACCTCTTTTTTTCCCCTTCTAGGCACTGGCCATTTGAGCAGGTTTTAAATACCTACACATATTATAAATAGCATATCATATCTACATAACAGATTGATTCACAGCTCTGGTGGTATTCCAATTTTTAAAAAAAAATAATGCAGCAGACTTGACAGGTAATTTATAGGCATCTAAAAGAGGAACTGCTGGGTTCAGAGATCACTGAAATTTACCAGAGTGAGAGCAGAAGAGCGTAGTTTACATAGACCTTCACATCCAGTCAAGCTCACAAACATTTACTCTGCTCCGACTGCACTCAAGATCTATATTGGGGAATGTCTGATCTAAACAAAGTCATCACTGAAATGAATTCGGCTAGAAAATAAATCACCTGATGCAGTGAATTTTTATTATAATTTAAATCTGTCCAGACCTTCTACCTACAATACAGTTTTAATTAAATTAAAAAATGTGAATCTCAAGTATATGACTTCAGATCAATTCTTTTAATTAAACTCTTTCATCAAGCATGTAGATAATTTAACAAGTAAACAGAGATTTGACAGTAACACCATGTTACAAATTGTGAAAATTATTATTATTTTTTTAAAAAAGGCTGGCATACCAGTGTTTTCAGTGAAAAACCCACAAGCTAGTTTGACCCATCGCAAAAAGAATGCTATAAACCTGCAACCTTAGTGTGGTCAACAAAACCCCAGTAGTTTCCGACAACTACTTACACACAGCATAACATCACACAACAAGGCAATCATAAATATCCCAGCAGTCTCACAGAATTATAGCACGAATGTAATGACCTTGTGATAACATTACAGCTCATTACTCCATCTACCAGAAGCTGCACATACTGAGAGCATTACCTCATGGAAAATTCTGTGTTTATCAATGTACATGCAGGAAGTTGTAATGGCAGTGAAACGGACAGCCGCCATCCAGATGAACATAAGGAATAGATGAGGGAATGAGATACAGGAAGTACCATGTAAATCATGGAACACAGAGCCTTGTCACATGACTACTTCTTTATCTTACAGTAAAGTGCTCAACTCATTCACGTATACAGTCTTATGTATGCAGATATCTGCAATTCTCCGCCACAAACGTATGCCTGACGTATGCCTGGTATGGTCTCATATGTTTATTTCTATTTAAAAAAAAAAAAAAAAAAAAAAAACCTCCTCCAAGCTGTATGTCAGTAATCATCATCTGGTGTAAGACCTCTGCCAGTTGTAGATGGTGTGGATGTTGTGTGAGCAGAATGGTAACTTTTTGTAGGTGCTCACGCTGCGATGGCGGAAAGCCTTGGCACCCACGTTCACACCACGACGCTTGGCGGTCAGCTTGGCCCGCTCTTCAGCAGCAAAGAAGTCGCTGGTAGCCCTGAAGAACTCAAGAAGGGCTTGGTGGCTCCAGAGCACAGGGCCTTCACCGGCTGTGGAGAAGCCACAGTGGCCTCCACTTTCCGTCAACAGCAGGAAGAAGTGAGGGTTGCTCTCGAACAGCTCTAGGGGTAGCGTGGCCCGAGTTTCACCACGGATCGGATCGTCACGGCTGCACACGCATAGCACGGGGATTGCCACCTCATCCACGTCCCTCAGTGCATCATTGCGTTCCCAGTACGCCTCCCAGGCTCCTTCAGTTGGCGCCTCCTTCAGACCAGACTGACAGAACAGTGCCTCTTCCATGGCCCTGAGTGAGCGGCTGGAGAACAGGCTGTCGATATGGACCAGCTCCCCCAGCACTGTTCTGTACCTGCAGGAAAATTCAAACCCAATCAGTAAAGATTTTGTCTAGACGAAAAAACAGGCTTCCATGTTTAAAATTGTTTAATATTGTATTGAGCAGACCAGAAGCATTACAGAAATCAATAGCACTGGATCAACATTGTCAGCACAGCGGGTTACCAACTGTAGCTGTGTATGTTCCATTACACAATTTGTCAACTCGCCTCCACCCCATAGTCCCATCTCAGACTCTTGTATGTATAAAGCCACTCATAGTAAAAAATTTGCCAAAAAATTCTTAGAAATCACTGAATTTACTTGCACACTTTCGCCAAAGAATAAGAGTAATGTACAAAAAATTATTTAGCCGATGTACAAAAATTTAGTTAAAAGCTGTTAGTAATTATAAATGTTTTACACCACAGTGTTGTTGAATTCTCGAATCTGATTGGTCAGAAAGTGTCGATTAAATTTTCCTCAACGGTAGCTGTGACAGCAATGCTGGCTTTACATGAAATCACAGGTTCATATTAAATGTGCTCTTTCTAATACTTTATAGTGTATGACTTATATAATAGCTTTCCAGTAACACGACAATGTGTTTTCATAACAGGAGCTAACTTGTCTCACAGATGTTCTACATAAATGTAACTAAAAATGGTTAAAAACCAGGTCGGTCATTAATAAAGTAAAAGGTGTATACGTTAGCAAATTGCTGTAGAATGACAGGAATAAAACACTTCAGGATGTGCTGTTACTGGAACATAATCAACGTCGGGGTGGTAACGGTAATTGGTTTGTGTTGGGCTGCGTCACACCACCCCATTATTGATTATTTTCATAAAACAGCATGCCATGTCAAGTTTTATTCCTTCCCAGTTGGAGGCTACACTAAATTGCCCCTAAATTGGTTCTGGATCCACCGTGACCTTTACCAGGATAAAGCGAATACTGAAGATGAATGAATGCTTTTGAGATTTAGCCTGTTTTAGTGATGATAATTGATGTAAAGTAATGTAATTGTTCTTTGATCAAATGAAAGCAGGTGGAAAAAACACACAGGGTAGACTTGGGTTCAACCAGACTAGTTAGGATGAAAAAAAACAACAAAAAAAAAAAATAGATTGCTATAAGATGGCAGAGGCGATTAATGAGTCATATTCAGTTGTATTACATGCTGCAGTAGAGTACAAGAAATGACTGAATGCCAGTCCGTACAGGATTTCAGGAGGCTTTTTTGTGAATGTTGCAGCCAAAAATACTCGATTTTGCTGCGGCTTTTTTCAAAATTCTTGTTTTTGTTTTTTTTTTGGAAAACTACTTGAATTGGTGAAATCGCAGTGATGTTTGTTGGTAAATGAGAGCTTTTAGCTGTACTCATGTTCAACGCACGTGAATCGAAGATGCTCGTTGTGATGATGTCATCATATGATGCATCTTGGCCCAAATCTGCAGACGTTTTGAAAAAAATGTAAGCTCCTCCGAATATTGTGGTGTTTGCTTGATTTTGCATTAATTTCAGCGATCACGAAATCCTGGAGGGACTGGAATGCACTATAAAAATACTGGATGTAGATAATATCTTTTTGCCTATATGAAAAATAGTCCGGTATTTCTATTTCAGTTCTATAACAGTTCTAGAATACTAACTGTATTAAAAACCATACATAAAATTCAAACCAATATTGATTTTGATACATTGGTTTTAGACTTTGGCTGAAGTTTGATATATTGGCATTGGCTGAAAAGGTTCTTTTTGTGACTGGTCACTCAAGCAGAGCCATGACAGGTTTAGTGATGGATCAGCTTCCAACAGCTGAAGCCAATGATATTGTGGTTATATACGAGATCAAATCAAGAGAGCAGCCAGAGATGATGTGCCAGGAATCGTTGTGTCTCAATCAGCTGGAGTTGCTTTGTATTTGATTGCTAATTAAAACCGAGTAAAAAGGATAATTTCATGCTCAGTCTCATGCATCTTTCTGAGAACTGCATTTCACTACTCTTTAGGTTTGTGACACCCCTAAAACACTCTTGAATAATTGTCCATCTTAAGGCTAAACAATTTTTGTATATTATTCTTATCTTATTCTTAAGCCTAATTGTAGATTTAAATTCTTGATTTCTAAGAATTTCTGCCACAAATTTTTACTCTCAGCAGCTTTATACATACTAGTCCAGATGTCATAGAGTAGTGACACACTGACATGGTAATGGCGTAGTAGAGTGTGTGTGGTGCATCAAGCCTCTGAGGTTTTTTCAATAACTGCCCGCTTTATTCCCATACTTTACAAGTTAGTCTACCTTGTATATGTGCACTTAGAGACTACAGCTCATCTCTGATCATGCAAAATCATCTAGTCCTTCATCAGTGAACAGTTCATGACTACTGAATTGGTTTTGGCTGGAGATTTCATTTGGTGGATTCTCTCTCATGCCAGCAATAACACTGAAGTGTTTAAAAATCCCAGCATGCCATGACACAAACACCACCACACCAGTATGTCAGTGTCATGGCCGTGCCACCAACCAAATAATATCTTGTAAGTTTCATTAACATTCATCATCAGCTAGCAAATTACAGATGGGCTACAGTCAATAATCAGATACCTACAAAGTGCACCTATATGGTAGGTGTACCTAATAAACTTGCCTGTGTGTGTGTGTGTGTGTGTGTGTGTGTGTGTGTGTGTGTGTTATAAAGGATTTCGGGAAACCGAGCACATCAAACTGTGCAGCTGGTTGGATACCACTCTCAGACTTTTTTTTTTTTTTAAATCTATTTCCTACCACAGCAGCACCTCTCCTAGTACCTTTTGTACAACTTTGAGGTGTATTAAGGGTTTCTTGAAAGTCACATTTACTAAGAAATAATTTTTTCAAAAGGTAAGGTGTCCCCAACATTATACAAATCTTAGTATATGCTGCCCAACCATGGAAGTGCCTTGTTGATGAAAGAGGTCAGGGTAGAATCGACAGTCCTGGACAGCTGAAGAATGGAAAAAGACTTAGCAACGGTTTTTCAAATCTTTAACTATCTAGTTTCGGTAATCCTGTGCCCGCTGTAGCCTCGGATTCCTGTTCTTGACTGACAGGAGCACATGGGTCTCCTGCTGTTGTAGCCTATTTGCCTCAAAGTTCAACTTCTTATGCCTTCTGAGATGCTTTTCTGCTCACCACAGTTGTAAAGAGAGGTTATTTGTGTTACCTTAGCCTTCCTCTCAACTCAAAGCAGTATGGCCATTCTCCTCTGATCTCTATCATCAGAAAGGCATTTCCACCCAAATAACTGCCTCTCACAGGATGTACACTGTATGGCCACTGTATGGCCAAAGGTGTGTGGACACCTGACCATCATACCCATATGTGCGCCTTCCCCAATCTGTTGCCACAAAGTTAGAAGCACACAATTGTATATAATGTCTTTGTATCCTGTAGCATTACATTTTCCCCTTCACTGGAACCAAGAGGCCCAAACATTTTCCAGCATGAAAAACCCCTGTGCAGAAAGTGAGGGTTTGCCAAGGTTGAAGTGGAAGAACAAGAATGTCCGACACAGAGCCCTGACGTCAACCCCACTGAACAACTTTGAGATGAATAGGAACACTGATTGCACCCCAGGCCTCCTCTCCCGACCTCACTAATGCTCTTGTTGCTGAATGAGCACAAACCTCCACAGACATGCACCAAAATTTATGGAAAGCCTTCCCAGAAAAGTGGAGGTTATGATGCTCAGGTGTCCACATACGTATAGTGTATTTTGTTTTTCTTGCCATTCTGTTGCGCATGAGAATCCCAGGAAATCAGCAGTTTCTGAAATAAAGTGGTCGGTGAATTTATAATTAAATGGAATAGTGTGTTGGAAGTGTTTCATTTTACTATACCTGCTAAGGCAGACCTTCTGATAGAGCAGGAGAACCCAATGGAAGGGCCAGCCAGGACCACTCTCAAACCAGCTCTGACAGCGGAAGATGGGCGACAGGCAGGCAGCAGCAGTCACATAGCTGGAGGAGCCGCACTCGCCCAGGTAGGACAGTAGTAGGCCTGAGCCAGTGCTCTCACTCACCGCATAGAGACGGCCCGCAGGCTGGCGGTAGCGGATGTACTGTACTGCCTCGCGCAGATCGGCTGGGTCACCAAACTCTTGTAGTTTAATGGTGCTGAGCGGCGTACCATTCTGACTGCGCCGGTTAAACACCACAGGGAGGTAGCCATGACTCAGAGCTGCTTCACAGAGCTATGGAGAAAAAGCACACACCGTTATGTGCCAATCGCAGTGGGAGAGAAGTCGAAGAGGATGACATACACAGAGATGAGTCGCTTCCACATGTAAAAGTTTTATGGCCATGAGAAAATAAATATTCCACTACATAAGTGTGTGTGTGTATGTGTGTGTGTGTTTGAAACGTTTTTTTTATCCTGATTCATGTTACTGACCCAGATTTACTTGAAACAAACAAACCGGCGGACCGTGTAATTGCAGTCAAAAACCTCAGTACTTTTCCTGTGTAAATCAGGCACATGGGGAATTCTGTCAAGGGGGCTCAAGACACTGAACAGCAGCACTATTGCTTTGCACCACATTCCTCACATGTTCAACAAGCCAGAGAAGCCATCAAAATCAAGCACTTTCAGTCAAAGAGACAGAATAAGGTCAGTGCGGGACTTTTATTTCACCTGCTCACCTAATTACAGGACAAGGCACAGCTCTATTGCACAAGACACAATTGCTGCACTTTTGTCTGATGCAGTCCATCACAGTCAGCAAGACCAAAGCAATATCCTCTAAAGCAGTCATTTTTTTGACTATAGTATTTATGATGATAGTTCACACTTTAAGTAGTGCAGGCTATGATGCTGTTCTGACAATCATCATATTAATGTCATAAGCACCGTCTGAAACACAGCAGCAGCATTTTCACACATGCAAAATGACATCTGTTCTATCCAAAAACTATTTGAAATGTTGACTTGTTGGACCACAAAACACGATTCCACTGTGCTAATGTCCATCTCAGATGAGACCGAGCCCAGAGAAGTCGGCGGCGCTTCTGGACAGTGTTGATGTATGGATTCTGCTTTGCATAGTAAAGCCTTAACTTGCATCTGTGGATGCAGCGGCGAATTGTGTTGACTGACAAAGGTTTACCGAAGTATTCCCGAGCCCATGTCAGGATATCCATTACAGACTCATGACGGTTTTTAAGACAGTAACATCAGAGGGATCAGAGATCGCATTCGGAAGTGGTTTTCGGCCTTGCCCTTTACGCACCGAGGTTTGACCGGATTCCTCGAATCTTTTAATTATATTGTGCACTGTAGAAGGTGAAATGCCCAAAATCCTACCGATTTGTCTTTGGGGAATGTTGTTCTCAAAGTGTTGGATTATTCGCTGACGCATCTGTTGGCAGATTGGCGAGCCTCGACCCATCCTTGCTCTTGAAGGACTAGGCCTTTTTTGGAGGCTCCTTATGTACAATGATTAGACGATTGCCTCACCTGTTTCACATCACCTTCTTATTTCAACTTGTCACATCGCTATTAGTCCTAAATTGCCCCTGTCCCAACTTTTTTGGAACATGTTGCATGCATCAATTTCAAAATAAACATTTATCTTCAAAAACCTATGCAGTTGATTAGGTAAAACTTAAAATACCTTGTCTTTATACCTTTTTTCTTTAAATACAAGTCAAAGTACATTTACAAATCACTCCTCTTTGTTTTCATTAGCATTTTCCTTACTGGCCCAACTTTTTCAGAATTAGGGTTATACTATGAGCAAAGGTTAATCTACATACCAGTGCAGTATATGAAACAGAATGCAAGTTTGCACGCAAGCAAGGGAGAGGAGCAAAGGCTGATATAAACCATTACTCCACCACTGAAAAACCCCCTCATGGAGTTCATTAAATAAAGCGCTTTTAGGTTCTACCGATTTCAAAACACTCTGTTAAAAAAAAAAAAGTTTTTAACCAGATGTTTTCAGCTAAAATATTTGATTTGTATGTTATACCGGAAATAACCTATCACTTGTGTAACAGTATCGAATCTTCTATTCAGGGAAGGAAGAGCGATTTAAATCTAAGTAAAGTGAGTGCAGTAAATCAAATAACCACGAAGACATGAACAAGAGGGCTTTACTGCTTCTTTCTTGGCATCAATCTAACCCCAGGGAAACCTGAGCCAAATTCAGACGTCACTAAACTCATGACCTCTGGATCTGTACAGAAAGGTATGTACGGAACAGTTTTCAAGAATGTTTTGGTACAGGAAATAGATGGAAATATCAAAACTCAAAGAGTGAGCCTCAAGGCATGATTTTTCATATGGTATCATGCTATTATCCTGTCCAAAAACTAATTTTCAATCAGCAAAGCAGCACCACAGACCTGCCAAGCAAAATGAAGATAATGTCTTCCACATTTGACTTACCACCTTAATTTTAATCTGAATATAGCACTGTGTCAACACAGACTTGATAGTAACTGTGCTCAGCATGAACCTGAGGCGAAAAAAAATATACATTAGCCTCAGGCATTCGTCATCTTGTAATCTAATTACTGTACTATAAGGTTACTCTCTCTGCATTTCCACTGAAGTCACCAAGAGATATCAGGCTGTTTTTTTTTTTTTTTCATGCAGTCTTCTTCATGAATGCAACAAAACTGGAGAATCGTGATCTAATAGGGAAAAGCTTAATTGGCACTTTGGCGCAACAGTGACAAAAATACTCGTGCACTGCATGCAGGAGGAATCATTACTGTCAAGCTTAGATGACATGCCTGCTACTGAAACAACAAAAGGACGGCAACCCTCAATTGCTCTTGCCACACTGTGTGGCGCACGCCAACATCCGCAGAATATTTCTGCATATCATTTCATTACAGGGAGACTGTAAGGCTGTGAGCTCACTTTATAAAGACTGCAGCCTTATGATGCAAGTAGAGCAACGCTGTCCAAATCAAATGAAAGCACAGCAGGGGGATCTCCAGTCTCTGTTGCAGCAGTGATCCGCCTCATATAGGTGAAAGGGATCCAGTGACAAGAGACAGTCACTTTTTGTGTTGTACGTTACAAGAAGTAGATCATGTGTTATCATTTCTCAGTATTATAATATGGATGATGATATGGTCTTTATCAGGATTATTTCATGACTATAGGCTCTCTGTCATGATCATGTTGATGCTTTATGACTCTTTATCCTGATTATACAGTACAGCGCCATTTGATGAATAAAACATTAGCAAAACAAAATAAAAGGTCACCCAAACATACCACAATGATACCACACCATACCAAGCCTATTATACCACACAAGTTGCTGTGGGCGACATAGCATGCTCGCTTTGATAGATTTTGGAGATTACCCTTCTCATGCATAATGATGAGACCTGATACTGATTTGGGACGGAAAACATTTCCGGACAAACCAGAAAATGATGCATCATTTTTTATTTATTTATTTTTTTACATAATCTTATTACCTTCAAGACGTTCCTGGTGAGCTTTCCGAAAGAGTTGGGAATGATCAGAAGGATGGGGCTAGAGGAATTGCTTGAAGTCCTCCTCCTCTTAGGACCAACAACAGCCCAGTCTAGAGCCACCAGGCCGTCGTCACTCAGCTGCAAATAATCTCGGATGAAATGCACGGCGCAGTCGTGCGGCCAGAGAGCGCCCAAAAGCGTCTGCAAACACGGACTCGCCCGCCAGTGCCACGCCGGGTTCGGCACGTATTTACAGAAGCTCGCGCAGTGTTTGAGCAGGTATTTGGCGAGCGCCGAGGGCTTGCCGATGAACGCGACAGGGGCTGATGATTCACCTGCCGGCTCGTGCACTTTAACAGGCTCCGTCCCGCTCGCACACTCCGATGCGCTCCTCTCTCCTCGTGCGATTCCAGGCCCCGTTAAAAACGCTCCCAAATGTTTGAGCGCTGGCCAGACCGTGGCCACCAAGAGGAGGACACAAACAGCGCCGATCCATTCCAGCATTTGAACGGCTTCTCAGAGCGAAAACACAGAAATCTAGCGGCAGTGAAAGCGGAGGTGGGGTTCATTTAAAAAAAAAAAAAAAAAAAGAAAGAAAGAAATAAAAAAGAAAAAGAAGACACCGATTCACCAGAAGCGTAAAAGCCAAAGCTCTGAATCCATTCCCTTCATGAACGCGCGCTCCATGCGCTCAAACCTCTGTGGGAAAGTCTCGAGTGCGCTCTCTGCTCCTGCAAGTTCAAACAACCTTTAGAAACTGATGCCTTTTGCTCTGTCCTAACTGATTAATTAAGACCGATTCGTTTCTGGAGCAAAAATAATCCACAGTGGTATCCATACGGCATAAAATACGCGTTTTAAATCAAGCCAGTGTCCAACGTTGGCGCCATTAGGTTTTGAAATGCAGTGCTCAGTGTGTGTGTGTGTGTGTTTGCTGGAGCTCAGTGCAGGAGCTCTTCTCACGCTGTCAGCGTTTTTAAAGCCAGCAGCAGGCGCCTTTCTCTCCACCATGCAGCATGTTGCATACATCTGTATAACGACTGCTCTTGCTTAATCCAGTCCCTAGCAGACATTTCTGTTAAATCGCATCCAAAGGCGGTCCACAAAATCATCTCGGTCATAAGCATAGTGGACTAAACGGTCATTTTGCCCTTTATGTGATCAGTACCTTTTTACAATTTCAAAACTTCAGGTACCCCTGAAGCACGCGGAGAACATGGAAGCACCATGCACACAGGGCGGAGGCGGGTCTCTGGATCTCCGGGTCAGGAACGATCAATGGCTTTGTCTGAAATAGCATACTTGTTTGTATACTATATACTGTATCCAGGGGCCTGGTATAAAACGTAGGAACATATAAAGAATGGAGGCTGGGGCTGATTTCTTTCTAGCCCAGCCTATAGACTCATGCAGCATCAGTCGGTCACTCCAGGATTTCGCGACTGCAGAAATGAACGCAAAACCAAGGAAACTCCACAATATCCGCAGGAGCTTGCAATTTTTCTAAATTACCGCAGATTTTCCACGGATTTGGCCAAGGTGCGTTATGTGACGTCATCACAATGCACCATGTGATGTCATCACAACGCACATTCAGCCAAAGCCCCCTTTCGATTCACGTGCGTCGAACATGAGTACAGCTGAAAGGTCTCGTTAACCAACAAACATCACTGCGAAAGACCGTGCAAAACAATTGCAATCTCGTCAATTCAAGTAGTTTTCCGCACTAAAAACTCCACAAAATGCATCGCAAAATTTTTTAAAAGCCACAGCAAAATCAAGCATTTTTGGCCGCGACAATCACAAAAAAAAAAAAAGAAAGAAAACCCCGCCACTTTTCCTGTACGGACTTATCAGTGACAGTCGTGTCAGGTGATTAGCCTACACGGAGTGTAGGACAGATGTCAGAACTGTAAGTTTACTGTTTACGATGTTTGGTATTCAAAGGAAATTCAGCATGAACCCAGTAGGTCACTGCAGATTTTGCGCGCTTAAAAAATGAGAAATTATGAATGCGGTTGCCTTTAACTGTGTATGTATAAACATTTTTTCCCCACATAAGTCTTACTGTGACATCAATGAGACCTCATGATATAACGCATTGCTCAGCCCTAATAGTTTATTTTTCAAGCTATTGATAAATATTAGATTTAAGTCTCCCATCTAATATCGCAACCACCCATCACTGACTGCATCAGTATATACGTGCACTACATACTTTTCTGTATACTACTTCCTTCTAGCAATATGCAGTATGGGAGGACTATCATACTGACGCGGAATAAAGATATACAGTCATGTCAGTCAAATTATAGAAACAGCAATGAACTTAATTTCAGCACATGAATATCATTTTAATTCCATTCTTTAATCATTTAGTGAAGATTGGCTTCGAATACCTGCCTGCTTTTATACCATGGCATACTTCATACACATGAATTTATTATTTGTAATTCTGTATGCATTCTGTACGTGGGTCTGTTCTGAACTCCTCAGGACTGAGCTGTCGTGACTTTATATGCTCTCTGAATTGTAAAATGAGTTACACAACCCTGATATTATGGTACTTGTCACCTTGCTGTACGTAATTCATTGCTGTCAGTCAGTTCGCT
This sequence comes from Cranoglanis bouderius, assembly GCA_023630585.1. Classification (NCBI taxonomy): domain Eukaryota; kingdom Metazoa; phylum Chordata; class Actinopteri; order Siluriformes; family Cranoglanididae; genus Cranoglanis; species Cranoglanis bouderius. The sequence goes on along the minus strand of CM042548.1, from coordinate 5,431,790 downwards.
CTTTAAAACATAATTTGCAAATTTTATTGGTCACATACACAACCACACACAGCACGACGTGCAGTAAAATGCTTTTTTCAACTGTCCTTGGAATAAAAATGGAATTTATATAAACCAAAACTGACTTCTATACAGGTAGGAAAGGAAAAATATTAAAAATATGATATAACAAAGATCATTGGCAGAAACAGTACGACTGTATTTTGGTATTTAAGGTGCCATGTATGCAATGTGTGTGCACCACCAGGGGATCGAACGCGGGTTGCAAGAATGGGAATCTTACATGATACCACTACACCAGCGGCACAAATTGGTAAGAGGTTTAAATTCATTGGTTTAATTATACTGAGGGGGTGTTATTAACTCCTTAATTTGTCATGAAATAACAAGGAAACAGGCCACACCTGGCCATGAAACTGCTTATCAGTCAACTGTCCAATTACTTTTGAGCCTGTGAAAATGGAGGGACTATGTAATCAATGGCTTTAATTCTTAAATGGTTAATGCAATATTTTTGTTAAACCCCTTGTATTAAAGCTGTAAGTCTACACTTCAGTCACATCTTGATTGCTTCATTTCAAATCTATAGTGGCGGTGTTCAGAGGCAAAATTACGAAAATTGTGTCACTGTCCAAATACTTATGGACTTTACTGTAAGTGGCTTAAAATATCCCCATATTTATGACAGTATGATAAAAACAAAGCCCCATTATGCATCTTGTTATCCTGTAGTGTCTCAGCCTGCCTTGTTTTTGAAATGTAACAAAAGTAGCCTATAGGTGGCATTGGGCCATTTGGGCGTATTACAGTCAGAGACGGCTGGCAGCCTCACAGCTATTGTTCTCTAGGTATTATTATCACTTTGAGAATAGATACCAAAATATCTTCCATTCCCTTTCCTGTCTATTAATTTCAAATACAGTACAATCCACGGCAGCAGATTTAGTGAACAAACATATGACACCAAGGTTCTGTTTAACCTCTGAATGTGTGAGGTTCCCTTACACATTTAGCATCATTCTGCAAACATAATGGGTGCTTTTATGTGGGGAAGCGTGGATATGAATTCGATTTTAGACATGGCCATGTGTTTATGGTCTATAGAACGTGTGTGTGTGTGTGTGTGTGTGTGTGTGTGTGTGTGTGTGTGTGTGCGTGAATTTATTGTTGAGTCTTTTGAAAAAGGGAGGGAGAGAGATTTTGAATTATTGCTGCCATCCTTAACCTTTATGAAATAGACCCCCAAGGGACTAGAGCAGGAAATCTAAAATCAAACACGACTCACTGATGTATTTTCGGGTGATTCAGTGACAATTAGCGTTGCTACGCTGAACAGGAAGGGCTTAAGAATGGTCTGTGATGGAGGCCGGATCACCAACAAAGTCCTTGGGAAGACAGTGAGGATAAACAAAGACATGAAAAGACAAAGAATGTTTTTCAAGAGGCTCTAACCCGGAGGGCCCAAATCCAGGTTTTCTGATGAACTGTGACTGTGACCTGTCCTGTTCTTTGTTCTCCTCATCTTGTCTGGTGAAGTAGTATTTTCCTCGACATAAAGTGACAACCTTGTATTGTTCCTTTGTTGACCTCTGTACTAGATTACTGGATCACGTAGTGGTAACGCAGAGTCATGTTACTGAGTTCCTGCTCATCTCTCAACTTCCCTGCGAAGGTTTGGCCTTAAGCTGGCTCCTTGCTTGAGTGCTGACTCCAAGGAAACTCCTTAAATGAACATAAGCCTACATAATTACTTGAATGATAGCATATGTACCATCACATGTATTATAAATGAAAGATCTCCGGCACAGGCAACTGATAGTTCCTGCAAGTCATGCAGCTTTACTGCAATGCATTTTGGTTTTCCTTCTTTTAATTTACAACGGGGTTGATGGTGTATCAAGAGAACCGACAGAACGTATTACAATATTCATTTTTTTAAGGAAAAAAGGAAATGCACAGGGGTTTCAGCTCTGACTTACTGTACTTCAGTCTGCACTTTTGGTGTGCTAAATTCCTGAATTTGATAGGTCTCATTGCCGGTTCTTAATGGAAAACATCTGTGGCTGTGCTGAATGCATTGAGTGAGCTCCTGGTTTTGGGTTCACACTAACTCAATAAGACTCTCACTCACATTCTCACTCTCAGCTGAGAAATCACTATCTCATTACCATCTACTGAAAGTGTGAGACATAACTGTCTCTTTCTTTTGCTCTTTTCATGGTTTAGCATGGCCACTGTGGAAACATTATCTCTCATTCCCATAGTGTACAGTACAGTCAGAGCAATGATTCCTGAATGTTCCTGATACCGTTTAATTCCTGAACATTTTAGCTCCGTGGGCACCGTTTAACAAGACTATACAAATATAAAGTGCCTCATAAAGAGGGGGAGGTGAAGAGACAGATCTCTGCGCAGGCAGGAGCTATGACGTCAAGCACCAGACACACTTCAACTCTAGAGAGACATGATCTTGAACCGTATGCTGTGCACGATAGTGTAAACACTACCAAAATGATGGACTGAATCTGCCCCAAGGACTTTGCTATTCGGACTCACTGTTTCAGCCTTCATAGAAAGACTACTGAAACAGTGCCACATGTACAGTATATGACCTTACAGCATATGTGTGCACACATCGGCTCTGCTGATACCTTGTGAATAGGTATAAACTGGCATTCACTGTGACTGTAGCTATGTAAAACCATGTGGCAGACTGAATCAGCTTTGTGTAGTAACACCATATTGACTCACTGTGAAATTTGAAGCAGTAATACATTCAACCACATCCTCTCTGGCACTCTTCCTGTCCTTCTTACACTTCCTGCCTCGCAATACAAAATACAGGAGACCTGCAACTAAGTCCTGTCACAGTTTAATCTACTCAGGACTTACACACAAACATGCAATGGCTCTGTGTAAGTCCTTAAGTCCTTGTGGTTATTCTGGCCACTCAGAGTTTGCTAGATAATTTGTGCTATTTAGTTATTCATTAATAATATTTCACAGGTCTGTTATTAATAAGAGATTTATTAACACACAAAGTCCTTAAAATCATGAGAAACTTTCTCGAAAAGTTCATCCCTGTTGAACAGTGTTTTATTCTGTATTCTTTTTATCTCAAGTTTGACAAGCACGAAAGTAGGTCAATTCAATGAACTAAAAATTATTAATAAGTATCTTATGTCTTTGTAATTTATAGGTCAAGGTGACAGTAATCCTCATTAGGTTCCTAAAACTACTGTGGCTGTCTATGAGCAAGCACAGTAAAAAAAATAAAAATAAAAATAAAAACTCCTTCCTCCCAACTGCTATACATGGCCAGTAAAGCTGTCACTATAAATCTGCCCTGTATGACACGTTGCTTTTAAATGGTGCGGTGAATTATCTCTCCTGCAGGAGTTCCCGTAAGCACCACTCAGCCTGCACAGTCTGGCTGTCAAGACCAATTTAACAGTGTAAAAATGATTGATGACTGTATGTTTTTTGACGCTTACACTGTCTCTTGCTATTCTGTTCTGTTGTGGTGCAACAAGATGCTGCGACACATTAAATATGTATTAAGTGTAATCCTCAGGGACCATTCTCCCCTCTTTGTAATGCTTTCACTGAGAACGCTGGCCTCTGTGGATTTCTGGATCTCACAAATGTCTATAATTTATGTTAAGTAATGCAGCTGAAGCCAATACATGCATTGGCATTTTAATATTGGGTATTTTCCTACTTCTTCACATCGCACAGGACTTGTCGTTCATATCATGCAGGACCTGTCATGGTCCTGTCACATCAACACCCTGGTGAAGAAGGCCCGGCACTGTCTTTACACTTTAAACTGCCCTCAAACGTGCTAAGGAACTTTTACACCTGCGCCCTCGAGAGCATCCTGACGTGAAGTATCACAGCCTGGTTTGGGAACAGCACCAAGTAGGATAGGTGGGCTATCCAGAGGGTGGTGCGATCAGCTGAGCGTACCATCCGCACTGAGCTTCCTGACCTGCAGTCTATCTACAGCAAGCAGTGCTTGACCAAGGCCAGGAAGACAGTGAAGTACTTCAGCCATCCGAACAATGGACTCTTCTCTCTGTTGTAGTCAACACAGAGAAAATGAGGAGGAGCTTCTTCCCACAGGCCATTCAGGCCCTCAACCAGGAAAACACCAAAGACTAGAGACTGTGCATTTCAGTAAACAGCATTTCACCACATGTCGTACTGTATGTGGTTGAATCTGAATTTGAATTTGACTTCTCATTCGAAAACAAGAACTTGCTCAAACAGGAACCAACAGAACTTGGGTCTCTAGTTAATCTTCCAACAATTTATAGGCGACTACTACAAAGCAAGTGCCTAAATCAGGGGTCGTCAACTGGTGGACCGTGTTCTGGATGTGGACCCGGGAAAGCATTTCAGAGGAACAAATACCGTATCAGAGCTGATAAATGTTTGGGAAAAAATGGCCGAAGTTCGGTGACTGTAGTTTTTCTAAAAATGAACCAGCCAGACATGGGTTCTTTTTTTAAAAAAATTCTCTGCTTCAACTATATGGCACTAGGTAAAAGTGATGGTAACGTACAAAAAAAAAAAAAAAAAACATAAAGACTTCATATTGTGAACTAATCATAAATAGTCAAGCATATAAAGGTAACTTTAAGTTACAAACTTTAGAAGACTTTACAATAAATTTTACAATAATTTTTTTTTTACAACAAATTTCAGCTGAATACCCTCCAGCCATGAAAAGTTTTCAGTTTTCTAAAAATCAGGTTTTTAAATTTAGCCAATCATTAAACGAGGACTGTAACAGCCCATTATCGACAAAAATATGATGAAACTAAAATTACACTGTGAGGACAATTATCACTCCATTTGACCTTGTCTTTGTCACTTTGTGTTGTATTTTTTGTTATAAATATTGCTGGTATGTTTTTTTTTTGTTGTTGTTTTTTTTATTTAAGAAATTAAACATTTAAGCATATCAAGAACTAGAACAGAAGAATATGCAGTTTGCTTAAGCAAATAGCACCAAGAAATCAGATGATAGGGTGCACTCAGAAGAAACACTCAGAAAAAATTGTACTGTATGTCTCCTTATGGACAGAAGTTCATCTAATTCAAAGTCTGTGGGCTACAATGCTCTACAGTGAAAACCCCAAGGCAATGTTTCTTCTGGAACGAATCAATAATCACTAATCCCTAAATGACAGCTGATATACTGTATGTATTTATTATTTTACAGGTATCTTTGATTAGTTTAGATAAATAAGTTACCTTAGCTAAATAATCTAAGGTGCCTTTAAAATAATTTATTCTGGCTTTAAAATAAACTAACTACTATATACTGCTGATTCTGTAGCATCATGTCCAAATAATTACTCGAGCTCGAACAAGCTAGTTACCACTAAATAAAGGAAGTAAAGAGTCAAGTGAGTCAAATCTCTCACAAAAACAGGAAGTATGACCTACTACCCTCGTCTCCATCTAGAAATAAGGTTAAGTGGTTTACCTGCAGAATTGCAGTGAAAGCCGGTCCATGCATTGTGACTGTGGTGTGGGTTTCCATGGAGATGTGAGCAGATGTTTCCACACAGGGCAGAGTTTGGCTGTAAAACAACCTAGCAAACTGTATCAGTGAGCAATTAATGTTGAGGCCCTAAATTCAGGTTAACCTTAAATTAACCTTTGGTAATGTGTGAGTTTCTTAGTAGTTGACCAGAAGCATATGTGACCAGAGTGGCATATGATGTCACCGAAGAGAGGCAGAGAGCAGAGAGTGTCTGGAGAACGAGCTGAGCCTGCTGCAATTGGTCATCCTCTCCATGCCTGTTTGGTTCTCACACAGGATGCATGAAAATGTTTGATGGCCTCTTAAGTGGTACTTCATACATCAGCTATAGGGCCAGGCATCGGGTTAATGTGCACAGAGCAGCTTAAAAGCTGACAGCTGTTTGCAAGGTATAGCTTAATGTAAAAAGGAAGCAAGAAAGGTACAGAGGCAGAATGAACAAGAGAACATATGAGAGATGGAGTGAGCTTATTATTTTCGCACAGGTGCCTTCATGGAGAAATGTAGCTATTAAACACTGGGAGAACAGCATTTTGTTTATGTGTATATCTGTTCCTCTTCTCAGTTCCTTTTTTTGTGCTATTACTGCATAGTAAACAGAGCATGGTCTTGAAATACTGTCAACGAACAGCCATAATGGGGGCGCTCTGATAACGAGGGGATAAGACAACTCAGGGGAAAAAAACTGCTGAGATAAAGCAGAAACATTCCTGCTGCCCCAGCTCACATTCCCGTGAGCATCACTGCTCACCCTGAGACCTTTCCATATTCACTGGGTTATCAATGGTCATGCTATCAGCAATATAAATGTGTGTAGAGTATTATAATGGAAAATAATCAACATTCTCAAAAATATTTATTTGTGTCTGTAGTTACCACATAAGCACACAGAGATCAGGAATATTAAATGTTTTTCATAATCAAAATGACATTTGAATTGCACATTAGAGCAAAAAACTGCACTTATGCAAGACCTTGAATGGCCCACCAACATTTTATGAGACCACCAACTGAGCATTGTTGCCTTATGTAACGCTGACAGTAATGTGCTGCACCCCGCGCTGAACCCATGCCAAACCACACTAGCTCGTTTTGCCAGCATTCTTTGAGCAGACACAATAGGAAGACTATAATGCATATTTTTTTCTCAATTAATCTGAAAATCTGATGTGCATTAAAAGTCTTGAACAAGCTAAACTATGTTTTTGGACATTGATGCATTCTTTGTATTTGAAATTGTACAGTTTCAACAAATGTTTGAACCCATTTACATTAACAAAAGCAAACAAAGGTAGAATGACAGGAGCCAATAATTCAGTTAAATCCATAATGCTACAACCACTTTCAAGTTCAAAGGCATGTCCCTATGGTTCCTGACATCTCTCCACCATGTCTTTTCCCTCCCATTTTCCCACTTCCCCAAAACGTCTGGAAGCTTTTATAAATGTTGTACTTCTCGCAGGTCACGTAAAAGCCCTGCCACATCATCGTCTGGATACAAAGCCCTTTTGATTCAAAAGGAAACCTGGCTCAGGATCTGTGTGTGTCTAAATGAGTGTAATGTCATACTGATACTGTATCTTAAATCAGTTTAGATAAACTCAATTAAAGCTACAGTGTTATTTGTTTGTTAAATTGAAGGGGGGGGGAATCATTTTCAAGTCAGGGGAGAGAAAAACACAATAAAATATATTGTTCCTGAGTTGCCATGAGTCACCTCTGAAAAGCCTATAATAGTAACTCACAGCTGTTCACAGCTGGAGGATTGGATTTGGCGGGAATTTTCATATGTGTTTGTCGTATGACTGCTCAGATTTGTCTTACATAATTTCACTTCAGCTTTAGGCAAAAAAGTAGTCAGTCTACACAGTGAATGGCATGAGCCGGCAGCCAATCAGGGCGAGAGAAAGAGATAGAGAGACTCCAGTCTATCACTCCAATAAAACAAAACAGAGGACTGAGAGAGTCTAATAAAATACTATAATAAAAGAAAACAGAGAGCACATTTCTGTAGGTTGCTCTGTGTAATGGTGTCTGCCAAATCCTATAAATATAAAGTGAGAGAGTGAAAAAAGGACAGATGATTCAGGAATGATTTTTTATTTTTTTTTATTTTTATTTTTAACCTTTTTCTTCCCGAACAGGTAAAGCATTTATTTGTTCTTTAATTTGGTATATATCCAGTGAATGATATTCAGCCGATTAATCCTCATTGTGGAATGTGTATTGTTACCCAGCTGTGAAGCTGTTTAGCTAGCTATCTCATGATAGCCAGAAAGTGGCTAACTAGGTGTGTTTGCTGTATTCATGTGTGTTATTGCATTTCAAAGTACGTTAAATTGGGCAAGAGCAAGTCAGTCGAGACAACTGGTCACTCTTGGTGCATGTAATTTTGACAGATTTGTGACTATTGGTCTGTTTAAGCTAGTGAGGTGGCATGGTCACCGGTATGGTAACAGGTATTTTGGTGTGTAAAACATTTTACAATGTTTAAGAATTCATGCTCAAGAAAAAGCATAAAATAATGTCCATAAACTTTATTTTAGTGTTTTATATTTGTAGTGTTTTATGGGATCATTGTTTTAATAGTAGATGGTAGTCATGATCGATCGAAATCGAAATTTGGTATTTTGGTATTAAGTCACTATTTTAACCTATTAAGCTACATTAAACTGTTTTTCGTGCAGAGTTTCTAAGGCGACAAAATGCTTAACATGACCTTGATTGTAAATGTATTACTGATTTAATATTTTTGGCACTAAATAGTGTTTATGACAATCTAAGTGTGTGAGAGATTTGGTATTGATTGGTCATTATTTAATTGATACATTAACCCAACAGGACTTGCTCTCTTGATTGCCATGTCTGAGCATTTGTCGGATTCATTTACTCAAGAACAAGCCAGAACTGCTGCATTAAATAGCCAGAGCAGCTTCTGTCATTATTCACTGTTCATTATTCATTCATGCTCTAATATGCATCTCCTGTCATTTTTCCCCTTCTGCCTTTGCCTTTGTGTCTCGATAACTACGCAGAGGTAACATCACCAGACGTTGGGTTATGTATAAAGAACAAATAAAAGACAGAAATATCAGCTCTTGTGGATGAGTGAAGAACCACTCAACTCTAACTCAGTCTGAATAAACCTATTCTTCCTACAACACAATGTCAGTGGCAAGATAAAAGAAAAAAAAGAAGAAGAAGAAGGAACAACTGAATCTAAGTGGCATTACTGTAATTATTTTCAATTGACTACTTCATGTGGAAAATCCTGTGGATGAAATCCATAGTTTCTACTTTACTGTGAAATGAATGACTATTGAATTATTTCTGAATACAACAGCAGTGCATGTAATCTGATCTAATGTTCCAACAGAATGCTTCTTCAAAGGGGCACTGTGGCATAATTTGGGGGAAAACGGTACCTCTGTTGAAAACATGCATACAGGTGCATCTCAATAAATTAGAATGTTGTGGAAAAGTTCATTTATTTCAGTAATTCAACTCAAACTGTGAAACTCGTGTATTAAATAAATTCAATGCACACAGACTGTAGTAGTTTAAGTCTTTGGTTCTTTTAATTGTGATGATTTTGGCTCACATTTAACAAAAACCCACCAATTCACTATCTCAACAAATTAGAATACTTCATAAGACCAATAAAAAAAATATTTTTAGTGAATTGTTGGCCTTCTGGAAAGTATGTTCATTTACTGTACATGTACTCAATACTTGGTAGGGGCTCCTTTTGCTTTAATTACTGCCTCAATTCGGCGTGGCATGGAGGTGATCAGTTTGTGGCACTGCTGAGGTGGTATGGAAGCCCAGGTTTCTTTGACAGTGGCCTTCAGCTCATCTGCATATTTTGGTCTCTTGTTTCTCACTTTCCTCTTGACAATAGCCCATAGATTCTCTATGGGGTTCAGGTCTGGTGAGTTTGCTGGCCAGTCAAGCACACCAACACCATGGTCATTTAACCAACTTTTGGTGCTTTTGGCAGTGTGGGCAGGTGCCAAATCCTGCTGGAAAATGAAATCAGCATCTTCAAAAAGCTGGTCAGCAGAAGGAAGCATGAAGTGCTCCAAAATTTCTTGGTTAACGGGTGCAGTGACTTTGGTTTTCAAAAAACACAATGGACCAACACCAGCAGATGACATTGCACCCCAAATCATCACAGACTGTGGAAACTTAACATTGGACTTCAAGCAACTTGGGCTATGAGCTTCTCCACCCTTCCTCCAGACTCTAGGACCTTGGTTTCCAAATGAAATACAAAACTTGCTCTCATCTGAAAAGAGGACTTTGGACCACTGGTCAACAGTCCAGTTCTTCTTCTCCTTAGCCCAGGTAAGACTCCTCTGATGTTGTCTGTGGTTCAGGAGAGGCTTAACAAGAGGAATACGACAACTGTAGCCAAATTCCTTGACACGTCTGTTTGTGGTGGTTCTTGATGCCTTGACCCCAGCCTCAGTCCATTCCTTGTGAAGTTCACTCAAATTCTTGAATCGATTTGGCTTGACAATCCTCATAAGGCTGCGGTTCTCTCGGTTGGTTGCGCATCTTTTTCTTCCACAATTTTTCCTTCCACTCAACTTTCTGTTAACATGCTTGGATACAGCACTCTGTGAACAGCCAGCTTCTTTGGCAGTGAATGTTTGTGGCTTACCTAGTGAACCAAACTGAGAGACCATTTTGAAGGCTCAGGAAACCTTTGCAGGTGTTTTGAGTTGATTAGCTGATTGGCATGTCACCATATTCTAATTTATTGAGATAGTGAATTGGTGGGTTTTTGTTAAATGTGAGCCAAAATCATCACAATTAAAAGAACCAAAGACTTAAACTACTTCAGTCTGTGTGCATTGAATTTATTTAATGCACGAGTTTCACAATTTGAGTTGAATTACTGAAATAAACAAACTTTTCCACGACATTCTAATTTATTGAGATGCACCTGTACACTCTTCCCAAAGTAGTGATTCACGAGGAGACCAATTCATCTCTGACATATTTGCTGGGTTTTGAAGTAATAGAGCGTTGATGGAAAAGCATCAGCTATACTAAATCGTGAATTCCATCAAAGTGAGAGTTACAATACTAAGCTACAGAATACTACACAGAATGACATCTAGACTGCAGGCCTTAGTTTTGGCAAAAGAAAACCACAGCATGGGCAGTTAAATCATTTCTTAAAGTCGGTACACTGAAGAAAAAAAAAAAAAACCTAGAGAAAGCAAAGAAAATATTATAAGATACTCAATGCCTTTATTGATGTTAACCTTTGTAAAAGATTGTACTATACTATAGTCACATAATTATGCTCTACATTAGATACAGCTCAGTGGCAAAATCTGCATTTTAGTTCTAATACCTCAGTACATTCTATGCTGCTAAGAAGCATTTGATTGAATCGGTGTAGACATGATACATTATAGAGCCATAAGGCACAACCACATTAAAATAAGAAGAGATCATTGACTAGTCTCATAATAGAAACAGCTCAACAGACAGTGGTTGCTAGAGCAGCTGGTTATAATTTCTAACTTCATAGGAGCTTTAAAATCTTGTTGAGCTAATGATAATTTATTTGAACCTACGCATGGTATCACAAGTTAATACAGACAGGTGACAAATTAAAGGGAAAACCAACATAAAGTGTCTTGGTTGGCCACCATGTACCAGATCAGTTTCAGTGTTCCTTGACATAGATTGTATAAGACTCTGGAATCGTACTGGAGGGATGAGCATTCTTCCAAAAGATATTCCCTTAATTGGTGTTTGGATGATGGTGGTGGAGACTGCTGTATAAGACATCACTCCAAAATCTCCCATGCGTATTCTGTTGGGTTGAGATCTGGCTCCTATCCCAGTTGTGTTTTTCTTGCCTTGTGTGGAGGTGAGTGGTGATGAACAAAAGACAAAGCTACCGGTGCCTCGACTTTACAGCTAATTAGCCAAAAGCCAAAAGACAAATACTTGTGTCTTGCTAACATGCACGATTCATGAGCTACTAGCTAATGTAACAAGCTAGCTAAAGTTTAGCTAAGGCTGCCTTAGCTAAACCTAGTTAATACTAAAGAAGACCATAAAGAAGACCATGGTCTCTGTGTGAACTGATTATTGTGTAGAAATCGATCGAGTACGAAACAGTTGCGTACGTGTGAGGGAATTAAAATAAATTGGTACGGAAGTCAGAGTTGTGTTAATATATTTAACGTTTTGTTAAAAAATAAATAATAAATAACGTTAAAAATAAATAATTATTAGAAGTGCCTTTTTTTCCCCACTTGAGCTCCTGCCCCCCAAAATTTCTGTGCACGTCCCTGCTGACCTCACTAATGCTCTTGTGTCTGAATGACCAAATCTCCACAGCTATGCTCCAAAATCTAGTGGAAAGCCTTTCCAGAAGAGTGGAGGTTATTATAACAGCAAAGGGGGACTAAATCTAGAATGGGATGTTCAACAAGCACATATGGGTGTGACGGTCAGGTGTCCACAAACGTTTGGCCATATAGTGTAAGTGTTGCAAAATGGTTCAGGCTTCTGGTTTCGCTTTTTCGGAAGGCTTAGAAGGCTCTGGTGGTTCCTACTTATACAGTTAGCAAGTTACCTTTAAACTACAAGTTTGTCTTTTGTTTAATGCTAGTTAGCTACATAACATTAGCTAGCAGTCTAAGGTGTTTGCCAAGACTGTAATATTAAGTGACATTTTGGTAGTGAAAATAGTGTGACATTTCATCGACAATACACCGTTGTTAACTATTTTTGCATAAATTTGGCTAAGGTAAAATCACTTTTTTAATGTGTGTAACTGGAATTCTGCGCACACATTATCCCCATACTTTTGCTAAACAAGAGCAGTTTACATCTGTCCTAGCAGAGACTTTTACCAGCCAAGAAGAAGCTGTGGTGTTGCAGCTACTACTGACATGCACATACATAACATCACAGATCCCGTATTAAAAACTAGCTGTATTTCAAAAGCTTCTTTAATTGAGAAACATGCAGGACAGATTAAGAGAAGAGTCTCTCTCAGTCTCTCTCAGTCTCTCTGAAAACGCATATCATCACTATCATGAGAAAACCTTGCATGTATGCGACAGTGACCTTTCAAGAACAACATTTATATTTTAGATTTACAGTTACGTTCACACACCTGAAAGATGTTTAGACATCTGCACATGCTCATGAAACATGAAACGCATGGTGTCACCTTTTGATTAATTTAAAAAAATTAATCAGTGTATCAGTAATGTATGAACTACTAGGTTTAATTATGTGCCTTTTGTGTCTTCTTCTCTCTACATTGAATTTATTTTCACTTGTTTTGAAAAAAATAAAAAAATTTGTGAGGGATTTGTGGCACATACAAGACGTTACTATAAACATGCGTCAGTGGACTTTCCCCTGTAACTGAGATGTATTCCAGCTGACCCAGTCTCTTCTGAGATGCTGGCTGCAGGCCATAAACAACATGGCTCTGTGCTCCCCTTCCTCCCCTCTGAAAACTTGCACTCTTCCATTTATGCCAGAAACAACTGTGCCAGCAGAACATCATGCAAATGAGACAAGTCAAATTCAGTGCTCACACTGACCATAAGCTGACCTTTACTTCAGCACAGCTCACTGCTGAAGAGTTTATCGTGTACCAGTAACATCACAGGTCACCTGATTTGTATGCCATGATTTTGGAAAAATACCCTTTGGGGTACTTGGGTTCAATTCAGAATTCAGAATCTGCTCAACCAGCATTATTATAGCAAACTAAATCTAGACCCAAACTATTTTATTTTTGGTCATACCATAAAGTCATACCATACACAGTAGTAATATATTTCATATCACCATTTTCCAACTTCACCTTAGAATTCTCAGGCTGCTTAGACACATGCAAGTGACCTCTCTTCTGACTGGCGAACTACTTCACATTTCAGACTGGACCCATCACTCTCCTGCTTTGTATATGCCAAAAAAAATTAAATTAAAAAAACCACAAACAGGTTTATTCTAGGGCTGTAATGATAGAGCATATCAGATCGTTCGATATGTCTGTGTATTGAACAACAATAACATTAATCAGACTGCAAAATAAAGTAGGCTATTTATCATAAAGCATTGCTAATATTATGCAAGGTGTGCATAACTTAAGGCTACACTCTCTCCTCTGAAAAAGACTTTACACTAATAATATGCTATTAGCATATTAGCATATTAGCTCAAGAAAAACAGCAATGGTTTTGGTTAGGAGCAAGCACAGACTGGAAGATTCCTCCAAATATTTTAAGGTTGGGTACATGGCATCGGCCTTTTGGGCCGATAAGTCGAACTTGGCAAAACACGACGCAACACACGCACAGATGTTTCTCTGCTGCATTCAGGCTGCGTTACGTTGCTGACTCAATCCGACCCGATGAAATCAGCGTGGCTATTGAGAAGTCCATAGCTGCAGATATGAGGTTCTACTCTGTAGTGGAGAGCACAGGATTCATAAACACATCCCGGGACAGCGCATGTAGCTAACAGCAGAACTGAAAAAAATTAAAATAAAAAAAGCCCCTGGGCTCCAGACATGCCCCCTTAAGAGTCGCACCAGTGAAAGCTTGTCCAGAGAGCTAGTGTTTAGGTGTTGTTGTTGTTTTCTATGTCCACTGAAGAGTGGGGGAAAAAACTGCACCTACAACAGCACTACTTGTACTGTTCTCCTGTATTTCCTGTTTGCCTGTATTTCCTCATTTGTAAGTCGCTTTGGATAAAAGCATCTGCTAAATGAATAAATGTAAATGCTAAGAGTCTGAATGTACCTTTATAATATTGAATGTTTTAATCAACTAAAAATAGAAACCTAAGACACATATTCAGGCAGTGATTGTTTTTGCTGTGTCAGACATGTATTTGATCCACACATTTACGGCATTTGGCAGACACCCTTATCCAGAGCGACTTACATTTATTTCATTTATACATCTGAGCAGTTGAGGGTTAAGGGCCTTGCTCAAGGGCCCAACAGTGGCAGCTTGGCAGTGCTGGGATTTGAACTCATGACCTTCCGATCAGTAACCTAACATCTTAACCAGTGAGCTACCACTGCCGCCATACCACTTATCCTACACAGGGTCGCAGGGGAGCCTATCCCAGGGAAGTCGGGGCACAAGGTGGGGGACACCCTGGACAAGGTGCCAACCCATCACAGGGCACAAACTCACACCCCCATTCACACACTTCGGACAATTTAGAGATGCCAATCAACCTACAGTGTATGTCTTTGGACTTGGGGAGGAGGCTGGAGTACCTGGAGGGAGCCCCTGAGGTGCAGGGAGAACATTCAAGCTCCGCACACATATGGCAAGGGTGCCCCCAACCCTGGAGGTGCAAGGCAAATGTGCTAACCACTAAGCCACCATCCCCCCAAAAATAAAATGTTTAACAAGGTCATTAACCAATATTGAATACTGAAACTCACAAGGGAAGTGAACACAATTGAAAAAGCTAATTAAGCGTACAACACTATTATAACTTTGTGTTGAACTTGAGCTAAAGGGCATGCTGTTTCCATCTGGATATCCATCTCTCTGCCCTTTCTCTAGAGCCTCAGATTGACGTCATGGCTGAGATGCACTCCCTTCTCCACTCTAACAGTGAGGAGGGCATCTATAAATACCATTCCTGATGTGGCTTTTTGCCACCCTGCATCACTGCATGTGTACAACAAAGCTGCTTGCTGAGGTGATCAGGACTTTACCGCTAGTACAGTATGAATGTGCAGTGCTCATTCAGACCTTTCACACTGCAGATGCACAGTCTCACACCTTCTTCAGAGCCTTGAATCATGGTTAACATCTATAGAGCTTAGAGAAGTGAGCAACAATTCTGCCTCTGAAGCCTAGGCTTTGTGCAGAGTAAATTTCGAAACCATATCGAACACAGATATATAACAGATTAGGGTTTGAACTAAACTCTCAACAAAGGTCGATCTTAAGGAAACTTGGTGACTTGAACTTAGAAGACATGCAGCATTAATTTGTGTGCTGTCTCACTATGGATAGGCATTGTTTAAATCAGTCTATTGCCGTTGTTTAAGATCAGACTGGCATTTATGTATCTTTTCGTCCAACACTTTCACTTTTCTTGGAGTTATTCTTGACTCAAATTTACAGTTTGTTAAACAAATTAGTGCTGTTGTTAAGGGAAGCTTCTTTCATTTAAGGTCTATTACAAAGTTAAAACAGTTTCTCTCTACAAAAGACCTGGAAACTATGATTAACGCTCTTATTACATCATGGTTGGACTACTGTAATTCTCTGTATGTTGGCCTTCCTCAATCTGCCTTATCTTGCCTGCAGCTTGCAAAATGCAGCAGCCAGATTTTTAACAAGGACTAAAAAGAGGGATCACATTTCCCCTGTTGTGGTATCTCTTCACTGGCTTCCTGTTAAGTTCAGAATTGATTTAAAAATTCTTATTTATGTATATAAAGCTCTTTTTAGCCTTGCTCCACAGTATATTACTGACCTTTTTCACCCTTACTCTCCTACCAGAACACTAAGATCTTGTAATCAACTTCTTTTATCTGTCCCCCATTGTCGTACTAAGACAAAAGGCCTTTTCTGTTGTTGGTCCCAAACTCTGGAACAGTCTTCCCTTTCACATGAGGTCCGCTCCGTCTTTAGCTATTTTTAAATCTTCTCTTAAAACTTATTTTTATTATTTGTCTTATTATATTAATTAATGTGATGTTATATGATGTTTTGTACAGAACTTTGGAGCAACTACTGCTGTCTTTAAACATTTTATAAATAAAATTTGACTTGACTTGACTTTTCTTCCTCCTAATAGTGTGTTAGAAAACCCATAGAAATGGAATGTATTATTAATTATTTACCACAGCGCTGTTGAATTCTTGATTCTGATTGATTAGAAGGTGTTGATTCATTTTCTAAAACAGCACAGTTTTGATAGTGGTGTCGCCTGCAACTGAAATTACTGCTTGCTGGATATTAATGTACTCGTTCCAATACAGTGCCTATAGAAAATCATCATACCCCTTCGAAATAGTCACTTTTTTTGTCTTACAGCCTGAAATCAAAACCCATTAAAAGTATTTTTTTTTTTGTTCCAGCTTTACTTACACATTCTGCTTTACAACATTCAAGTAACGTAAAAAGGCAACAGTTCGGAAGCGTAAAAAAAAAAAAAAAAAGAAAACTAGAATAATGGACATGGAAAAGTGATCAGTCCCATGATTTGATACTTCGTAGAGCCACATTTTGCTTTAATTACAGCCATCAGTCTGTTTTGATATGTCTCTATTAGCTTTGCACACCTAGAGTGGGGAGTATTTGCCCATTCTTCCTTGCAGAATTGTTCGAGTGCAGTCACATTTTAGTGGTGAGCGGGGATTGACTGTCTGTCTTCAAGTCCATCCAAAGATTTTCAATTGGATTTAGGTCAGGGCTCTGACTTCGCCACTCAAGGACATTCACCTTCCTATTCTTAAACCACTGTGTAGTTTTTTTGGTGGTGTGTTTAGGGTCGTTGTCGTGCTAGAAGATGAACCACCTGCCTATCTTCAGCTGTCTAGCAGAGGGCCGTAGGTTTTCCTCAAGAATTTGGGTGTACTTGGCAGCATCCATTTTCCTTTTAATCCTGACCAATTGCCCAGTCCCCACTGAAGAGAAACACCCCCACAACATAATGTTTCCACCACCATGCATCACCCCGTCGTTGATTATTTTTCTATATCTATGCCCCATTGTGTTTTATTCCTTATTATTATTATTAAAGTGTATTAACAAAGATATTGGCATGATATTTGGACTCCAGGTTTACTGGAACTGGTAGAACATTTGAATTGTTAAACATTTGAATCGTACTGTATGCAATCAGTATTGCGTTTTTTATTCGTTTCAGCTAAACACCATAAGCATGCCACACACAGCAGGTGGAAAATAGATTCTGCACACGACTGGTGTTATAAGGGCTTAACAAGGATTAACATAGGAGCGAATTGGTGTAACTGCTTTAGACACCATGTAACTTTGTTTTGGTAGAAAGCCCTTATGCATGTTAAGTGAAACATTGTGCCTTAGGCCACTAATCTTCCTCCACATACACTTATGGTACATGAGCGCGCTATGTATGCCTCACCACACACGCATTCACAACTTCCTGTTTTTGACTATAAATGCCAACATGTCGTCTCCACCTGCAGCCCCCACACTCGAGAGCATTTCATAAAGGCCACACCAACACACCAGAGACACACCATGTACACACAACAGCTTGAGGAACACCATCATATAGAGAGCACAAAGTGGGGAAAAAAATCAGTGCCTTTGTGTTAGGATCTTTATTACAGAAGAAAAGAACATTGAGTTCATTCAACCACACAAGGCCTTTCCAGTAATTCGAGCTGGGTGATGACGCTTCTCCAGGCTTGTTTTGTTCCTTTCACAGGTACTATCTGACCAAAGGATAGTACATACAATCATGACAGTAATTGTTTGAGGGCTGCAGTCACAGTTGCATGCTGTCATTAAAGAAAATGGCTTGTAAGTGCTGTCAGCAAAGCTCGCTTGAGCTCTGTAGGAGTCCTTCATAGCAAATGACCTCCGTTCTGTGTAGAGACACTTATGTTTACATGAACGCTGCGATTCAGGGACACGGACATGAGTACTATTATAAACAGTAAATGACTTCAGACACCCTAGCTGGTATGTCTTGTTTACAAAAGACATTTTGATTATTAAACAGTACAGAGATGAATTCCTATTCAAACGTATTGTAAGCCATCAACATGTTGTCTTTTTTGAATCATGAGCCTGGGAAAACTTTCGGAATTGTAGTTCTGCCAATACATTACTGATATTGTTGCTCAGAAAGGACGATGGTTTTCAGCAGGGAAGAATCAGGGCAAGCAATGATACCTTAAGACGCAGTATTCTGTCCTTGCTGTTGTTTTATTCATTCACAAATTACATTTCCTTGGTACATTTCCTTAATGGCCAGGTGCCTTTCACAAAGAGAGCAGACTTACATTATGCTAAAAATAGCTAATGAATCCCTATCTCTCCAGGAGGAAATGTTCTTCGTAAATTTGTGTGTGTGTGTGTGTGTGTGTGTGTGTGTGTGTGTGTGTGTGTGTGTGTGTGTGTGTGTGTGTGTTTTAGAAAGATAGAGAAAGAGATAGGAGGAACAGAAGGATCTTGCCCCCCTTTCTATGCTGTCAAAGACCTCCCACAGCAGCAGGTAGCAGAGGCCACACATAATAGCATCTCTGCACCAGACTTCAGTGTTATTTTCAACTGCCATTCATTAAATCACCACACATTTCAACAGTGTAATTAATGTAATCTATTTATTGAGCGTTCTCGAAGGAATTCACTGCGCACAATAATACACACTCGTACAGTAGAAATGGAAATTTAGCTGTTGCTTAGTGTATCATGAGCAGTCGGATCCTCTGCCGCATAATTTCCCCTTCAATTACTGCTGCTTTTGTCTTCACTAATTGGCATTAAATAAGACTGATGATTTCTCACAGAAACCTCATGCAGGTCTCTCCCTTAAATTAGAGACATAGTTCTCTGCTTTCCAAGACAGAAACAAATGTCCTTATTTTCACACAGCATGTACCACAAAGCCCTTGGGAAGAACCTCTAACAAACATCTCAGAAAGCCTGATATAATATCCTACTCCAATAGGATTTTTGATGTTTACATTTATGATGTGTCCATGGTACATAGTAGATACACATACAGTACTGTGCAAAGGTTTTAGGCACCCTATTTTTTTTAGTACAAACTTTGTTATAGATTTTTTATTTTATGGCTGCTACATCATCAAGTCAGTACAAAAAATATTTTAGATTCCCAAGCATTAGTTTTCTAGCACAAAATTAAATGTTACAGAAAAATGTTTGTATGTCATTAAAGAAAGCAGCAGATTACGTAAGAGACACTTTTCAGATGAAAAACACGATGAAGGCTGCTGGGTTTCACTGCAAAAATAAGAAGCGAGTGCGAAAGTCAAAGTCTCCAGAAGAACTGTGTCTGGTTCTGCAAGATGCTCAATAAAACTTACCAGCTCATTTCCTTATAAAACTGCACAAATTGTACCGGAGACTACTATTATTTATTTATTTATTTATTTTTGTCACACCAAATATTGACTTTGTTTCATTTACTACTCTTTACTACTCTTTGCGGTATTTTTTAAAATGTAGGAACATTTAATTTTGTTATTTTGAAGGCATCTTTGCTCTACAGCATTTCCTTGCATGTGCCTAAAACTTTTGCACAGTACTGTACATACTGTATATTAGTATACTCTACAACCTACTCTACAACTTTAAAATCAGCCATTGTATTCTCCAGCTACTGACATATCCATATTTACATAGCCAAATGAACGCACATCTATGAATCCAGTCTGTCACTCGAGAGATATGATATGAGCTATAACCAAATTTCATGGTCACATATTTTCATTGTACATGATATAATACACTTCCCTTAGCTATATACGGCCTAAGCTTAAACCTTCTGCATAAGTATTTACCCCTTTGAACCTTTCCACATTTTGTAGTGTTACAACCTGGAACCAAAATGGACTTAATTGGGATTATGATTGTTTATTGGTTATTTAATCCCTTCTTTACCAGGTTTTCCTGGTATTCTTTTCATGTTCTGATAATCAATGTAATGGTGTTCCATGGGATAACCAATCTTTGGAATATTGTTTATAACCAAACCCTGACTGATATTTTTGGTCTCCAGTGCTTGGTCTTCAGTACTCATCAAATCACAAATTTTAATTTTTTAATTTGTAAATCATTTTGCATACTATATTGATTCAACCCCCCTCCACATGCACACACACATACTATAAATACAGTATCTCACAAAAGTGAGTACACCCCTCACATTTTTATTAATATCTTATTATATCTTTTCATGGGACAACATTGACGAAATGACACTTTGCTACAGTGTAAAGTAGTGAGTGTACAGCTTGTATAACAGTGTAAATTTGCTGTCCCCTCAAAATAACTCAATACACAGCCATTAATGTCTAAACCGCTGGCAACAAAAGTGAGTACACCCCTAAGTGAAAATGTCCAAATTGGGCCCAAAGTGTCAATATTTTGTGTGGCCACCATTATTTTCCAGCACCGCCTTAACCCTGTTGGGCATGGAGTTCACCAGAGCTTCACAGGTTGCCACTGGAGTCCTCTTCCACTCCTCCATGACGACATCACAGAGCTGGTGGATGTTAGAGACCTTGCGCTCCTCCACCTTCTGTTTGAGGATGCCCCACAGATGCTCAATAGGGTTTAGGTCTGGAGACATGCTTGGCCAATCCATCACCTTTACCCTCAGCTTCTTTAGCAAGGCAGTGGTCGTCTTGGAGGTGTGTTTGGGGTCGTTATCATGTTGGAATACTGCCCTGCGCCCCAGTTTCCGAAGGGAGGGGATCATGCTCTGCTTCAGTATGTCACAGTACATGTTGGCATTAGCTCCCCAGTGCCAGCAGCACTCATGCAGCCCCAGACCATGACACACCCACCACCATGCTTGACTGTAGGCAAGACACACTTGTCTTTGTACTCTTCACCTGGTTGCCGCTACACACGCTTGACACCATCTGAACCAAATAAGTTTATCTTGGTCTCATCAGACCACAGGACATGGTTCCAGTAATCCATGTCCTTAGTCTGCTTGTCTTCAGTAAACTGTTGCTTTCTTGTGCATCACTTTAGAAGAGGCTTCCTTCTGGGACGACAGCCATGCAGACCAATTTGATGCAGTGTGCGGCGTATGGTCTGAGCACTGACAGGCTGACCTGATATATTACAATATGGTGGTCCTCAATATGGTTGAGTGTGAATTGTGATTCAGCACACACTCAGTTTTCACTTCCAACAGTTATTGAACACAATACTCAGTATAAAGATGAAAAGAAAACACAAGATAAAACATTTTTATTGTAAAATCAATGAAAACTAAACTATTTAAATGAATAACAGGAACAATAAACCATTTTATGTACTAATAAAAGTTACTGGAAGTCTCTCGTGTATATTTGTACATGTTTTTATCCATTTGATGTGAAAGGTCCTGTTTAGTGAAAGAATATCTAAAGTTCATCCTCTTCTTCAGTTTAACATGGAGTTTGAGGCACGTTGAAATTTTAAATGGTTGTAAAATTTACAAAGTTTGGTTTATGTACTTAATGTTTTGATGGTGATGCATTGGGTCTTGAAGGGTTACAGATGACAATGTGCTCAGTGTTTTCTGGCATATTGGAACATTATTAGACTAATTACTAGACATGAGTCGCTTGGATTTCCCCCACCAGAATGATGTTGGTGTTGAAATGATGTTGAGGCTGTGGCTCCCTGGCAGAACCCCCAGTCAGGGCATTTTTCCAGTTTAGGCTTGATAGCTTATGGGTCTCAATTTCCCCATGTCTGGATAGTGTAGAGGTCTCCAAACACACCAGGGTGGAGGTCTAGCATTACCTTATTCATAATCAATGTCACCATAATAAGGTCAACTCCACAATCAGTTTACTAGCTCAGTGCTGTATCAGTTTTATTTATTTCCCCTTACAGGGACAGGGTCATGCAGGTTTTAACCTTTATATTTATTCCCGTGTGTTCATTCCATTTTGCCAAAGGACTTAAGAAAATATTGCTGTTGTGAACCAAATGTATGATTCACCAACTGGGATTAATTTAACAAATAATAGTCCAAAACGACGTCATCCAAATTCAACAAGTCTCCCATGAAGATAGCAACAGTTCAAATTTCCTACGATTTTATATACAGTGGGGGAAAAAAGTATTTGATCCCCTGCTGATTTTGTACGTTTGCCCACTGACAAAGAAATGATCAGTCTATAATTTTAATGGTAGGTGTATTTTAACAGTGAGAGACAGAATAACAACAAAAAAAATCCAGAAAAACACGTTTCAAAAAAGTTATAAATTGATTTGCATTTTAATGAGGGGAAACAAGTATTTGATCCCCTATCAATCAGCAAGATTTCTGGCTCCCAGGTGTCTTTTACACAGGTAATGAGCTGAGATTAGGAGCACTCTCTTAAAGGGAGTGTTCCTAATCTCTGTTTGTTACCTGTATAAAAGACACCTGTCCACAGAAGCAATCAATCAATCAGATTCCAAACTCTCCACCATGGCCAAGACCAAAGAGCTGTCCAAGGATGTCAGGGACAAGATTGTAGACCTACACAAGGCTGGAATGTGCTACAAGACCATCGCCAAGCAGCTTGGTGAGAAGGTGACAACGGTTGGTGCGATTATTCGCAAATGGAAGAAACTGTCAGTCTCCCTCGGTCTGGGGCTCCATGCAAGATCTCACCTCGTGGAGTTTCAATGATCATGAGAACAGTAAGGAATCAGCCCAGAACTACACGGGAGGATCTTGTTAATGATCTCAAGGCAGCTGGGACCATAGTCACCAAGAAAACAATTGGTAACACACTACGCCGTGAAGGACTGAAATCCTGCAGCGCCCGCAAGGTCCCCCTGCTCAAGAAAGCACATGTACAGGCCCGTCTGAAGTTTGCCTGAATGATTCAGAGGAGAACTGGGTGAAGGTGTTGTGGTCAGGTGTGGTCAGATCTCTTTGGCATCAACTCAACTCGCCGTGTTTGGAGGAGGAGGAATGCTGCCTATGACCCCAAGTCATAACACCATCCCCACCGTCAAACATGGAGGTGGGAGCATTATGCTTTGGGGGTGTTTTTCTGCCAAGGGGACAGGACAACTGCACCGCATCAAAGGGACGATGGACCATGGGCCATGTACCGTCAAATCTTGGCTGAGAACCTCCTTCCCTCAGCCAGGGCATTGAAAATGACCTTAATGACTTGGAGAGGATCTGCAAAGAGGAGTGGGACAAAATCCCTCCTGAGATGTGTGCAAACCTGGTGGCCAACTACAAGAAACATCTGACCTCTGTGATTGCCAACAAGGGTTTTGCCACCAAGTACTAAGTCGAAGAGGTCAAATACTTATTTCCCTCATTAAAATGCAAATCAATTTATAACTTTTTTGAAATGTATTTTTCTGGATTTTTTTTGTTGTTATTCTCTCACTGTTAAAATACACCTACCATTAAAATTATAGACTGATCATTTCTTTGTCAGTGGGCAAACGTACAAAATCAGCAGGGGATCAAATACTCCCCCCCCCCCACTGTAGTTCATTCATAGGTACATTAAGTATTGTTCATGCTGTTCCGTCTCCTCATGTTCTT
The DNA here is from genome assembly GCA_023630585.1 of Cranoglanis bouderius. Lineage (NCBI taxonomy): Eukaryota > Metazoa > Chordata > Actinopteri > Siluriformes > Cranoglanididae > Cranoglanis > Cranoglanis bouderius. Next base: position 5,407,954 of record CM042548.1, on the reverse strand, counting down.
ACTTTTGCCACACATTCCTTTTCCCTGTAGATAAATATGAGGAGGACACGTTTCCTTCTCTCAGCAGCTTTATGTGCAGTAAGTGAGCTTAATGGCCTCAGCGAGGAGGACATTGTGTGAATCAGTGGAGGCCATTACAGATGGCCAGTTCCTCCATGTGCCAGGTGAGCAAGTGTTTGTGGAGTGTTTAGTGGTGAGCAGGAGAGCTTTTATGGAGCCTGGATGAATGGGTCATTAGCGTCTGAGTGACTTCATTAGTGAGCCTGAATTGCATGGCCCTCTGTTTACGTAGACATTTTCTTTAACTATAAGGAAGGTACAAACAGTGCAGTGATTGCTCTTAACTTATCAAGCAGCAGATTACAGCCTAACAGCAGTGATGTCCTTCTTCCTCTGCTGGAGGGACAAGGGACACAAAGAGGGACAGAGTACAGAAGAAGGAGCAGAGGTCAAAAGGATCTAGCTGTTACTTTTATAGACTGATTAAAAAAGAAACTTGCACTGTAGTGTTTTTTTGTTATGTTTTGTTTTGTTTTAAATTATTATTAATGTGAGTCTTCTACTAGGTCCAGGCTGAGTAAAATTGCACTTACATTTCATGGCCATCGTGTACCATAAAAAACATGAAACCGTACTAAACATATTTATTATATGTTTCTATATACAGTACTGTGCAAAAGTTTTAGGCACCCTATTTTTTTAAGAACAAACTTTGTTATAGATTTTTTATTTTATGACTTCTACATTACAAGTCAGTACAAAAACATTTTAGATTCCCAAACATTAGTTTTCTAGCACAAAATTAAATGTTACAGAAAAATGTTTGTATGTCTTTAAAGAAAGCAGCAAAACAAAGTCTCCAGAAGAACTGTGGCTGGTTCTGCAAGATGCTCAATAAAACTTACCAGCTCATTTCCTTATAAAACTGCAATAATTGTACCAGAGACTAATATTTTTATTATTTTTTTTTTTGTCACACCAAATATTGACTTTGTTTCACTGACTACTGTTTAATGCTCTTCACGGGATTTTTTTTTTTAATGTAGAAACATTTAACTTCATTATTTTGAAGGCATCTTTGCTCTACAACACTTCTTTGCATGTGCCTAAAACGTTTGCACAGTACTGTATCTTTTCTACCGAAATCCTGTTACATTACCTATAAATATTATAACAATTGAGTCTAAATCTGCAGTTATCTTTATTAGAAAGCCCAGTCTGCATCCATGTTGCATTCTATGGTTAATCTAATTGTGAGGCATTAAAGGTCTAATGACTTAAAATAGTTAACACATGTTTACTTTCTTCTCATATACTGTAAATCAGGAAGGTTCCAACAGGCTTCATTAAACGCACAAGCAGTTTGCTGTAAGTAGTCAAGTTAAGAGTTGATGGGATCTGGAAAATGCTCTCACAAGGCCTAAAAAGGAAAATACTGACCCTTAACCCAGCTGGAGAAAAATATAAAAAGTGTTCAGAGATACCATTACCAACAGTAAAAACCATCATTCAGACACAAAGACAATACCTAAGAATGGAAGAAAAAATAACTAGAAGAATTTCCAGAGAGAAAAAAAATATATATAATTTTGTGACTGTGCACATCTGCATTGTCCTCTTGGTTTTATCATTTCAAAGTAAAGGTTATGCAAACACTGCATGTAACTATAGTAAATATTTTTATGCAGTATAGTATTTTCCGTAATAACAATTTATGTTTTTTAGTTTGTGGCCCTGACTGATTCGGCTATGGGGCGTATGGATGAGAGCTGAATCTTCCCATCATATGACAGTCTTTTAAAACAACAAATGTAGCACCTGGCTATTATCACCGAAGAACACATCAGTCTAGACATATATATATATATATATATATATATATATATATATATATACACACACACACACACACACACACACACACATGCACACACATTCATGATTTATTTTCAGTTCTTTCTGCTCCTTGTCATCCAGAGAGTTTCACTACATGCGTGTGTGTGTGTGTGTATGTGTGTGTGTGTGTGTGAGAGAGAGAGAGAGAGAGAGAGAGAGAGAGAGAGATAAGAGTTTCTGATGTGTTCATCTCATCTGTGTCCTTGTAATAATGACGACAAGGCCCGCACTGCCCTGACTGCAGATTCACTTACAAGTACAAATAAACACACAGCTTTTTTCTGCCCACATCTCTCAGTGTCAGAAATGAATTTAATGTTAGCAGTAAATGTCACACCGAATTTAAGAACAAGCTCTTCAAGAAACACAGGCAGAATTATATGTCCTTATTTGGTCATTATACAGTGCAGGAATGGGCTTTGTCATATCCCAGTATCTTATATGTTTATAGGTTATATTTAAAAATTTAAAAAAGACCAATAGCCCAATCTAATGGATGACATTGCCACAGAATGTACACATTACATGGAAACTGATTTATTGTAAAATGATCTCAGTCATTAGAAAAGATATAGCAACTTTAGGAAATTGTGCAAAAATTTACAATAGTGTGAAACATCTGAATTTCTCCAGAAATGGAAAGTCTTGTTTAAAGTACAACAGCATTCTTTTGTCTCATGACCACTTTACTAGGAGCACCTCAACACCTGCTCATTCATACAATTATCCAATCATCCAATCATGTTGCAGCAGCACAATGCATACAATCATACAGATACAGGTCAAGTACTTAATACTAATGTTCACATCAAACATCAGAATGAGGAAAAAATATTATTTCAGTTGCTTTGACTGTGGCACGGTTCTTGGTGCCAGACAGGTTGGTTTAAGTATTTCAGAAACTGCTGATCTCCTGGGATTTGCAAACACAACAGTCTCTAGAATTTACACAGAATCGTGTGAAAAAAGAAAAAAACATCCAGTGACACCGGATGACTGCGGACGGAAACACCTTGTTGATGGGAATGGTTAGAGGAGATTTCCAGAATGCTTATAGCTGGTAGGAAGTCCACAGTAACACAAAGGACCATTCTTTAACTGTGGTCAGCATCAAAGCATCTCAGAACACATAACACATCACACAATGAGGGTGAATGAGCTAAGAAAAGCAGAAGACCACATCGCGTTCCACTGCTGTCTGTCAGGAACAGAATCAGAGACTACTGTAGACACAGGCTCACTGAAACTGGACAGGTGAAGACTGCACAATTTGGAGGTATATTAAACCAAAACACTATACAACGCTGTTTTAGTACATGTACTGTATATAGTTTGGATGTCTTGAATGGACTGCTTCAGATTTTGCCAGTGTTTAATGTGGAATTGAGGTCAGCGCTCTGACTTGGCCATTCTCTTGTTGTTGGTTTATTATATTTCAGTTTTACCTCATGGAAAGATGCCTTAAAATGCATTGAGTTCATTGGTCACAGGTCCCCCTGCTTTAAAGCAATAAAGCAGGCACATGCCTTTTCCATAGTGTTCACATTTTAGGTGAAATTTTGGTGTTGGTATGCGGTGTTTTATTTTCTCCAAATATAACCCTAGGTGTATTTCCCAAAAAAGTTTCAATTTTGTGTCTCATCTGTCAACAAATCATTATAGAAGGATATAACTGAATACAACTACATTTAGAATGAACTCATAATGTGTTCCAAACAGATACAAACGCGGATACCAATAGGAGGCACTTGTTTTTTTTTTTTTTTTAATTTTTAGTCCACAGGGCATTTGGAGAAGACTAAAGTTATTCATATGGGATCCCATGTGACATAACTAAAAAGCCACACAAGTAGGAGGTTTTTACTTACAGCTTGCAGGACAAACAAAGATCATGTTCAATTACCGTGAACATGCTGCACTGTTCAACACAATTACAAGGTTCATTCACTCATCCTTAGAAGCTGCCTGGTCTGGGTCATGATGATTTAAATTAGACTACTAGTTTGTTTGAATTTTGTGAAATGGAATCAGCTAAATTCATAAATATCAAGGGCAGGTCCATGCACATCTCTAGTTTATCTTCTAGTTATAAATTCAGGCTGATGTTGAGGAACTGTCAGGGGCAGTCACAGACCATGCTGAGAGTGCTGCCATTTCTACATATGTTTATTTCCAGTGTTTTCCCTGGGCATAATGGTAGGGTTCATATTTAATAAAAAAATAAATCAGAATACAGATAAATATATGAATATTCAGAGCAGTAAACAGAAACAGATACAGATAGTGGCATTGAGGTACACCGTTAATCAGAATTGCTGTGGCGCTTCAAGGTCTATGGCACACGTGAAATGGACGCAAGTGTTCTTCTTTTTAACTGTGGGGTGCTTTTTTCTGTAGTAAACGCCATCTAACATGTTCCAAGCAGACTGACGAACACAGTTAAAGATACCTGTAGATACTTTCGCTAGATTTCTGTCAGTTGCTTGAGGATTTTATGTGTCTTGGCTCTGATCTTTGTTGGATGTACATTCCAAGTAGGAGTAGAGCACAGCGGTGCTCAGTTTCTTTCGTTCGTAAACTATACTCCTGACTGTGGAATGAAGAAGTCCCAAGCCTTTAGAAAACATTTTGCAACCCCTTCCAGCTTCAACAACTCTGAAATCTCTTTGAATCAGGATAAGCTGGAGAAGAGCAGATTTGTTCTTTTATATGACGGTTCAAACATATAATTTTGCTATCAGTGGTAATATTTACAGTCCCCTCTGAAACTACTGGAACAGCAAGGCCAATTCATTTGTTTTTGCTGTAGACTGAAGCCATTTGGGTTTGAGTGCAAAAGATGGATATGAGATAAAAGTTTAAGATTTCAGCTTTTATTTCCTGGTATTTACACCTAGAGGTGTTAAACAACATAAAACATAGAACCTTTTGTATCACACCACCCAATTTTTAGGCGAGCCTAAAAGTGCCACCCTAGAAGGTGCCTACATTCACCCTGCAGTCCAGCACCAGCAGCATGCTGTGAGATTACAGCAGAGCAACCCTTTCTTCTTCAATTAGAGTTTATAATTTAGCTGGCTAACTAATGTTAGGTGGCTAGTTGTGCTGCCATAAAACGTTGTGGTTTTTACTACACTCAGTAGTAATGCACTAGAAAGAACACCATACTCATGGTGAAGCATGATGGTGACAGCATCATGCTATGGGGCTGCTGTTCTTCAACTTTGACTCTAGGGATATATATATATATATATATATATATATATATATATATATATATATATATATATATATATATATATATATATATATATAGATAGCTCCAAATACCTATATATTTTGGCACAAAATCTGCAGGCCTCTGTTAGACAGCTGAAGATGAAGAAAAAAAATCACCTTACAGCACGATAACGACCCAAAGCACAAACCCAAGTCAACAAAGGAACGGCTTCAGAAGAAGATGATCAAAGTTTTGGAATGACCCAGTCAGAGCTCAGATCTAAATTCTATCAAAAACCTGTTGAATTAGAGGGCTATGGATAAAAATTGTATGTATTATATTGTATGGATCAAATTGTAAGGGATATCCCCTTACAATTTGATAGATCTGGAGCATTTTTGCAAAGAAGAGTGGAATCAAATCACCAAATCAAGGTTTGATTTTCATGTCACAAAAACCTGCAATTTTAACAGAGGTGTGTAAACATTTTATATCCACTGTACTTACTGCAGTTTGGGAAGCCTTTTCTGAATGTGTATTGGCTTGGCATTGGCAGGTGTGTTGACCCATGAAACATTAGCAGAGCAGGCGAAATCAGATCCAACAGCTTTAATTACAAAGTAATGTACAGGGTGTTTGTTAAATAAGACTGGCTTTATTTGTCATGATTACTCAGATCAGGGTTGGATTGTGCCATACATACATTAAAATGGTTTAACAGACTTAGTTTCTCTCTCATTAATCTTTTTAAACAATCTTTAAAAAAAATAATAATAATAATACATTATATACATTTATGTTAATGCTGTATTAACAGCTTATGCTTACTAGAAATAAAATTGTGTAAAAATATTTCATACTCAATAAAAATCTAAAAGATTTAGTCATAATGATTAGTCATGTACATGGGTTAATTCCATTAGCATAACTGATCGAAACAAATAACTGCATGTCAGTTCATGTTGACTCTCATCCTTGTGTGAAGACTCTCAGGGACCTGAGATGTATTTTTTCTCCAGTCACAGATCTCCTCATAGGCACATGATCTGCATTTCCAGGCCTCTTCTATATCCACCCCCTTGGGCTCTCTTTGTCCTCTCCAGTATTCCAGGTATTCACGAAGCTCTGCCCTCAGCTGGGACTCGTCAAACTGCACCAACATGGTGCCAATTATGCTGCTAGAGCTCTGGTGACAGTACTCCAGCTGGAGCACGTCGACACATGGCAGATCAGAACAGGACAAAGTGAGGATGAAAGCATCCAGCAGTTCGCCAAAGGTGACTACATTTATCCCGATGTTTGCAGCGTGAGTTACGACCTCAGTTCCAAGAGCCCGGGAGGCTCTGAGTTTGAGGTGCTCCAGAACGTGCTCTTTCTTTACTTCCCCCCTGACCAGTGAATCAAACAGAAGCTTATACAAGCCCACCTACCACACATACACAGAAAAGACAGTCAACGACGCAAACGCAGGCAATGTGAGAAATGCAACAGGATAGAAGTATCTGTCTGTGAAAGTTTTCAGAAATCCAGCTCATTTTGAATGTCAGTTATTAGACATTTGGTAGCTTCTCTAGACACAATAACAATACTGAGCTCAACTTGTAAACATATCCTGGACCTCCTCCATGCTATTTTATATTCTTGTGCATGTGGAAATGTAGACCACAGGAATTCAAAAGAGTTCAAATCTCCACACTGGGATGATCACTGAAAAACACTGGCTTTGCATCCTTTTCTTTATTGGTTTAGAAATCCGTCTGTTGTCATTATAACGCCGAAAGACCCATCTATAACCTAAGTCTAAACCTCCTGCCAGAGACAATAAACCAGGTCACTGGCTAAAATGTCCTAGTACATAGAGGAATTCATGATGCTATCGATTCTTCACAACAACCCCTGAACCACCATCCAAATAAACAGCCCCAAAGCATCATAGATCCACCATCAGATTTTATATTTTTATTGGTGCTTTTCCTTGTGTATAGTCCTCTTTATTCAACAAACAAAACGATAGTGGGCTTGGCCGAATTCAGTTTTGGTCTCATCTGACCACAACACATGATTCCAATCATAGTTAAGAAGGATGCTCTAAGGAATGGCTTCTTTCATGGAACCCTTCCAAACCGCATGTTGTTAGGGAGATGGTGTCTAAATGCTGGTTTTGAAACTATGGAGTCAAGTAAACTGTGCAATTGAAAACTGTAATCTTTGGGTTCTTCTTTATCTCCTTCACTTTTCTCCTCACTGTGTACTGAAGCAGTATGCTCATACAACCTCTACCTGGCAAATATTCAACTGTTCCAGGCTATTTAAACTTTTTTATGGTTTTGATTATGCGTCTGTCTCGGAGTGTTGAAACTCCGATTTTACCCATGATGATAGATAACAAATGGATTTTATATGTGTGCAACCTCAGAGTTAGAGATTCTGGAGACTAGGAGCATGTCAAGTTTTCCACAGACAGCATGATTTGAAAAATATTATTATTTAAAATAGAACAGAGTAATGCTAAGTAGTTACACAAATTTGTTGATTGGAAAATTTGAATCAGTCTGTGTAAAGTTTATGCCTAATTTATACAATCAGTTCTCTTGAAGGGTGACTATAATTCTGTTGGAGTTGATGGTATTTACAGCATGGCAGGTCAATTTAAGAAGAAGGAAAGGTTGTGGGAGAGAAAATATTTCACACACCTGAAAGCGATGGCCGAAAGCCTGGGCAGCACCAGGCAGAGAGTCCTGCTTGCGAGTCTTCAGATCCTTCAACACCAGCTCCCCCTTCTGGTTATAACTCAGCTCATCAATGATGCCCTTAAGATAAACTCCTTCTACTACACCGAACACTGGAAACTCACGCACACACTGCCCTGAAGCCCCATAAAAAACGTACACAAAAACAGATGTTTGGACATACATACAAGATAGCAGACTAATCTGAGCAATCTAAATTCCATGTTTAACAGCAATTACATCTTCTTGCTTTTCGACTTACCTGTCTCTAACCTCGGAATCATGTTTAACATGTTGATCAGACTAATGGCCACAGCATCCTCATGGCTTTGAGTATTAATCTGTACGACATCATGGACCTCCAACTCTGTGTGAATACAGCATAGTATGTACTACTAGTACATACTACTAGTCGAAAACAGCACATCACAGAAATACAAATTATCAACAACAACAAAAAGAGCTTTGCTAAACGCTGCCATTTGTCACCTCTTGCTAGATGCATGCTTCTACCAGTCTGCACCTGAGTTTGCTGTTTATCTTTTTTCCTGATTTGGGGTCTCAGGAAGCCATACACAACTTTCTTCTCACACCAGGTCTGCTCAGACAGCAGGCTGACAGTCAGGTGAAGCTTCCCGAAACGCAGACGAGGGATATGGCCGTCCTCAGCATCTCTCTTCCTCTTCACACCCGTCTCCTCATTTCTTTTAACAGGACTCTGCTGTAACTTGTCCACAGTACTGCAAGTGAAGATAGACACATATAATATTTATCAAGCACTGTACAGAAGGGTACTGCAGATCCCACATCAGCAACCAACTGTAAAAATGTTGTAAATTAAGAAAGATTGTGTTCGCTCCTGAGCAGACACTGCCAATTACAGTTATCTTTTCTCTCCACACATCAGGTTTGTTAATTAGCTCATTGTCAGGATCAGATCTGTTAAAGGTGCGGTAAAGTTTCGAAATATTTTACACTTACATTCACAGGGCACTTTATTAGGAACACTATACTAATACTGGGTAGGGTCTCCCTTCGCATTCAAAACAGCCTCAATTCTTCATGGCATGGATTCCACAAGATGTTGGAAACATAACATTTGAGATTCTGGTCCATGTTGACATGACTGCATGACGCAATTCCTGCAGATTTTCAGGTGCACTTTCATGCAGTGAATCTCCCATTCTACCACATCCCAAAGGTGTTCTATTGGATTCAGACCTGGTGACTGGGAAGGGACTCACTGTCATGTTCACGAAACCAGTCTGAGACGACTTTTGCTTTGTGACATGGTGCCTTATCATGCTGGAAGTGTGGCCATGAAGGGTTGCACATGGTAAGCAACAACATTCAAGCGATGATTGATTAGTAATAACTGACCCAAAATGTGCCAGAAAACATTCTCCAGACCATTAAACCACTTCCACCAGCATGGACTGTTGACGCAAGGTAGGTTGGGTCCATGGATTCCTGGTTGGGATGCCGGTCTAACGCAGAGCACCATGCACAAACATTCACACCCAGGGGTTATTAAGCATAGCCAATCCACCTACGGACATGTTTTTTGGGAGGTGGGGTCTTGTTTTTCTTGGTGAAAACAAGAAAAAAAGAAAAAAAAAAACAATGAATGGCCACTTAGGGCTTCCGTAGTTTGCTGTGGACTGTAGGCCTGTTAATATGGTGGAAGGGGGTTGATGGAATCATTTTGAATTGCGTCCTCTGATACAACCTAGAGGTTCATGTGTAATAAATTCTATGCTGAATCAAATAAAATAATATAGTTCTTTCTAAAGCTACTTTTTGTAATGTCTATTCAATGCTTTTCTCATCTAACACAATGATGACTTTAGATGATCCTTTGGGGGGTAAGTTCTCTGTCAAAATTGATGTGTGATTAACTGTTCATTCGATTAATTAATCAAATTAATTACACATCGCGTAATTAATTAATTAATTATTTATTTATTTTGTTACACATGCAGAACAGAATTGTTTTCTAAATAATAGTGACTTACTTGTACAGTGATGCTGTGAAAGTGATGGAACTATCATTCTGAGTGTCTCCACTGGTGGCACTAGAGCTGGGTGGCTGAGAGGATTCTTCTGAAATGTTACAAATACATCAAGAACTGAAGCAGGTTTACCTTCAATGTATTCAATTAATATGGTTTAAAACACTGGAAAATATCACAAGCTTTTTGGATGGTCAGCATCTCATGAAGACTGTGTGGGATCTGGCCAATGCTGGCATCCCTACAATAATTACCAGTGATTAATATATATGTATGTGTGTGTGTGTGTGCGTATATATATATATATCTATCTATATATTATATATATATATATATATATATATATTTTTTTTTTTTTTTTTTTTTTTTCTTCTTCAAATTAATTTTAACTTTTTTTTTTCCACAGCATCTATCATGTGAATAGGCCTACAAAATGGTACACCAGCGCCATCTTGCGTTTAGACCGATTCATTAAAATTTACTCATGGCGCAGCATATAATATACTCACATATATTGCATGACTTATTTATCTGCTGCGAATAAGCAAATAGATCAATAAAAACAGCAGTAGTGCGCTTCTGTGCACTCCCACATAAACAGCTGTTATTTACCGATGAAGAAATGTTCTGACTGGATATCCAGGAGTTCAGAGTCGCTGATGCCGTCCCAGTCTCCTTCCTGCTCCATGACCACTTTCACGTGACACAATAAAAACAAACGATGCACCGAACATCTGGGGAAATACTCAAAATGAGATATTAATCCACGATTACGGTGATGTTTGAAATATTCGCAGCCACATCTCTCCCACCTCGTATTTCAATGTTTTTTTTACTCCATATCGCGCGGGTCTTGTCCAGACTTAGCCCCGTTTAAGGCACGCCCACGTACTATAGGACACGCCCATGTTGTTTTCATTGTGTTTACAGTCTGTGGAGCTGAATCATTCTATAAAGCTTTTGTTTCCTTTTGTTATATTTCATGGCAATTTAACTGTCCTAATTATAAGTCGATGTAAAGTCTGTTGTAACTTTATCAGGTGTTGTATTTCTAATTGCATTTTAAGTATTATATAGTTAAAGCTTGTTTTTTTTTTGGTTTTTGTTTTTGTTTTTTTTTGAGGGGGCGGGGCTAATGTATTAAATGGGATTTTTTTTTTTTTTAAATGTGTAACCAAAATGTTAAACTAATACTGCTGTCCAAAAACATAAGGCTATGAAACCACTTATTATCAGCAGTCCTGTTTTATTTAGCTACATCTCACATGGCATTTTGAAAAGGCTTTATATCTGCTATTAAATAGAGAGGTTAATAAGCTATTATTACATCTGCCGACCTGACCTTGCACAAGTCTCTTCACAGCTGGAATTACGTCCATGTATTTAAACACACCTCATCCAGAGCATGCAAACAAAGGCGAAAAACGGGATAAAATATAACCTACACCGTTCACCTACATCGTCTGTTTTCTTCCCTCTTGTTCTGTATGAATATGCATTAACCTCACTGTAGGACTCTCACCCTTCATACTTCGTTCTCAACACTTCACACGTGTTAATATATTATCAGAAAGACTAGTTATGTTTCAAATATGTTTTGTCGGGACTGTAATTAAGTGTTAATTCTATACGCGCGGTGTACTGTACATGTACACCGATCAGCCATAACATTAAAACCACTGACAGGTGACGTGAATAACACTGATTATATCCTTACAGTGGCACCTGTCACCGGGTGGGGTATATTAAGCAGCAAGTGAGTCAGTTGTTGAAGTTGACGTGTTGGAAGCAGGAAAAATGGGGAAGCGTGAGGATCTGAGCGACTTTGACAAGGACCAAATTGTGATGGCTGGACGACTGGGTCAGAGCATCTCCACAACGGCAGGTCTTGTGGGGTGTTCCGGGTGGGCAGTGTTTAGTACCTACCAAAAGTTGTCCAAGGAAGGACACCCTGTGAATCAGCGACAGGGTCATGGGTGATGATTTTCCCCAGATTCCCCAGATCTCAATCTGATCTCAGCTTACGGGACTTAATGGATCTGCTGCTAACATCTTGGTGCCAGATACCACAGCACACCTTCAGAGCTCTTGTGGAGTCCAAGCCTAGACGGGTCAGAGCTGTTCTGGCGACACAAAGGGGGACCTATACAATATGAGGCAGGTGGTTTTAATGTTATGGCTGATCGGTGTATATTTCCAGTTGACGTTTCAACAGGTTATTGGTAGCGCGTGTTTTATTCCCACCTCTAGGGGGCGTTAAAGAGCTACAAGTAAGTTCAAGTGTCGTATGCTTGTGGTCTTTATTTGAACCGCTAACCTCGTCGCTTACAATATAATTTATATCAGGATCAACCTAAAATTTCTAAGCTTTGCTTTGAAGCATACATATTAAAATCAGTTTAAACTGATTTATTTAAGACAAATAATAATAATAATAATAATAATTATTATTATTATTGTAGCCTGAACTTGAAATAACAATACCAATCCAAGTTTAAATCAATGGTTAACTTTAATGTAGCACAGCTGAAGTACTTGTTTTGTGTACAGTTGAAACCTTTAAAAAGCTTTAAATAAATATACTGCAACAGTGACTTTTATATCCATGCATGACTAAGCTGAAGTGCTGTAGAGCAGGTAAAACGTTCTTGTTCATATTTGCACAAACATTCAAAACAGTTCACTTCCTCTCAGGAACAAGGCAACAAGCCTTTATCTTCCTCATTCCGACTGCAGCAGTGCGATTTACAAGAATTTTTTTAAAAAAACAAAACAAAAAAACAAGCAGTTTTATATTCTCGATGTAAAATGTTTGAAAGAATTAAACACCTGAATGGATGAAGTGAAATGGAGAAAAAAAGAGAAGTGACATGAAATGAAAATTTTTTTTTTTTTTAAAGTTAAGCCCTTACAGTAACTAACTTACAGTAGTAGACATAAACAACCTTGATCAACCTATTCTATTAGATACTGTGTTTCAGGCATCCATATACCTGTTCTCACCTACATGACTGTGCAACATTTCACAAATTCCACACCTCAAGAAATCCACTTACACACCACAGATTACTGAGGCATGTAATATCTGATGTTAGACATCAGTAAAACAACCTACTATAGACACCAATACGCAAAATACGGAACTTTTTACAAAGGCTGAAAAGAACTCTCTTTCATCACTTTCCTGTTTCACTTACAGCTCTTCTGTGTTTTCACTGAGCACAGTACTACTTTACCATAAGACTTTCGATAAGTGACGGATCGACATCACTGAGCAGAATCTTAAAACCAACGCGGCTGCAAATGTTACGAAGGATATGTAATATACATTTGTATAGCAGTAACATTAAAACCCATCCAAACCTCCAGATGCATGATACTCCATCCATCTACAAACGAACATGCTAATTAAACCATTAATGTACATAGTTTGGCAATTCCACCCATCCAGTTCCAAACACCCTCAATGGTGAACATGGGTTTTCATGAATAAGGATGGGCATATTTTGTTAGAATTTCTCCAAAAAGTCCCTATTCCTTCAACATTGATTGGCCTTACAGTCAGACACCTCTAGCTCCACACTGGACAGGAAGCGCTTGGCCAACTTGCGTCCATCATAGCTGAGCTGTGTGGTGTACAGGGTCCTGGCATGTTTGGGGTACACGATGGTGGTGCTCCGGTAGCACTGGACCTGCTGACGGGGTTTGAACTCCAACTGGGTCTTATATCGTCTCCACGTGCTCTCCGAGACAGCTATGATGGTCTGGCTGCACGACTCCAGGCCCAAACCTGTGGGCTGTAAACACACATCCTGGATGTAGTGGCGATCCGAGTCATAGCGCACCGATGATGTGTATCTAAAATGATAAGATAATGCATGTTTAATTGGTCACACAGTCTTAAAGCAAAAAGTACAAAGCTTCTGTCAGCTGGATTCAAATGAGCATCACCTTAATTCTTTTGGGGGCAGAGGATCAAGTTCAATTCCCTCACCGTAGGAAAATGGGTGTAATTGCGAGACACCTCTGCGAGGACCCTGGAAGAAAAGGGACAGGATGTTGGTGGGTTTTTTCCTTTTCATTTTTGATACAGTAATGATATCAGAGGTGGAGATAATTGGAGATACACCAGTGGCATGTTTTAAAACAAGTGTGCCCTGTATTCAGTGAAAGATCATATGCAATCATGGCATATCAGTAGATTGGACTGGAAAATATGTCGAATCCAATTCAATTTTATTTGTATAGTGCTTTTAGCAACTCTTCTGCAGCTGCATTTTATGGTCAAACATGTACAGTATGAGCATCATAATCTGTATGATTACAGCAGCAGTTCTTAAGTCTACAGTATCCAGGTGAAATTATCCAATGAAAAAGGAGTGAGACTCAGTATTAGATCAGTACATCCATATTAGTACTACTAAGGTTTCCGGGTAAAGGAGACATACTAGGTACTAAATATGTCTCTTTGTTTGTACCACCCCAGAAAGGTGGACAAGGACAAGTACAGTTTGCTACTTTATTATTCTGAGCATGTACATCACTTAATACAATGTTTTTTTTAATATAAAAAACCCTAAAGTGAGGTGGCTCACTGGTTAAGGAGTTGGGCTACTAGCCAGAAGGTTATGAGTTCAAACCATTGCCTAGGGTTGGGTCCCTTAACTGCTTAATTGTATGCTGCTTCAGTGTTAAGCAGATTTGGATCAAAGCATCAGTTACACTATGTGCTTGGTGCGTAAAACTCACCGCAGCGGGAGTCGCAGCTCTGCTCTCGTCCTCACACACGGAGCTGGCGGTGCTCCTGTCCCCACTCCTGTCCCCAGTCCTGTCCCCACTCAGCCACGGGCTCGGACTCACACTGGGGCTGGGAGGCAGACCAGAGTCCGGACTGTCCAGCAGTCTCTCAGCTTTCAGATTCATCTCCAGCAGGTCTTCTTCACACACATTGCGCAAATTGAGCCTCCCCACCATTGCCAGCCTTAGTGTATGTAATACCTTTTAAATCTGCAGCTTTCAGTAGTCCTGAACAATCTGACCGTCCTTAGTTCCCTTCACGATTCCTTCTTTAAATCTACTCTTATCCCTTGTTTATTCCCCTGTCGAAGAGCTCTTTATGCGCAAAGGTGCAGAAATCCTTTAACCTGATCAGGAGAGGATCACCAGTTAAACATTACACATAAACGTCCCCCTCGGGTTTATTTACAGTCTTGCAATCGGTAACATCCAAAATCGTACAGAACACATCCGTCCTGGTTTTGCCTAGGTTTTAAACGTGTCCTCCTTCAAAGACGCTCATTGTTTTAGCCTCAGCAGGACAAACGGAAACGCTTTTATAACTGCCTCCGCACGGCAGAGCTTCAGGGGGAAAAAAAAAAAAGAAGAAGCTGTGCGGCTTGCAGCACAAGCCCCGCCCCCTTCACACAGTCACACCAGCCAAACCACAAGAGCAGCGTCTATGAAGTCAAACGTGTAGATTAATTCATTCCCTCGATTTGACAAATCATATCTCGTCTCTCTCATATCTCATATCCGACACTCCGTCAAATGAATCAAACGAAACGAGTTTAAATTGAAGGAGTGTTCAACAATAATACTCTACAGTCTTTTTTTTTTTTTTTCAGTCCCAACCTGAGATGACCACAGACAAGATTTCCCCTGTACTGTGAAACAGCAGCCAAAACAAACAAACAAACAAACAAACAAAAAACCAAAAAAAAAACCGGTTACTCAAAACTCACTTAGACTTTCATTATAAAGGCACACTTGTTGAGGCACTATATGTTTATATAAAACATGTATTTTGCAGAAAGCTTTTATCAATTCTTCAGACAGCTGTAGTAAGTTATCAAAAAGTCATCCTTTGTACAGAGATGAGATTTTCAGAGGTGACATGTAGTCATGTCAGGAAAAAAAAGAAAAAAAAAATAGTAGTAAACTGTCCACTTCCTTATTGCGGGGCTGGTACCAAGTGTTTTGTACCTTTCAATGGAAAAGGGTTATAGTGTACCTTCAAAAATGATTTAAGGTACATAAATGGGCTGTAATTAGATTTACAGTTAAAGCTTTAAAAGGTACACTACATATTCTTTTCTATGTTAAAAAAAAAAAAAAAAATACATCTTAAAAGTACAGAAGGTGTATGCTTGATGGTATGACCCTAGCAACAACAAGGTACAGTTTAGTACTATCTTTCTGAGTGCATATGGTGTAGACACACAAATAACTGCGTCAGTTCCAGCCTTATCACACACAAATCACATACCACGAAACCTTAGGGGCGTGTCAGTAACCAGAATTATTTTCACAATGCTTCAGTGCAGGGAAGTTTGATACTTAAGCTCTGCTTAAGAACAGCTGTAGTAAGACATTCTCTCATGTCTGTCTTGTCTGAAGACCTATACTGAGTGTAACGGTTACAATTGTCAATTTGTTCTATAAAGTCATGCACTTTAAACATTTATTGGCTGCACCAAACTGCTCTTAGACTTCCATTATATGTCAGTTTTGAGTAAAAAGGTTTTGGTTCTTTGCTCGGTACAGTACAATTTGCTACATAGGGAACATATGTTGTAAAACTGATTGGGTATTCCTTTAAACCAGTGGTCACCAACCCTGTTCATGGAGCCCTTACTTTCATGAAGACTTTAGCTCCAACCATAACCGTGCCCACCTGACCATTTAATCATTGCCTTAAGAAGTTCCTGATCAACTAAAACAGGTCTGTTAGATTTTTTGGTTGGAGATGAAAGCGGAGATGAAAAGGTAGATCTCAGGAACAGGGTTTATGACCACTGCTTTAAACCTTTAAAATACTTTATCTACCGTGACATTTTAGAAGCGCAATACACACTACCATACTAAACTGTGTGCACAAGTGTACACCAACACATAGTGATTCAGTGCTCTTTAGCAAATGAGACGGATTCAAAAACGGCAAATTGGCAGTTGGCTTTCCTACCGAAGAAGCACATCTAATATTCATAGACAGTATGACATACTCTATATGTTCAAAAGTATGTGGGCATCAGACCAATCATTTTTCATTGGTTTATTGAACATCCCGTTCCAGATTAGATATACTTCCACTCTTGTGGGAAGGCTTTCCGCTAGATTTTGGCGCATGGTTGTGAGGATTTACCCATTCAACCACAAGCGTATTAATGAGATCAGGCACTGATGTTGGGTGAGGAGGCCTGGGGTTCAGTCAACATTCCAATTCATCCCAAAGGTGTTCAGTGGGGTTGTAGTCAGGGCTCTGTGCAGGCCACTCAAGTTCATTCACACCGACCTTGGCAAACCATGTCTTCATGGACCTTGCTTTGTGCACAGGGGCATTGTCATGCTGGAACATGTTTGGGCCTCTTATTTCCAGTGAAGCGAAATTTTAGACATTTTAGTCAATTCCAACTTTGTGGCAACAGTTTGGGGAAGACCCACATATGGGTGTGACGGTCAGGTGTCCACATACCTTTGGCCACATAGTGTACATGCAGTATACAGTATTTTACTGTTATTACAGTATGGTGTTTTGGTTTTTTTAAGCACTATTTACTGTTACTATACATTAAGACTCATTACAATTTATTCTAAGAAAGCAAGTTTTTGCTATGCCTTTTTAATGACAATTGCATGATTAAGAGCAGTAGTCAGAGTAAAAAGTACAACAGAGATGACCAAAGCCCCACCCTACCTCATACGTAGCCAAAAAAAAATTTCTACAATCATATCCCTTAACAGGCAAACATGTATAGACAGAAAACTGTATAAATATTTCACATTTTCACCCTTGATTCTTAAGCATCAAATCTATTGTCACAAGATACGACTCTACAGTTATCCAGAGGCCCTTGTAAGGCCTTACAAGACATTACAGAGATTTAGAAAGACTTTGTACTCAGGATCTGCTCATGTGCCGATATACATCTCAAAACATCTTCCGGGTTTGTCCATTCTGAGGGGAAGAAAGGCAACTCGTTTGTGTCCCATTGAGAGACAGGAAATCCCTAGTTTCTCTGTGGCACAGAGTGCCTAGGGCTCTACTCCTAAACCTGGAGACTGAATTACAGACCAGTGCCATTTACACACAGAGTCCCCCAACACACACCATTCAGAAGAGTGCCTTACGACTATTTACTGTAATGGTAAGGGTGAAGGGGACATTTAGAGAAAACCCTGCCCTTAAATCATTCAGATGTTCAGACTCCCAAGCCGGAAGAATTTGTGCCAGAAGCAGGGTACTTTTCTGCATTGCTCTGCCATCCACTTTGCTTTAAGTGCAAACATATTTCAGAGAAACGTGCAAAGTAAACGGCATGCGTTCAGCCACTATGGAAAGCCTGTGCATTAGTGTTAAAGAGAGGGAAAAAAAAGGAAAACCTCAGGGACACAAGGGTAAATGACTCATACATGCCAGCAACATAGCAATGTGTTACAGGAAATTTTACAAACAACTTTTGATTCATGGGGTTTACATTAATTAATGGAATGAAAGCTTCATTATTTTAAGGTTTTCGGTGTAAGTTGGCCGATTCGTGTTAATATGGGAATGTTCTGTTTTACCGACTTTTACACGTGTAAATAATGCCACTTTGGATGCTTTATGAGTTAAGACACTGCAGGAGAGTCATAATCGCATATAGCTTTAACAAGTCCTGTGTAATACATTGATGAAGAAATGGTCACTGAATTCGTTTTTTGATAAGCTTTTCAAGTTTGCGGATGCGTGAGGACTCCTGCTCAGGGGTTGGGGCGCTGAAGGACATAGAGGGCCCTGTGTCTGGCCCTGAGGGGGGAGTGGGTAACCTCTGTCTGAAGAGCTCCAGCATGCTGCTTTGCTCACTGCGCTTCAGTCCCTGAGGATGCACACACACACACACACACACACACACAAAAATGTGAGAGGGCTACAAACACAAAGACAGACCCGCCTCGACAAAAGGACAGAACAAGGCAGCAATTCTCTGTGGGCCAGTATTTCAGCCCTTGAACCTAATCTTTATTAAATTCATTTTCAATTGAGAAAGTACTCTTAAGTTTATTTTGTGTGGCTAGAAAGAGTCTAGACAGACATTATGAATTACTGAACACATAATACATACTGACAGCTAATTCAGAATTTGTGTAACCATTAAGTAACTTCAAAATATAATAAACAGCACAACTGTGACTTGTGCAGGGGTTTACCTTCATGTCTAGAATTTTCTGGAAAGTCTCTGGGTTGCCATCAGCAAGAAGCTTGATATAATTATCCACAAAGACCACTGACGGCTCATGAGGGGCCATGACCACCTGAAGAAGAGAAAACTCTGTAAAACTGGAAAGACCTTGGTCCTGTCTCAGTGGTTAAATGTTCCCACATGAGCCAACTATGGCGAGCAGGAGAGCATTAGACAGTCACCAAATTGCAAACAAAGCAACACTCAGGAGTTATATTTAGGACCTTTTTTTAACAGAGCAATTACTCTACGCTTGAACGGAGCTGAATTAGCCTCGTCGGTAATTGTTTTTGCTATAATGAGAGAGTCTGGGCAAATAAGCAGTTAAAAAGGTTAAATAAGGCACGGCCCCATACCGTGGACCTTTTTTTTTTTCATTGCGAAAATAACTTATTCATATTTCTAACAGGGCTGGAGAACACATGGTTTACAGACACTGAAAAAAAGATATGGAACAGCACCCCCAACATTTCTTCCCCTGCCAACCTCCATTACTACTCATGTATGCCTCGAGGGACATGGCTCCCAAATATGCACAAGTCAAAGTTGGAAAGGCAAAATTTAACTCTGTGGATTTTGTGGAATTTTAATGACAATCCCTCCCTTCAACAAAGTGATTTACTGGAGATTGACTGACTGCCTGGAGATCGGCCAGTGAAAAGCCTTGAAGGGGCTTGTCGTGTTTAGCATGTTGCAAAAGAGGGAGAGAGAAAGCAACAAAGCGTGTGAGAGAGTAAAGGAGTGAGAAAGACAGACAGACAGACGGATAGGGAGAGGCCGAAGGGCTGCCATTCCATTTCGTTTCCAGAAAGAGCCGCAACAGGAGGGAGGGAGACTGTTTAAAACAGACACATCTCACCGGCTGCATGCTTGGCCTGCAACACCTTTGTTAACTTCTCGTCTCTACTGGGTCAGGAGCGAACCCTTTCCCAGCACAGAGATCTGAGAACATCTTTAACAGATTATTCTCCGTGTTAGCTCTGTAATGAGCATCATAAGGACAGCCAAACACTAGCTTCCAACCACAATGGGCTCACATTTCAACCCTAAACCAGTGAATGTGTCACGGAAGTAATAATGTTTCACAGAAGTAACTCATTGATGCACTGGAAAGAGTAACATTATATAATGAAAAGTGACATCAGTCCACTGAGCACAATATACACATCAACCCTTGCTAACATGTTGGCCTTTTGAGGCAAAGCAACAATATAGTGTATGATATTTTCAATTATGAAGCAGACTCTAACACCCTGCAAAAGGTAAAGTGGTGCACAAGATGGGAGCAATTACCCAGGAGGTACCTGGGGCAGTGCAAAGGTAATCATTAATACTAACCAGATCTAAAGGTTCTCTGTATGCATTTATTTAGCTCACCAATAGCAATAGGAATGCATATAAACATATTCATGACCAGGGCTTCAAATGAGCTCAACAGCACATAGCCCATGTGCTGACACTGATCAGTAATCCATATTATATATCATAATACAAAAAAAAAGCAGCTCAATGGCTAATAAAACCCACCAAAAAAAAAGCCCAATACCCAAACTAAGCTGTTACCCTAACAAAAGCTGTTGCACCTGAAGTCCAGCCTCATAACTATATTTGTAAATTATTTTGTAATATGTAATCCTTTCCTTAAATGGGTATTTCACCAATATCCTAAAATGGTCTTATTACATATAGCCTAATTTCACAGGCTAAATATAAATTAGACCTATGAGATACAAGTACAGCAATTCACTAACACATACCCGAAACCTACGTCTGGTGTAAGTAAATGGTTTCATTTAAATGTGTTTTAAAATACTTTATTGCATAGATATAATTAGTCTAATACAAGCAAAGAGTTCAACTCTTATTCCATGAGAGCAGTTCTGACAGCAGTGAAAACTACAGACACTGGCAACACAAGTATGACAGTAGTTCAGGTGCAAACTGAACCTGTAAAATAAACAATCTGTAAAGAACAGTATGAGCTGATATTTTTAAACCATCCTAATATCAGGATGTCACTGCTCACTAAACTTTTATCTGTTAGGAAATTGGCTGTGCTGGCATGAGAGTGCATGATTAAAGCTAATCCCAGTCTGCACGTTAGGAAGATCAAGGCTGAATTCCAGGCAGATGAGTAAAAGAGCAGGAAGTCTCAGGGGACCATGGTGGGTGGCAAGGGAGCAGGGGTGAGGGACAGGAGGAAAACAAGGTAGTATGTGTGCCGGCTCTAGGTTACAGTAGATGTGCCCTATTACTGGGGTTTCGATCTACCTGTTTTGATGTCAAATCTGCACAGAAGAAAACCTGAATGAAAGAAAACTGATTGCAAGCGTTGGGCAACTTGGAAGTCAAAAATGACAGATGTAACACATTTTTAAATAAAAGCTAGGGAATGTAGTGGGAGAGTGTGTGTGTGTGCTTTTTCGCAATGAGTGCTTTTCTGATCATAGCCTCTTCCTGATACTTTTTCAGAAAGTTACAGACAGACATTTTTCCCAGCAAAACTGAACCAAGCCATCTAACCATGTCTTCTGTTTATGCTAGAGGAAAAACCAAACCTGGATCCATGCATGTTAAAATACCACTGTCTCTGAGAAAGAGGGATTGTGTGAGCAGCTGCTCCACTCTGAGCAGTGGCCTGCTGAGCTCAGGTCCTTCTTGCCCTGGGCACAGGGCTCATTAAAACACAGGGAAATAGCTGTGAGAGAAGCTCCTCTGCAGCGCACAGCCATGAGGGCCTTTATGAGCTGCTCATAATGGAATACTTTTCTGCAGGGAGTCAAACCTGCGGCCTGCAGTGTAAGGCTGTTAAATGGAAGTTCTTGGAAAATAAACTGCACTTCCAAATCATGCTTTTTATAGTCATGTACATTATAAGTCAAAAGGTTGAACACAAGACTATATATATATATATATATATATATATATATATATATATATATATATATATATATATATATATATATATATATATATATATATATATATATATATATATATATATATATATATATAAAAGGAAACTTTGATAAAGGCATATGGTCGAAATTTGTTTTGAAGACAAATGCAAATGGTGGTGTTCTCCATGTATAAATTAATGTCTGAATCAAAATGTAAGTACAGTACCCTCCACTAATATTGGCCCCCTTGGTAAATATGAGCAAAGAAGGCTGTGAAAATTTGTCTTTATTGTTTAACCTTTTGATCTTTTGTTAAAAAGATATAGCTTTGTTAAATATAGATGTGCAACAATTATCGGCACCCCTATGAATTCATATGAGAAAAATATATTTGAAGTATATTCCCATTGATATTTTACATTTTTTAGTATAAAGAAAGTCTCCATAACTACAATCCGAAGTCACCTACATCAGTTTTTCGGAAGGGTTTCAAGAAAAAAGCCTCTACTCTCATCCAAAAACAAACTCAAGCGTCTTCAGTTTGCCAGACACCACTGGAACTTCAAATGGGATCGGGTTCTATGGTCAGATGAAACCAAAACAGAGCTTTTTGGCAATAAACACCAGAGGTGGTTTTGGCACACAGAGAGGTAGCCATATGGAAAAGTACCTCATGCCCACGGTTAAATATGGTGGTGGCTTTTTAATGTTTTGGGGCTGTTTTTCTGCCAGAGGACCTGGACATTTTGTTAGGATACATGGCATCATGGACTCTATCAAATATCAACAGATATTAAATGAAAACCTGACTACCTAAAATGGGCTGTGGTTGGATCTTCTAGCAGGACAATGATCCAAAACATGCATCAAAATCAACACAAAAATGGTTTACTGACCACAAAATCAAGGTCCTGCCATGGCCATCCCAGCCCCCTGACTTGAAACCCATAAAAAACCTGTGGGTGAACTGAAGAGGAGAGTCCACCAGCGTGGACCTCGAAATTTGAAGGATCTGGAGAGATTCTGTATGGAGGAATGGTCTCAGATCCCTTGCCAGATCTCCTTTTGATCTCACTATCTTTTTGCACTATCTGTATACTTGACACTTTGATACTAGAACTGTGTACTAGTCAGCGCAACACTGTTACTTACTGTTCCCATTGTCCTGTTTTAGGAGTTACTGTACTGTCTTGTGTTGTTTGTACGTGCACTTTATTTAGAATGTGTAGACCTTTAGTTCTGTGTCGTCTCATGGTTTAGTGTGTTGTTTTATGTAGCATCATGGTCCTGGAGGAACGTTGTAACGTTTCACTGTGTACTGTAACAGCTGTATATGGTTGAAATGACAATAAAACCTTGAATGAACTTGAATGTATTCTCCAACCTCATCAGGCATTATAGGAGAAGACTCAGAGCTGTTATCTTGGCAAAGGGAGGTAGCACAAAGTATTGACTAAAAGGGTGCCAATAATTGTTGCACACCTATATTTAACAAAGATATTTTTTTATAAACCTGTGTTTTGTTTGCAAGTGTTTGATATCCATGAGCAGTTTTTACTTTAACAGTGCTTGGCCCATCTGGGAACTCTGAAGCCATCATGAAGCTGCTTTTCTCGATTACTACATAACTTCATGCATGTTCATCAATAGTGTTATTGTCCTCATTGTTATTAGAGAATAGTAGAAAATGAAGAAAACCTTTGGATTGTTAGTGTATGCCTGGATGAATTGAGGTGATTACCTTTAGAATCATCTCTGCCCGAGTCATCCCTTTGACCACTATTTTAGTGTAACTCGCTGGAGCTTTGCGAAAGACTTGAGAGCCAATGGATGGGAGGTCTAACAAAACCGTCTTCAGAGAGTGTGTGTCCAATAGAAGCTACATACAAAAATGACAAAGCCACCCGAACAAAGCTCAAATTAAATTAATTTGTTTTTGGTAATTTGACAAAGCAAAGAATAAAATTCGATTTAATTAAAAAAAATTTTAAAAAAAGTCTGTTCAAAAACAGGAAGTAAATATGTACTGTATCACATTTAGTTTACCTGTTCAGCTCCAACCATGCTGATGGGTTTACACCGGAACAGGTGGTTGATGAACTTTGGAATAAAGGAGCTGAAAAACACGTTATGATATATATATATACAGGTGCATCTCAATAAATTAGAATGTCGTGGAAAAGTTCGTTTATTTCAGTAATTCAACTCAAATTGTGAAACTCGTGTATTAAATAAATTGAATGCCACAGACTGAAGTAGTTTATGTCTTTGGTTCTTTTAATTGTGATGATTTTGGCTCACATTTAACAAAAACCCACCAATTCACTATCTCAACAAATTAGAATATGGTGACATGCCAATCAGCTAATCAACTCAAAACACTTGCAAAGGTTTCCTGAGCCTTCAAAATGGTCTCTCAGTTTGGTTCACTAGGTAAGCCACAAACATTCATTGCCAAAGAAGCTGGCTGGATACAGAGTGCTGTATCCAAGCATGTCAACAGAAAGTTGAGTGGAAGGAAAAAGTGTGGAAGAAAAAGATGCACAACCAACCGAGAGAACCGCAGCCTTATGAGGATTGTCAAGCAAAATCGATTCAAGAATTTGAGTGAACTTCACAAGGAATGGACTGAGGCTGAGGTCAAGGCATCAAGAGCCACCACACACAGACGTGCCAAGGAATTTGGCTACAGTTGTCGTATTCCTCTTGTTAAGCCACTCCTGAACCACAGACAACGTCAGAGGTGTCTTACATGGGCTAACGAGAAGAAGAACTGGACTGTTGACCAGTGGTCCAATATCCTCTTTTCAGATGGGAGCAAGTTTTGTATTTCATTTGGAAACCAAGGTCCTAGAGTCTGGAGGAAGGGTGGAGAAGCTCATAGCCCAAGTTGCTTGAAGTCCAGTGTTCAGTTTCCACAGTCTGTGATGATTTGGGGTGCAATGTCATCTGCTGGTGTTGGTCCATTGTGTTTTTTGAAAACCAAAGTCATTGCACCCGTTTACCAAGAAATTTTGGAGCACTTCATGCTTCCTTCAGCTGACCAGCATTTTGAAGATGCTGATTTCATTTTCCAGCAGGATTTGGCACCTGCCCACACTGCCAAAAGCACCAAAAGTTGGTTAAATGACCATGGTGTTGGTGTGCTTGACTGGCCAGCAAACTTACCAGACCTGAACCCCATAGAGAATCTATGGGGTATTGTCAAGAGGAAAATGAGAAACAAGAGACCAAAAAATGCAGATGAGCTGAAGGCCACTGTCAAAGAAACCTGGGCTTCCATACCACCTCAGCAGTGCCACAAACTGATCACCTCCATGCCACGCTGAATTGAGGCAGCAATTAAAGCAAAAGGAGCCCCTACCAAGTATTGAGTACATGTACAGTAAATGAACATACTTTCCAGAAGGCCAACAATTCACTAAAAATGTTTTTTTTATTGGTCTTATGAAGTATTCTAATTTGTTGAGATAGTGAATTGGTGGGTTTTTCTTAAATGTGAGCCAAAATCATCACAATTAAAAGAACCAAAGACTTAAACTACTTCAGTCTGTGGCATTGAATTTATTTAATACACGAGTTTCACAATTTGAGTTGAATTACTGAAATAAATGAACTTTTCCACGACATTCTAATTTACTGAGATGCACCTGTATATATATATATATATATATATATATATATATATATATATATATATATATATATATATATATATATATATATATATATATATATATATATACACACACACACACACACACACACACACACACACACACACACACACACACACACACACACACACACACACACGTTGCCCTCCACTAATATTGGCACCCTTGGTAAATCTGAGCAAAGAAGTTTTTATTGTTTAACCTTTTTATCTTTTGTTAAGAAAATTCACAAAAATACTCCGCTCTCATGGATATCAAACAATTGCGAACAAAACACAGGTTTATCAAAAAAAACAATTGTTAAATATAGGTGTGCAACAATTATTGGCACCCTTTTAGTCAATACTTTGTGCTACCTCCCTTTGCCAAGATAACAGCTCTGAGTCTTCTCCTATAATGCCTGATGAGGTTGGAGAATACATGGCAAGGGATCTGAGACCATTCCTCCATACAGAATCTCTCCAGATCCTTCAAATTTATTTATTTTTTTAAATAAAACTGTTTTGTTTGCAATTGTTTGATATCCATGAGAGCAGAGTATTTTTGTGATTTTTTTTTTTTTTTTTTTTTTTTTTAAACAAAAAGATCAAAAGGTTAAACAAAGAATTTTTCACAACCTTCTTTGCTCATATTTACCAAGGGTGCCAATATTAGTGGAGGGCACTGTATAAAGAACTGTTTATGTAAAACAAGTTATTTGACATGGTTCAGATACAGACTTGATGAACTTGATGCAGAACTGAGTGAAGTATTTGCGGGTGGCTGCCAGGTTGTCTCTGATGATTGGTACATTCTGTTTAATATGCATGATGACAGAAGTGACATAGGGGCTTTGGTCACCAACATGCTCCACACTCTGCCATGGCATCTGCGCATACAGACACAGACAGAGAAAGAGAGAGAGAGAGACAGACAGACACACACACACACACACACACACACACACACACACACTCTCAGTGTTACACTAGAAGAATTAGACCAACATAAAACTGACAGAAATATATCAGCCATTACTGTGGGATTTAAAAAAAAAATAAAAAATTTGAGAAAAATAAAAATAAATTTCTTTAAAACAGTTAGAGGCATGTCTTTAACCCACCTTGCTCATGGCTGTGAGAGCTGGATCACATGCAGCATCCAGATCCTGAACTAAAAGCTGGATGCTATTGGAGATCACACTGTCACACAAACAGAAGCAGTTATAGCTAGGGAAATGTCCTGAAGACATAAAAACTGCATTCTCTACAGAGCCACATGCAGATACAGACAAGCAGCAAATTTATTTGAGACTCGTATGTTGTATATATATTTAGGCAGTTGTCGGTTACGTGCTAAAGGTGTCCATCTCTCCTGTTAGGTTAATCCTCTCCATGAGCGGCTTGTCCACTTTCTCCTTTAGCTTCTCCTCCAGCTGTGGATAAAACAGCACACCAAGACCATTTTAAAAAATATTACCATCAGCAACATCTTCTCGCTATGCTGGAACTTCAGCTGGAGCTGTGAGTGCCAGGCATCCTTGACCAACAAAGAAGACAGCTCACTAAAATAAAACCGTAACATAGACTGTGTTGAGTGAATAATGTATGAACAGTTCCTGAATATTTTCCTGAATATTCCGTCCTGTTCCACCACTTGATGGAATAATCTGTTTCAGTGGAATCCAGCAGTGCATTTTAAAGAGTAATAATGTCGATAGATGCACATAATTCAAACTGATTTTGGTTTCTTCTTGCCAATCATATGCACAGAGCACTCACAAACTTAGCAACTTTTTTTAATGCCTATAACGGAGCGTCACTCCCTTCTATACCACTAAAAACAGTTACTGATAAATTTGCCAAAGCAAAATATTGGAAAATGTTTTATTGTTGAATTGATGATGTAAGAATTTAGTGCCTACAAGATCTGTTTTTACATGTTAATTTTAGCTGGTGTAAATAAACACATAAATGAAGGCGTTGATGTTTCATTTTATTGCTTCATATGAGCTAGGACTATTTGGTTAGATCTAATTTCAGCCTACAAGCTAGGCAGGCAAGCTCTTCCTCTGGTGTGGTGTGGTGTGGTGTAGTGTAGTGTAGTGTGTGTGTGTGTGTGTGAGATGACCTGTTGTGTGGTAGCAAGGCAGTATTCGGCTGTGCTGAGGATACTGCAAATAAGACAGAGCTCTTCTGTGGTAAATTTGGCCACTTCTGAACCCTCTTTTTCCTTTAACAGACTGCTGATGGTCAGACCTCCACTGTTACTGCTTGTTCTGTGACAAACACACACACACACACACACAAGCATCTCAGCAGTCCCCATCACGCTCCCTGTTCTTCAAACCCACAAGAGATTTTTCTAAAGCTTATCCCCTTTAGTTTGAACTCCCAGTTACAGTACCCTCCACTAATATTGGCACCCTTGGTAAATATGAGCAAAGAAGGTTGTGAAAATTTGTTTTTATTGTTTAACCTTTTGAATAATTTTTTTTTTTTTTTTTAAATCACAAAAATACTGTATACATCAGAGATATCAAACAAAACACAGGTTTATCAAAAAAAAAAATATATATATATATATATATATATATATATATATATATATATATATATATATATATATATATATATATATATATATATATATATATATATTTGTTAAATATAGGTGTGCAACAATTATTGGCACACTTTTAGTCAATACTTTTTGACTTTCTGTCCCCAAGACGCAACTAACTTCTGCAGTTCTCCAGCTGTGATCCTTGGAGATTTTTTGGTCACTCGAACCATCCTCTTCACAGTGCGTTGAGACGATATAGACACACGCCCAATTCCAGGCTGATTCATAACATTTCCAGTTGACTGGAACTTCTTAATTATTGCCCTGATGGTGGAAATGGGCATTTTCAATGCTTGTGCTATTTTCTTATAGCCACTTCCCAATTTGTGAAGCTCAGCCGCACATCACAGCTATATTCCTTGGTCTTACCCATTGATATGAATGACTAAGGGAATTTGGCCTATGTGTTACCTCATATTTATACCCCTGTGAAACAGGAAGTCATGGTTGAACAATTATCTGTTCCTAGTCACACAGGTACACTAAAAAAAATGTAAACTATCAATGGGAATAGACTTCAAATATATGAAGTCATAGTGGTGCCAATAATTGTTGCACACCTATATTTAACAAAGATTTGGGATTTTTTTTTTTTTTTTTTGCTAAACCTGTGTTGTGTTTGCAATTGTTTGATATTCATGAGAGCAGAGTATTTTTGTGATTTTTTTTAAAATTTATTTTTTATTTTTTTAAAAACAAATTTTCACAACCTTCTTTGCTCATATTTACCAAGAGTGCCAATATTAGTGGAGGACACTGTATATTATAGGGTGAGCCACCCATGATGGAGATTGGTATATATTCTCCTTGGCAGGGCAGCACAAAGAGTACTCTTCAAAATGGTTTTGTTCACCGAGCATTAGCCATTAGCCATCACCAGAGCATAAATAGCTCCAGCGACCGCAATGATCAAAAGCCAGTCATGGCAAAAATAGAAGACAAAAAGCAATTCAAAGTTAAACCATATGAGGGGCTGGGTGCACTGCTGCAGGCCATCACTTACTTGGGCAGGTTCCCAGACAGGATCTTCCAGGCATACTCGCGCAGGTACTTCTGGAAGATGGTAGTGAGGGCAATCATGGGCTCTCCTGTGCTGAGCTGAGAACACTGCACCATGCACTTTTTATAGTATACAAAGAGATCTGCACAGCTGGGCAACACAGCTCCCCCTTCTTCTGTGCCCGACTTAGGGGGACCCTGCGCCCGGAAATCAGCCACGAAGCGGTCAATCAGCTCCCCGAGGTTCCTGTTACAATGACAAACAATAGAGAGCTAAAACACCAACAGTATTGTGATTGCCAATGTGCTGAGGTGTGAGAACTATGCAGAATAAGGAGCACATTGTTCGTGCAATCACTGAGGGTCATCCCCTTCAGCACTCGGTAACCAGATAGCAAATGCCCAAGTAAAGAATGTGGGCATTTTTCATGCCAAACAGGTCAGCCTGCGCTGGGATAAAGGAGGCCATTGTCTAGGAAAGGTCAGTCTACTTTAGCCAATGTACCATTACAAGAATAGACAAATCCCTCTTTAGAGCTCCAGCTTTGGAAGTTCTGGTGAGTACGAAAGACAGCACTGGAGAAAAGAAGGGAGAGAAGGAGAATTAGAAGGAAAATGCAAACAGAGCCAGAGAAACAGAGATCTCCTGCTATTACATTTTTCAGTGGCTGTGGTTAACATGGGAAACATATCTGTTTCAATGGAAAGATGAAAATGGAGCAGTAGAAACACAAACGAGGGGATGACTGTTGAGGGATTGCTGAAGGGGACACCCAAAATATATGCAGCATGGTGACACAGGATTACATATAATTACCCGCGACACACACAAGCTTGGGACATGAAAGCAAACCGCTTACACCAGTTTTGAAGTAAATAAAAGTCCAATTTACACAGTGATACAAAAGCCCCTGGTAGTGAGTGTTTGCTTGCACATTGCACTCACTTGTCTTGTGATTCTATGTAGACATAGAGATGAGGCTCGAAGCATTTGGAAACAATGCCGTGGAACGGGTTCTCTGGGGTCTTGGGCTTCTTCGGCTGAAAGCAGGAAAACATTTAGTCAACCACGAATTTCTTAAGAAGCAGCTTGACAGACTATCTGATAAGGTGGAGAAGGCGGAAGGAAATTGCATTGTTTGTATATTTGCAATATTGTACATTTGCAAGATTTAGAAATGCCAAGCATGACATGTCAAAACTTTAAAACTACAAATAGTACTAAAAAAATGCACATCATCTAAACTCACATATTACATGACACACATAGTGGTGTAATGGTAAGCAATTCATCAGAGTTGTGAAATCAAACTGTACTTTATGAAGATGTTGACTGCATTACAGAATGGGAATGAAAACAGTAACATGTGATATCAGGCTTTTGGTGGGGTAAAACTCAACACCACATGGGGTTTGTTGACTCTGAAAGTGTTTTTCTATACATTCCTCAGCCCTAGCAGCCCTTCACATAAACGTCTTAAAAAATCATTGTTTTACTATTGTACCTCATCCTTAAAAAGTTAATTCAAGATTAGACAAAGACAAACTGTAATCTGTTAGGATAGAGTGAGTGACGATGAGGATGATAAATAATCCCACCCTGACCAGATCTTCATCCTTCTCAGAAACATTGTCCTCTCCTGACTCATCCTCCAGAAAAGGGTTAGTGGGCTCCAAGGGCGTCTCAGGTCTCTTCTGCAAACAAAGGAACATTAAACTTACAAGTGAGAACCTCTCTGGTTCATTTGCTCTGGTTTAATGCTCCAGAAATCCACCGTGACACCAGACAGCAGAGCCAGGAACATCCTGTTGGCCTTACCCCTGGGCCGTTGCTCAAGGTGCTGCCTGAGAAACGCTTAGCCAGCAGCCCCTCGAAATTGGTGGTCCTCTGAATAGCAAAGAGCAAGAGCTTGACCTCAATCTCCCTGGCACGAGCTCGCATCAGCTTGGCCAGCTCAGTCCTGGCATGCAAAAAACACATACACTGATCAGCAAGACCTCACATGTGGAGTGGAGCTTCAGGTCAAGCAGTTTATTGGGTCTAACATGCACATGGTTAAACTGACCATAGTGACCACAGCTGCATTTTAAGGTGAAAAATCTGTCAGGGCAAAAATGAGCTCCACCTGCGCTAGGTTTTATAAATGAAGCCTGACCGAATAGAAATGGATTAAGCTTATGCCGACGCAGACGGGAGCAATGCCTTCTGTGAAAATTACAGTGGAACAAAATCAAACATTCTTTCCACTGAATCTCTGGTAAAACTTTGCCTGAGAGTAATAGACAGAACTAAAGAATAGTTTTGCTTTGGCTGTTCAATTATTTACCTAAGCATTTTCTTTTCATATGTTTAATTACAAGATTTGCCTGGCATCTCAATTATTCCTTTGTTTTTTTTTTTTTAAAAAAAAGCTCAATTATAGTACTTTCATTTTAAAAACGTGTGTACAGGTACCTGGTGATATGGCAGAACTCCACAGCTATACGCTCGGTCATGCACCACTCTTCAGGGAACATGCGGACGTACTTCTCCTCATAGTCCACTAGTTGACGCTTTATCCATGCATAGCGCCGGTCAATCTTATCCAACCATGCCACCTGCATTTAAGACACAACTGTCAGAATCCAGATCCACACTTTTTCCATTGGGAGTCTGATTGTGAGAACATACTGTAAACCGCACTTACATCCTGATTCTCTTGAAAGAGCACAAGGTACTCAGAGAGATGCTGCCTAATGAACTTCTTGATTATTTCTTGCTTAATGCGAGGATCCAGGACATTGGCCACCAAACAGGCATCTCTGAGCACAATACTGGGGCCTCCAGGCCTCTATTACACACATACACACACACACACGCAGTTATTATAGAGTGTATACAGTATGAGCAAATAATTAATCAACAGCAGCAACATTAAGAAAGTATACGGAATATCATAAAATATTATTTAAATTGAGACACTTTGATATATGCAGCCAAACATTTTCAAAATTAAATAGACTATATATAATGTTACATATAATAAATGCAGTATTACAGTTGTTTTTCTGTTTTGCTTTTTTCTTGGTTACAGTGTAGTACCTTTGAGCCCTGTGCAGGAAAAGCCTCATCAAAGTCAGCTAGGATCTGTGTGCCTAGTTCACTTTGTGCTGCTTTCACTCTACAGAGGAAGAAAGACAGAGACACGCGTTTCAAAAGAAGAACCCCCACAGGCACAGATTGTAAATCTCTTATGCAGGATCAGCTTTTAGCAGAGGTAGAGGGATTTTCCTTATCACGTGAGCCCATAATGGAAAGGCCTCCATCAGATCCTGCTCCTAAACCTCTGAATTAGTGATCAGCATGAAGTACCACAGGAATGAAACAGAATATGTGCATATACTATTATTATCATAGTACTATGCAAAAAATAATTCAGTACTGTGGGTTTTTAAAAAGGCACATGATATTCAGTACCCCTCCTGCTTAAAAAGCAGCTGTCTAGTTAATAAGAGCAGCTTTAACATGAGTAACTGGGTCATGTATTTATTGTTCAGTCCTTCATACAGCTATGGAGAAATTCATTGAACAAGGTATGAGGTACGATGGCCAACAGGTTATGCCAATCGATTTGGAAAAAAAGCAAAATCCAATCTAGCTCTTCAGGCCAGTACTGACTCGACAGCGATGCTCAATAGTCATGCAATGAACAATAACAATTTCTCTGCTTATTATTCAGCACCCAAAAAAAACAGAACAATCATGAACAATGTGATAAAACAAAGAAAATCAGATGGGGGGCAAAAACCATTTCATGATACTGTTTACATATCTGTGTGTAAGCCTGTATTGTGTTTGTCAGGTTACAGCACTCCCAGCAGTGGGCAGGTTCATGGCAAGTTAAAAATGACATTAAAGAGGTTTGGGAGTATCACAGCATTGTGGATATTGGATTCCAATTTCATTTAAAAATTGACTGTTGGTGCTGGATGTAGGCAGATCCCATCCCTGGAGCAACAAGTGCCTTCCAGAATAAACAAGAACGGAGAAAGAGAGGAGCCCACATTCTCTTGCCAGACACCGTCTGAACTCCAGTTGGGCATATGTCTGCTAATCCAAGTCTTTCTCAAACACTCTCAAGACCCAGCAGTGTCTGAAGTGTGGCGGCACTCACAGCTGCTGTGCCTGATCAAACATCTTCACCACACATTCATCCATTTCTATTTAGGGTGGCGCAATGGCGCCGAATCAAAGCATTTCATTTCTCCCATTTCTGGAATGGAATAAATAATCCTGCATTGTAGTAGGAAAAGCAGAGGCAAAACATCGTCAATGGCTTCTATGCATTGCTCTTTGACCATAATTCATGCTCAGCATTCAAAACACCGAAAACCTTATTGCGCTCTTATTAAAAAAATTTTTTAAAATTTTTTAAAAAAGCACCACCCAAGCACTAAAGGGGGCCAATATGTTTACATTGTAAATCCCAAAGTTGCAGCACCACCTCCACCCACTGCAATTTTTCCACCCCCCAAGAATTAAAGTCAGAACAAAGCCAGATAAACCAGCTTGTTTAATACATTTGATTGGTTTATTATGAATACAATAGATCATCATTTTAAAAACTTACATTTTCTGCTTCTAGTCTGTTTGTGAAAAGAAGCCTGCGTTGTACTTATCTGCAGCAACTGCTGGGGTGGGGAAGGATAACTATAGGAGCGGGGAAGGGCTACCAAACCTACAAGCTTTTCCAGATAAGCATAAAGGCACTGGAACATACTGTGGAATAGCTTTCCACATGAAAACACCCTTCCTTGCCCCCTTACTTATGAAACAACAGCCTTATCAGTCTACCCAGCATAAATAAGCAGTGGAAAGCACCAAGTATTAGTGACACATGGAATGAGACTGAACTAAAACCTCACAGTCTATACTAAGAGTCTAGTTTCTAAGTCTGCAGGGACAGAGAGTACACCACTCAGCCAGAGACAAGGCTCCACTGTTGGAAGAATGAGCCTGGAAAAAAAAAAAAAAGCACTGGAATAATAAAGAGCAAGTGGAACAGATTTCCTTCCTGTGTTGCATCTGTGGTAAACATAAACAGGAACCTCATACCCTCAACATCATTCAATTTAGAGAATTACAGCAGAAAATTAGTCGTATAAACACTTGCCTGCCCTTTGGCTCATTCAAATAACATGCCGATTGTCTGAGTATACAGTTAGGCCATGGTTCATGTCACATACCAAAATGTAATGAACAGTTTGGACGTGTTTTTAATTCAGGTCAGATTTACAACATCAGGTCCGTCTTCAACAGGGATTAAAATGGGTTGAGAAGGGCTGGAGAACAGATTATGAGGGCGTCCTCACCTTTCAGACAGTTGACGGATCTGAGGGATGCCCATATACTTTTGGAAGTGCTCCAGCACGTTGACCACTCCCTGGAGCAAGTTGGCCACCTCCCCATACTGCCTCTTGCGTGTCATGGCCCTGAAAGATAACTTGATCTATCAAGCAATTAAAAAAGACATTTTGAACAGACCAAAAGGCACATGGTTCAATGCCTCTGTCTCTGTCTGTAGATAGCGAACAGTGTGGCCACTTACTCCAGAGAGTCCACACCTCCTGCTAGCATGTGCAGGTGATTAAGGGTAGTAATGGACGTGGTTAGGTTACGCTTTGCATGGTCCAGCTGCTTGATGTCCCGGGTGATCTCTTTTACCTGGGCAAAGGAATAAAAATCTCAGAGCTGATGGCTGTAGCATATCCAGGCCTAGGCGGATCCCCATTGTTCTCCTGTCCCAATAG
The DNA here is from genome assembly GCA_023630585.1 of Cranoglanis bouderius. Classification (NCBI taxonomy): domain Eukaryota; kingdom Metazoa; phylum Chordata; class Actinopteri; order Siluriformes; family Cranoglanididae; genus Cranoglanis; species Cranoglanis bouderius. The sequence goes on along the minus strand of CM042548.1, from coordinate 5,372,909 downwards.
TCCAGATAGCCATACCCTGCCCTTCCTCTGACCTGTTCATCCCCTTCTAACATGCAGATGGCTAGTGAATAACTCAAGGATTAAAAAAAAAGCTGCAGCATAAGAAAGCCGCAGGATGTCACAATTTCCTGCCTAGTTAGCCAGCAGCAGAGAGTATTGGGAGACATAATATGTTCTGACCAGACCAGATTCCTGTCTGTAGGGCTTATTTTTACTCACCATTTGTTCCGATTTCTCCGCTTTGTCCTTGATGTCTTTGATTTTGCCAAACAGTTGCTGGATGGCTATCTGAGCCTCCTCCAGAGCCTGGAATAGAGGCAGAAATTCAGAGACACAGCATCTGTGATCACTCTTGGGACGTGCCATAATGGTTTCATTGCCGCCAATGATATTTGCTGCATCATAACAATAGCTGTGAAGGTTTGAAGGGTAAAAGTTAATGCTCATTAGATCCTTTATTTAACATAGCGTTTCTATTGGTAATTACATGTTTTGAATGTTAGACAACAAACTCGATCTTTAAACCACATCAAAGCAATTTACTGTTTCACCAGCAGCAATCCCCAGTGAATACGATTTCAGAGTCTTCTTCAGCCTGAAGAAAATAAGGATGATTATGATGATGTTGTTTTCCTCCAAGTTCGTCCTCCTCCCTCCACATTGTTTTTAGCAAGTGTCTTTCATTCATTCAAGCAGAGAAATGAGAACCAAATGGGAAGACTTGATGAAAAATCCTCACCCACAGTTTGTCCTCACATTCCAACAGGGTAAGTGTACAGCAGCTGTATTGAGGCCTGCCACATGTTCACCCACCTAACCCGCTGGCATTGACCAGGCGCCCATCCTATCCCTGAAGTGGGCTGACCTCCACACCAACAGTTATAAACTTCACAACACTATGCAAGGTCCTGTAACACTGCCCTGTTGGTTTTTAATAATGGTAGTCACTGCTAATATATTTTGCCAGGCCCAGGGCTAAGCTGACCAGGAGTAGGATGGTTGGCTCTCACTTACTCTCTCACAGGCAGATGGAATGCTAACAGCCGGCACCGGCTGCCCTGTGGAATTTACCACTTTTAAAATCCTCCTCAAAATACAGGCGGGCACAGAGTTACCCAGTTGACAGAACATTTTCAAAAGAGCAACATAGCTCAAAAACAATTCGAAGGCCTTCCGGACACTTCCCAGTGAAAATTTCAAACTCGGCTGTCTTTCTATGCCTCTGCCGTCATGCCTGATAAAGTCCATGTAGGAGAGTAAATGAGAAACCATTTTTCCAACCTCAGTGGAGTTAAGCACTGCAGATATGCAGATAGAGAGATGAGGAGGGGTCAGCCGTTTCAAAGGATTTATTTCCAGAGTAAGAGTCTGAATGCTGGGAGTGTACCTTCCTTCCTTATCCATGGCCAATATACTGCTGACTGATAAAAATCGGGTGATGATAGGGTTCAACAGAGTTATGTTGTTGAAATGCTTCAGATGAATTACCAAAAACTTCTGTTTTAATGTTCTGCATTCATAAGCAACAGGAACACAGGCCCTTGTCCGATTATAAAGCAAAGCAATATATTAAGAAAGCAGCTGTTTGTCTTCTAAATGTTGATGTAAAAATTCTCACAAATAGTTCTAGAAGTACAAACATCATACACATGTTTTTCAATATTCTAAAATCAGAGTTAAATCAGGGTTGCGCAAAGCATAAATAAGGCATGTGGGTTACATCTAACCCATTCTCATGCAGGGAATTTGCAAATATGTCTTCTTTATATACGAATGAACTTTTAACAACTGCAGCAGTTCCTGAAATTGTGGTTTCTGCAGAACACATCGTCTATAGTTCCACACTGAAGGACTAAATACAGCAGAAGGATATCAACTTTAACATGAACTATAAGAACAGCACTTCTGACACGCCTGTATGATCGTCTAACAAGATGTTCACAGTGACTATTGAGAATGCATCCATATACCATCAGTTGCATTAATTTGCTAATTCAAGTGGTCATAAACAAATCAGTGGTGATTTAAACACAATATTTCAGTCACTGATAAATGGCTTCAACTGTTTATGTGCCAACCTGAACTTTGAGTCATTGGTCCATAAAAGACATTTCCACAGCCCTTCTTGTCAATTGCATAACTCAGGAATCATACATAAAACACACATCATAAGAATCAAGAGTTTCTGCTGTTTGAGTTTTAATAATCAACAAGCAAAACCGTGTTCCCACGTTATTTTTTAATCTGAATATCTAAAATTACATCGTCTGATATTATAGATGGGAGGGGGGCAGTGCCTTAGTGGTTAGCGCGTTTGCCTCGCACCTCCGGGGTTGGGGGTTTGATTCTCACCTCCGCCCTGTGTGCACTGAGTTTGCATGTTCTCCTCATGCTTTGGGAGTTTCCTCCAGGTACCACGTTGTAGACTGATTGGCATCTCTAAATTGTCTGTAGTGTGTGAATGGGTGTGTGTGCGCGATTGAGCCCTGTGATGGGTTGGCACCCCGTCCAGGGTGTCCCCTGCCTTGTGCCCCGAGGCCCCGGGGATAGGCTCCAGGATTCCCGTGATCCTATATTGTTGGTCACTAGAATTTGCGCCATAAAACTGAAATCGGTAAAAAGGATTTTATATCGGTCTGGCCTTAATTCTGATGAAAAATAATCCTAACGTATCCTAACCTACGTCTAAAACACTTTAAAAAAAGAGAAAGACAGGGCAAAAAAAAAAAAAAAAAAAACCACACAGGCTGTACACTTTCCGCCTTTATGCATTTATATATTTTTAGGGTAGCTCTTCAGCATTCCTAATAAGCAGCTCCACATGCCAGAAACTAGATGAGACATCCTGATCCCAACTCGCACTGTGACGGCCATAAAATTCTCATATGCAGCCCCTACCCCCAACTCCATCTGGGAACACAATACGGCAAGCTTTTAATATGGAATTTCAAACTGCATCAAAGAAAATAATATACATCACATTTTGGCTGGGCTAGACAACTGAGAACCAATGGGAGTGACCAGTGACAGCGATAACTGGCACCAAATGCTTTAGAATTTTGGTGATTTTTGTGCTCTTTTCAATGTTTTTTTTGTGATTTTTGCAGCCAAAAATACTTGATTTTGCTGTGTCTTTTTTCAAAATTCCCGATGCAATTTGCTGAGTTTTTTGTGCGCTTTTTTTTTTTTTTTTTTGCTGAAAACTTCTCGATTTGGCGAAATTGCAATTGCACAAAATTGTTTGTGTGGTGTTTGTTGGTAAATGAGACCTTTATGCTGAATTCATGTTTGACGTGTTTCATGTTGTGTCGTGATGACGTCACGTGATGCGTCTTGGCCCAAATCTGCGGAAAATCTGTGCCAATATAAAAAAAAATAAATTAAAAAAAATTCAAGCTCCTCCGAATATTGGGGAGTTCGCTTGATTTTCCGTTAATTTCTGCGATTGCAAAAATCGCTAAATCCTGCAGGGACTGGATTTCACCATATTGTTTACCTGCTTTCTATTTCGGAAAATGCGGAAATTGAATATCACAAGCAAACAATGCGGTGATCATATGAGGTGGACCAAAATTGCAAAGGTTTTGACCAAACAGTGCCAAAAGTGCACGAGGACAAAGAATCCAATTGTTAAATCAGGAGCATGTGGAGGGGCATGTAGGCTTTCACAGAAATGAATACAGGGTAACTAAGGTATTTCTTAAAAACAAGGCATTTAGTGAATTAGTGTTCTCCTGGGGTGCACAGCTGCCCATAACTTCCTAAGAGTGAACCCGCTCAGCAAGCAGACAACACCATTTCTTTTTTTCTCCTTCCAAGATGTCCACAAGGCATTTAAAACAGGGTGAACATCTGTGAGGTGACTGTGGTACAATGTTGGAGTCATGATGCTTGTCTGACCATGACCTCCAACACAACATGAACACTCAGTGACTCACTCTTCAACCCCTCCTGACCAAAAAAAAAAAAATACAAAACAAAGATGGAGAACGATCTTTTCAAATCTGAGGATCTCTGAACACTTTAAAAGACACATGTTTTCCCACCACCTCCACACAGCTAGAATTATCATCACGCATGGCCCCTGAGACTGCGATTCAGAAGCACATGTCTCCACCCTAATGATAAATACTTCTCAGACTAAACAAAGAACAAGCTGGTGTGTTTTCCATCTCTCCTCCGTCAGCCCCCGGCCTCTACATCTGTAATCCAGCATTTCCATCTGTAGAAGGGATTTTCCTTTTGCTCGGTGGAAACATCTCAGAGGGATACCGGGCCTCGAGACTCCAAACCTTGACTTTCCACATCTCAAAGTAAGCTGGTTATGGGACGACCACCAGACCCTTTCTCAGTCTTCGCTTGCACCGGCTCATACCTCACAATTACGTGTCACATTTCACCTCTGCCTGCTGCTCTGATTGAGCATGGATCTGTGTTGAATCAGGGTTTTCCACCAGCTCCAAGAAGCAGCAGGACACCAAACCACAATGTGGAATGCCAGCATAGCTGAAAAACAGGGGAATCTGAAAGAAATGTGCTTTCTCTTCCAGACAGAGAGATAGAGAGACAAAGAGAGACAGAGAGACAGAGAGAGAAGTGCCGAGGCTGGGAATGTGACAGCTCTAACTAATCCGAGCTTAGATGAACACAGGGAACAGAAATAATTATTAAATGTCACTGGAAAAGAACTGAATGTGATATGGAATATCTGATATCTGGTACAAAAGAGTCAAACACAACCTGTGAGACATTTGTGTGTGAGCAGACAGAAGGCTCCTGACAGCATCTCACCAGGATCATGTTTCATATCCAGCATTACAGACTAAAGAAGCTTTCTGTATTCATGCTGACCAAGCTTCACTAACAGTTCTCTGCTACTCCAATTCATCTTACTTCTCTCACAACAATCCATCATCTCACACAAACACTCTCTGTCAAGGCCCCCCTTTCCATAAACTCTCTCATACGAGAGAGCTGAAAGTACAGATCAACAAGTCCATCATTTATTTTTCATTGCACAGGAAATATGTGCAAATCTTTCTCGCAGGGGACGGAGCCATGGGCTGTTGTGCGGGCATGAGACACCCACCTGCCTGCCATCCTGTCCCACGTTAGTTTGTCCCCTCACCACCGTCCTGATGTTGTCATCCAGCCGTCTGGTGAAAGAAAAAAAAGCACAAATAAATAAAAAGACACCAGTAGACAAATTACTAGGGTAATACACTAGTTCAGCATCAGGCAGTGTGATCATTTTACATTTCATGGCAAATGAAAAGCTCACCTGATTTTCAGGCGAATCTTGTTCACCACTTCATCTATATTTGCCAGTGACTGTTAAAAGCAAGATAAAATTTAGAACATAACTCGATAAAATTCAATAACGCAATTAACATTAACGTTTCCCTGAAGCCTCATTAAACACTGTCCATGCAAAATGGACACAGGGTGATAGCACAACCTAGTGGGCAAATAAAGGGGGGGGGGGGGGGAGTTTCAGTGTAATGGTGCTAATAACGAGGAGTGTAATTCTCAGATACAAATCAGCGCACCAAAATTAAAACATGTATCGCACAAAAGCTGGTAGACCATTATGACTAAATCAATACATGTGTTTCTGTATCAGTAAGTCCAACACATGCAAGTCTTTTTTTTTTATCATCACTATTATACTCTTATTTAGGAATGTTAATCATTTCCTTTTGCACTGAGCATTTCTCTTTCCCTCTATTATTCTGTGGTCGTCAGTCCCAATAAAGGAAGCATGACTTCCTAAAACTAACTCCCATGTTGGTAAACTTGAAAGTCTATGAAATTTGTCTGAGTAGTCAAAACTAAAGGAGAATTTTTTTTTTTTTTTTGCTAGAAAGCATACATGATATCCCACATTGTACATTATGATATTCTTCAAAAAAAATTCTTTCAACCAGTGACAAAAGAAATAGCAGAATTAACAGCCAAAAGCTTGCCTAATATTGACTCACACTGCTTCATATTACATTGAAACAGCTCTAAATAGCTGGCTGCTCTATAAGTATATTTAATATATTTAATAATGACCTTGTATCAAGACACACATTGTAAGGTCTTGGAAGGACACATACTGCTGTCCTTTTCATATACTGTGTCATTTTCATTTAAGTGCTCTTATCCAAAGCAACAATCTAGTCCTTAGGGGAACAAAATGCCTGATTGTGATCACTCCTAATTAGACTAAAATACGTTGTGTCTTAGAAATTCCTTATAATTAACACCAACAATATCTCTGATCCTTTCATCTACACTATATGGCCAAAAGTTTGTGGACACCTGACCATAACACTCGTATGTGCTTGAACATCCCATTCCAAATGTACAGTGGGTATAGAAAAGAAATCACCCCCCTTTAAAATAATCACATTTTGTTGCTTTTCAGCCTGAAATGAAGACGGACACAGTTTTTGTTTTATCCAGCTGTATTTACTCAGTGCAACTTATAACATCTAACATGTCAGAATTATTTATTTTTTTTAATTAAAAAAAAAAAAAAAACAATCACTGAGTTGGAAAAATTATCACCCCCCATTTTGTTGAACCACGTTTTGCTTGAATTACAGCCTTTAGTCTGTTGGAATATGTCTCCACTAACTTTGCACATCTAGACTTTGCAATATTTGCCCACTCTTCTTTGCAGAACTGCTCAAGTTCAGTTAAATTTGATGGTGACCGTTTGTGGACAGCAGTCTTCAAGTCATTCCACAGATTTTCAATGGGGTTTAAGTCTGGGCTCTGACTAGGCCATGCAAGGACATTCACCTTTTTCTCCTTCAACCACTGTGTGGTCAGTTTTGCTGTGTGCTTTGGGTCATTGTCATGTTGGAAGGTAAACCTTCTTCCCACTGACAACTTTCTGGCAAAGGGCAGCAGATTTTCCTCAAGAATTTGACGGTATTTTGCCCCATCCATTTTTCCTTCTATCCTGACAAGTGCTCCAGTCCCTGCTGCAGAGAAACACCCCCATAACAGGATATTACCACCTCCATGCTTTACTGTAGGAATGGTGTTATTTGGATGGTGAGCTGTATTGGATTTCCACCAGACATGTCGTTTGGAGTTGAGGCCAAATAATTCAATTTTAGTCTCATCTGACCATAACACATTTTTCCATGTGGCCTCAGAATCTTCAAGGTGCATTTTGGCAAAGCTCAGTCTTGACTGCATGTGGCCTTTCTTGAGGAGTGTTTTTTTTTTTCTTGCAACCCTCCCATACAAGCCACATTTGTGGATAATTTGTGATATATTCATCACATGCACACAATGACCACTCTTTGCCATAAATTCCTGCAGCTGCTTCAGAATTGCTGTAGGCCTCTTGGTAGCCTCTCTGACCAGTTTCCTCCTGGCTCTTTCATCCAGTTTGGAGCGACGTCCTGATCCAGGGAGGGTCTGTGTTGTACCAAATACCTTCCACTTCTTAATAATAGACTTCACTGTGCTTCTAGGCATTGGTAAAGCCTTTGAATTTTTTTGTATCCATCTCCTGACTTGTGCCTGTCCACAACTTTATCCCAGAGATCTTTTGACAATGCCTTGCCACCCATAGTTGATTGTTTGCTTCAGTTGCCCTACCAAGGACTGAAATGCTCCAGGAAAGCTCTTTTTATGCTGAGCTAATCAAAATGACCACAGCTGATCACAGTTGAAAGTCAAATGGCTTTTTGTGCCATTGAGACGGTTATTAGCTACATCTGATTGAGTTTACAAGTCATTTTTAGGAGGGGGTGATCCTATTCCCAACTCAGTGATTCTGCTTTTTAATTTTTTTTTCTGACATGTTGGTGTTATATCTTTCACTTTGTTGTTATAAGTTGCACTGAGTAAATACAGCTGGATAAAAGAAAAACTGTGTCCATCTTCATTTCAGGCTGAAATACAACAAAATGTGATTCATTTAAAAAGGGGGGGGGGGGTCATTCTTTTCTATACCCACTGTAGTTCCCCCCCCTTTGCTGTTATAATAACCTCCACTCTACAGGGAAGGCTTTCCACTAGATTTTGGAGCATGGCTGTAGGGATTTGTGCTCATTTATTCACAAAAGCATTAATGGGGTCAGGCACTGATGTTAGACGAAGACGTCTGGGGTACAGTCTGTGTTTAAGTTCATCCCAAAGGTGTTCAGTGGGGTTGAGGTGAGGGTTCTGTGCAGGTCACTTGAGTTCTACCACTCCAACCTTGGCAAACCATGTCTTCATGGACCTCGATTTGTGCACAGGGGCATTGTCATGCTGGAACAGGTTTGGGCCTCTTAGTTCCAATGAAGAGAAATTGTAATGCTACAGCATCTAAAGGCATCCTATACAATTGTGTGGGGAATTCTCTTAATGAATGTTCTGTGTTGCAGTGAGACAAGGCAAGGATAAGAGGGAGAAAGCCATTTAGCGCCTTTTCAGTTGGTCCAAGCCTGTCTCCAGCTTCCTTATTTCTGCCTGAACTTGGGGAGATGGCCACACACTTGTTTAACATAGTTCTCAATTTAATTGCCATTCTGTATATTTTTTGGTCTGTGGCAGTAGTAGTAGTAGTAATTAAACTTTAATGAAACATAAGAAACTAGAGGTGTCCAAAAACTCTTGCCTGGCAATGTAAGCAAAGAATATATGTATAGCTGCCATTGGAATAAAACTCATATACTTCTCAAAGTATGTTATTTTATTTCAGTTCTTATGAACAGTTTTACATTTTAAAAGATTGACATAGCCAAAAACAAAGGGATTCTGTTTTAATTTGGGATTAATTTGGTCTTCCTATACTCTTTCTAAAGTTCTTTTTGGTTTTGGAAAAGGGTAACAGAGAGCAGAAAAATAAAGTTTTATACAAGCTGTCAGACCTAGCACATTCAGCTGGAGAATATCACGTGACTCACCTGCTCAGTTGGAAACAAAGTGTTGATGTATTCAACAGCATTGAAATCAGCTCGATCGAGTGGGTCCTGACTGGGAAACACCTTAAAAATAAATAGTTGGGGAGAAAAAAATATAAATATATAATTATTCAAGGTATATGTGAGCACCCAACTACTGTGTGGGTCATCTTACGGATAAATCCAGCTTGTAGCATTGAACATAGTTGGGTCTAGGAAAGCATATTTCTCTTTTTTATTTTTTTGAAGCGGTATTTATTCAGCCCTCCCTGCTGAAAAAAAAACAACAACAATAGAAACCATCACAGAAACTCTTAATGGTCTCCACTACAAATACCATTACAAACCATCAGCTAACCAGAATGGTATCCACAAGACATAACATGCCACCAAGCAGGCAACAGATTACCAGTAGAGACCCACAGGGACCATTACAGTTTCCATTAAAACCTATACAACTCCCATTATAACCATGGCAAATTCTATTAGGGTTTCTTCTAGACTTTAGCTAGTCTCCTAGCTAAATAGCTGGCAAGAATGAACGACTACAGCTAGGACACTTTATAAACAAGTATATATACGTTAGTTTAATATGTATTTATTTATTTTAGTTTATTTCCTCGACGCTTTGGTCAGAATTACTGCTCAATACAATGAATGTAATGCCAAGTTGACAGAAGCTAGAGAGTTAGTAATCCTTTTCCAACCACTGGAGTAACAGCTAGCTTAGCTTAGATTAGATTAGCTTAGCTTAGCCAGGTAGAATGTAGTAACTATCGCGCATACGGAACTAGCATGAAACACAACTGTGTTACCTGTTCGATGGCCAGCTGCACTTCGGGGGTAAGGTGTAAGATTGCGTCCAAATCCTCCACAAATTCTAATTCTTCGTCTTCCATCATTGTATCAAAACAACCGGTTGACAGTTAGCTGTAGCTCTGTGATGATGCTGAGACCTGCTACTGCTCCCTCCTCCAGCTCAGGACTCAGCCGCCATTACTGCCGCCCACAGGAGTGGAGTCGCTAAGCTGCCTTTCACCTTTCATTAGTGACATGAGGAAAATGTCACAATGTCACACGCTGAAAAACGAGACTACCATTTTGTTTGATCTCTTCAGTGAAAACCAGTTAGAAGGGTATTGCTTTTTTGCTTTTTTTTTTTTTTTTTTTAAACACTTTCAAAAGTTAATATAACTCTACGTTGCACTGCATTTAAATCAGTGTGATGCAGTTGTGCCATACTGAAATGCAATCACTGTCCAAGCACAGCTCTACAACATGGGAGCATAGTTGAACTCATAAACGAAAGAAGGGCCTGAAAGTGCCAGTTTCCATAAAAGCAGCGGTATTTCTTATTGGCTCATTGTTTCTTCATCTGATTTATGAAACCCTTAAGCATCAAGCCTTAATATGACTAAAAGAAAGGGATCAAAGAGTTATGATATCAAATTTCTTAGACTCATTCATGCAAAGACTGAATGTATGAAATGCAAGTGCTGTAAGTAAGAACAAAAGTTAATTTAGTAACCTTATCTTCTTTTAATTCATTAATTCATTAGTTATCTTCGGTAACTACTTTATTCTGGTCAAGGTCACAATGGATCTGGGGCCTGTCCTGGGAGACCTGGGTGTGAGGCGGAAATACACCTTTGAAGGGATGCTAGTGCAAGAAAAATAAAAATATTGTGGTTCAGGCTTATAATTATACAGCACTGTCCCCTTCTAGCCCTTTAATGTCCTTTTATATTATCCTAAATATTTGAAAATGTAACTGAAATATCAGGGTGGACCAAGGCATTACAAGGTGGACAAACTGGACAAGTCGGACAGCTACAAAGTGGTGGTTAAGCACATTAACAGAGCAACTGACAGCATTATGGAAAAGTCACTAGAAATAAGCATTAAACCTGAAATTTAAGCAACGTGAATGCGGGTGTTTAAAACGTTAAAAGAATTAAGGTTTGTAAAGTTGTGTGTAAATGTCAGGTTCAGAAATACAGATTGCTCAATTAGGGTATAAAGGGTAAGTAAAGGCAAAAGGATCAGAGGTTAAGATTAGAGTTAAGCCTGAATTGGTATGTTATGTATTGAACTCAAACACCATTGTATTCGGGATACATGAAATGCTGCACCAACTCATGTGCATAAATATCCTAAAGTGTGTTCTAACCTGCCACAAGTGATGTTTGGGGCACAGGAGATATTGGAGCAGTATGCTCCCCAGCCCTGTTTACTCTTTTTGTTTCAAACATGCATTGGTTTGTTTTAACCTGTTCCACAATCACGAGTCTCTTTTTCTGTCACACACCCAGTTATACACACACAGGGCATACATGCTTGACCTCAACATTTACTGTCAAAATAAAAAAAAGGCTCTTTATTAAATAAAGTCTAATATATAATGTATATAAATGTATTCATTTAATCAGCAATATTTTGCACACTGTGTAATACACTACATTGATACTCCAGGCTTGGGCTGTAAAACGTGTTATCATTCTTAACCTTGTAAGTTACACAGTAAATGATTGACACTGTTAGTTAAGATATGATATTGTATTCTTCTCGGACACACGTCGGCTGGCAGAAGCTCACTTCAGAGCACGAGGAGTGAGAACAACAGAGAAGCAAAGATGAGTCATGGCCAACATGAATCAGTCTGTGAAAAGTTCTCAAGGGAGCTCAGACATTTCAAATGGAGGGAAATTTTCACATGGTGAGTGAGGATATGTCCTCCCTATTACCCATTTCCTTTCCATGCTAACAAAGAATCTTTTGAAGCTACTTTACTGGCCACATGAGTCATACTAAATGTCAAGTGTTTAGCAAAAGTGCACTAGCATTAGTCAATTTATTTTTAAAAATATCCTACAGAGTTGAAGCAATTAACCATTGTACACTCTCAGAAAAAAAGGGTGCTAAACTGTACATTTCCTAGTTACTGGGGTGATATTATTAAGTGTGCACCTTTTGTACGGATAACTTTTAGTATGGATCTTTTACCTAGAAAGGTGCATGTATTAGAACTTTAATCTTTACTCTAAAAACAAATGACAGTCCATTTATGTACCTTGAAAGTTTTTAAAGGTACACTATATCTATGTTTACAGATGAACACATACTGAAGGTACAAAAGGTGTACATTTGATACCCCAGTGACAAAGAATTATACAGTTTAGTACCATTTTTCTGAGAGTGTGAGGAGCAGCCTCAGTTTCTCAGATGGTAATTTAGCCTTGATTTAACTGGGTACTTGCTGTGCATGGTTGTTATAGGAAGCTCCTGAAAACGCTGGCCATGGGTCAGGGTCTCGCAGCACTGATTTGCGGGACTGCAGTCACGTCTCAGTACCTGGCCACAGAATTTCACCTGGACGTACCAATGTTTCAGAGCTGGATCAGTTACACACTTCTATGCCTCACCTATACTATTGCACTGTGTTTTAGAAAAGGTAGGTTTTTTTTTTTTTAGTTCAGATCATTGGTGATAGTTTTTATTAAAAGAAAAACGATATATAGGTCAAGTGTATGCGCGATTACCATGGATAATATATTTTGACAGGTTTCTCTACAAGTACTGAGAAAAGTAAGAAAACCTGGACACTCAAAACTCACACATTATAGCCACGGGGCCCTTGCTGAACTTAAAATATGTGACTATATAACATGAACTGCAAATGTTAAACCCTAGTAATAAAGGTCTTAGGATGAGGCAGATGTAAAAGAAAGTCTCATTATTAATCTGTTCTTATGAAAGTTTATCCAATTTTCCAAAATTGGTGCCAAACCATAAAACATAATACCAGTTACTAACTTTTATGGTTGAAACTTTGGCAATTCTGTGTTTATATGTTTGTGACAATTGCACATAACCACAATTTTTTCCTTCTGAAAAAGTAGTCCCATCACTGTAATGACAGATTATACAGATTTAGAGCTTAGTTTCTTCATGAAGCATTCTACAGTATTATTAACCGCCCCAACATCTGCTTACAGACTGCCTGTTAACTCTAAAACTGCTTATGGAGTTAATAAATTTTCTGTTCTTTACTCAGTAACAGGAAAATATGTTGAAAATGTACATACAGTAGACGATTAAAAAAAAAAAAGCAGACAGAGATCGGACTGAAAAAATGCTGAAGTATTTCTTTAAGAAGAAACATCACATTCTGTTAGATTTAATAGATAGATTTAGAGTTCTTGTCCTGTATTTATGTTCTTTCTATTAATATACTATAGGTGATGAAAATATTCTGCAGATCTTAAGGACAAAATGGTGGAAATATTTATTGTTGGGGCTGGCAGATGTGGAGGCAAATTATGCAGTGGTGAAGGCTTACCAGTATACCACATTAACCAGCATACAGGTGAGAAAGCCTTTTCTGTAGACACTATAATGTTATAAAGAGGTTTATGATTTATTGTGTTAAAAAGAAATAACTGGCAGATATATTAATGCTGCTGCATGACTGTCTTGACTAATTTACTGTGTTTCAGCTTTTGGACTGCTTTATTCTCCCAGTGCTTTTGATCCTGTCCCGGGTCTTCCTGAAGACACGCTACAGAATCATTCACTATGTAGCCGTGTGTGTGTGTCTGGCTGGTGTTGGTGCCATGGTGGGGGCAGATATCGTCGCAGGCCGAGACCAAGGATCAAGTGAGGGCGTTGTTCATTGACTTTCTTCTGATTATACTATAAACTATATGTGTTAAGTAAGGAATAAAACATGAGGCACACTGTTATATGAAAATAATCAACAGCACATCCTTTGGAAACAGGAAATGTTGTTCCTTTTGTTTGCGAACGATTCGAATTTTGTATTTATCAAGGAAAGAAATGTCATGCTTTTGATTTGTTTATAGTTACATTTAATGTTGTAGAACATTATCACTTACATTATAGCAGCTAGATTCCTTAAAGTTTCACCATAAATGATCACACTAAGTTATTATTAGACTTAGATTATTTGGAGCATTCGCCATACAATTCCTTGCGAATTAGGTGTTACTATATAAACAATAACGGGTTACAATGAGCATATTAATAATAAAACTTATTATTTGAATTCAACTTGCATTATTATCATAGCTGCTGTTATACAAAATTAATCAACACCTTCTAACCTATTGGAATCGTGAATTTAGCAGTGCTGTAGCCATAAAGCAATTAAAATAATTGTATTTATATATATTATATATATATAATGATGATGATAAACCACTATCCAAACCACTGAAGTTGAATGCATTATTCTCCATAACCTAAGAAATATTTTAATGAATTGTAACATTTGTATCATACAGTACATCGACATACTCTATCACACTGAGTGCTACATCATCCTGACTTTAACAGGTAGTAACATCCTGCTGGGAGATGGCCTGGTTATCATCAGTGCCACTCTGTACGCAGTCTCCAACCTGTGTCAGGAGTACATTGTGAAGAACCAGAGCCGGCTGGAGTTTCTAGGGATGGTTGGCCTCTTCGGAACGCTGATCAGCGGAATACAGCTGTGAGACTCATTTGGATGTTTATCAAATTGCATGTTGAGGTACATGGTTTTAATCAGCTGTGCAGAATTTGTTTTCCAAATGATTTTGCATAATGCTACAGCTCATGATAAATTAATGATCTAATTTAAGTGCTCTTGTACAATACAAACATTTCATGCATGGTTTTATTATTATTATTATTATTATTATTATTATTACAGAGGTATTTTAGAACATATGGAGGTGGCAAATATTCAGTGGACATGGCAAATTGGTAAGAGTTCTGCATTGTTACACCCTAATTGTGATCACATCTCTGAAACCTCTGTTACTTTACTCATACAGATGTAATGGATGATACTGAGCTCATTCATCTTCAGTAACTGCTTTATCCTGGTCAGGGTCATGCTGGATCCAGTGATAGATTGCCTATCTATCACCCTTGACGGTTGCTCAACCGTTTTTAATTGTTCAAAAAAAATTTTTGGATGTATTGTCATTGCAAAACCACTAATAATTTATGATTATTTTTTATTTATGTTACTTGGTTTAACTACGACGGCCTTCTTTGTGTGATGGCACACAACAAATTTTGGTTATACAGCTGTTTACCGAAACCTCAATATCTCAGCTCAGGATGGGCCTAGCTCCTTGGAACAAAAAGAGATCTCTAGTGCACATTACAAGGTACACGAACATACAGTGGATATAGAAAAGAATCACCCCCCTTTAACTTAATCACATTTTGTTGCTTTTCAGCCTGAAATGAAGATGGACACAGTTTTTGTTTTATCCAGCTGTATTTACTCAGTGCAGTAACTTATAACATCCAAGTGAAAGCTATAACACCAACCCTGTGTCAGAAAAAAACAAAAAAAAATTTAAAAAAAACAAAAAAACAATCACTTAGTTGGAAAAAGGATCATCCCCCATTTTGTTGAACCACCTTTTGCTTTAATTACAGCCTTTAGTCTGTTGGGATACATCTCTACTAACTTTGCACATCTAGACTTTGCAATATTTTGTTGGACGTTATAAGTTGCACTGAGTAAATTCAGCTGGATAAAACAAAAACTGTGTCCGTCTTCATTTCAGGCTGAAAAGCAAGAAAATGTGATCATTTTAAAGGGGGGTGATTCTTTTCTATACCCACTGTATACAACATTAATTTTGCACATTCTTGTTCCTTAGACTTAGAACATAAGTCCAAATGTAATGCTCAAGATTGCTCACGGTTCCACTTTTAGGGTCAAATAATGGGAAAGGATTCGAGTCTCAGTCTTATTTTTTAGGGGGTACCTAGATTAGTATAGTGTGCATGCAGAACACTTCAGGTTTCAGACCTCAACAGTTCTGTTCTGTTCTGAGAAAGTGCAATTTTTAAAAATTCCCCTCACTTTCAGGTTGAATATCTCTGGTGGGGGACCAGATACAAACCTGAAATTTTTACAATTTTTCAAAATTTTTATATATTTTTAAAAATACATTTAAAAACAATATACCGTAAAGAGCAGTAAACAGTAATAAATGAAACAAAGTCAGTATTTGGTGTGACAAAAAAAATAAAAATAAAAATGAAAATAGTAGTCTCCGGTACAATTAGTGCAGTTTTATAAGGAAATGAGCTGGTAAGTTTTATTGAGCATCTTGCAGAACCAGACACAGTTCTTCTGGAGACTTTGACTTTCGCACTTGCTTCTTATTTTTGCAGCAAAACCCAGCAGCCTTCATTGTGTTTTTTGTCTGAAAAGTGTCTCTTACGTAATATGCTGCTTTCTTTAATGACATACAAACATTTTTCTGTAACATTTAATTTTGTGCTAGAAAACTAATGTTTGGGAATCTAAAATGTTTTTTTGTACTGACTTGATAATGTAGAAGTCATAAAATAAAAAAAATCTATAACAAAGTTTGTACTAAAAAAATAGGGTGCCTAAAACTTTTGCACAGTACTGTATATATACAGTCATGTGAAAAAATAAGTACAATAAGTTGGCTTTGACGTATTTGGACAAGCAAACATTTGATCATCTTTGGAACAGTGCCTATTAATGAAGTTGATATACTTGAACAAAACCACAAGGAAAATTAGCTTTTTAAAATCATTTATTCAACAGAAATATCAATAGATGTGATATTCGTCTGTGTAAAAAGTAAGTACACCCTTGGCCTCAAAAGCTAGTATTGCCCCCTTTAGCAGAAATAACTTCTTGTAGGCGTTTTGCATAATTGTCCACCAGTCTCGGTCATCTGCTTCCTGGAATTTTTGACCACTCTTCCATGCAATATTCTTTCAGTTGCAAGATGTTTGAGGGTTGTCTTGCATGTTCTGCCTGTTTCAAATCCCCCACAACATTTCAATGGGATTCAAATCCGGGCTTTGATTAGGCCATTCCATAACCCTCCATTTCTTCTTTTTGAGCCATTCCAAGGTGGATTTGCTACTTCAACTTTCAACTTTTGGACAGATGACCTCATATTATCTTCAAGCACTCTTTGATATGATGCAGAATTCATAGCTGAATCAACGAATGCAAGCTGTCCAGCCCCTAAGGCAGCGAAGCAACCCCAAACCATAACATTTCCACCACCGTGCTTCACAGTTGGTATGAGGTGCTTCTCCTGAAAAGCTGTCTTTGGACTGCGCCACATATGTCTGCTGTTACTGTGGCCAAACAACTCTATCTTTGATTCGTCTATCCAGAGCGCATTATTCCAAAAGGCCTGGTCTTTACCTCTATGCTCTTTGGCAAACTGTAGTCTTGCAAAGACTTTTTCCTGGCATGCCTCCCATGCAGGTCACATTTGTGCAATCTCTTTCTGATTGTAGAAGCATGCACTTTGACACCAATGAAATTTTGGGGTTCTTGGAGACTTCTTTTTGCATCAGACAGTCTGCTCTTGGGTCATTTGAAACCGCCGCCACTTGTAGATGATTTTCCTTAAGGTGGAATTATATGTATGTCAAATAATTCTGAGATCTTTTTAAATCCCTTGCCAGACTCATAGGCATCCACAACCTTTTTTCTGAAGGCCTTACAGAACTCTTTAGATCTTGGCATGAGGACACCACACACCTCAATAGCAAAGGGAACACCAGACACAAGATATGAGAGGGGTATAAATAAGACAGGTTCCACCTGCACTCCCTAAGCAGGTTCTAATCACTGGCAGCCAAACTTTAACACCTGATTCTAATTGTATGGATTTGAAGGTGTGATAAATGTAGGGGTGTACTTACTTTTTTCATGCGACTGATATGTTTTTTTGTTCATTTAAATTGTGAAAATCACTACAAAATGTCAATTTTGTGTGTCATTTGATAGAGTGTATCACCTTTATTAATAGGCACCATTTCAAAGAGGATCAAATGCTTGCTTGTCCAAATATGTAAAAAAAAAAAATATAAAAAAAGCCAACCATTTCCATAGGGTGTACTTATTTTTTCACCTGACTGTATATGAGTTTACCTCCAATCTCTGTAGAGGCAGGACGGTGGACCTCGAAGGTCAGATTTGAAGAACCATTTGGGTGTTTTACAAATTAACAGTGTCAAACAGAGGTATGGTGTTTCTCCTGTGATAAAAGCAGTAACTTCTGAGCCGTGGTCACTTAACCAACCAACTTTGCAATTATTGGACCACTTGAGATGGAATGAGCCGTAGGCCAATATTAGGCCAGCATGTCATTATGTGGCCATTTCGTATTTTGATTTGATTTGACTTCATTGTCTGTTCAGATTTCCTGGACAGAAATTCATCTTTGACACTGGCATAAAAGATACAACTTATCAGACAATACTATACATACCACAAAATGAAACACACATTTGTCCCAAAAAAACATACATAAGACAAATAAAAACAATATACATATGTATATGCACATATAAACTCGCATACATATACTCACTTATGCATACACACACCTACCCATATAAATACATAGCACATTTCTCATCTTATACTATAACACCAAATTATCAACTCTTGCCGTAACCCTTTGCCATTGCACATCTAAAAACCTGGAGACACTACTTTCTCAGTGTTTGAATTGCATTTGTCTCATGGTTAGTCTCTGTTGTGTCTCTGGCTCTCTCCTCAGCTCTGCTCCTGTGTGGCTTTGCTATGTGTATGTATACACTGTACAGCTGCATGCCTGTGGTGATCAACATGACCAGTGCCACAGCAGTTAACCTCTCTCTGCTCACGGCTGATCTCTTCAGCCTCTTCTGTGGCCTTTTCCTATTCCAGTACATTGTGAGTGCTAACAATATCACCATGCACACATGCAAAGACACTCTCAAGCATTGCAGAGCGCGTTGCAGAGGCTTTAAATAAAACTTCATTGATTATAATTAAGAATCTGTAATAACGGTTCTTGTGCAATCTGGTCTCCTTGAATAGTCTTGGGTAACTTATTGCTGGGTCACGGTAACCTGCTTAGTGTTGATGACTGTTAATGCATAATCTTCTTCTGGATGTCTTTTTAATCATTCTCAAAGGACCAGTAGTCTAACCTAATAGAAAACTGAGTGGCTGAGTCACTAATAATAACTGAATATGAAATTGAGTCATTTTCTGAGTCATTGTGAGTGATGTAGTTCTTTCTGCCCAGTTCTCAGGGCTCTACGTTGTGTCTTTAGTGGTGATTATGGTGGGTTTCATAATGTTCAATGCTGTCCCTACACCAAACCAAACTCCTGAACCAGTGACTGAGGAGAGAGGACATGACAACCAGGCTGCTGAGCTTGATGAAGAGAGACAAGTGGGCTTTGAAGTTGAGAATCAAGAGAAAAGAGAGATTGTTTCCAGTGGAAAGAGTCTTCCAGCTGAAAATGGACATGGATGTGTATTAAGCAGTGTTAAAATGTAGCTCACAAACTTGAGGTCAATATTCTTTGTGGATTTAGTTTTGACTGATGACACTTATGCTGATGCTAACTTACTTTTCATAATATATCATTTTAAGGCCTATACGTGAATGGGATTGTATTTAGGTTATCTTTAGGAGTCCGTTGTTGTTGTTGTTTTCATATTTGAAAATGTCAACTGTCACTCTCTCTATGTTTCAGATATTGAAGCAGATGAACTAGAAATGCATTAGGAAGTGCTTTAGGGCTTTATAGAGTCACTTTTGTGGCAAAAGTATTAAACAAAATGACATCATCTGCTATATAATATGCAGTGTGTGCTTGAGGAAAAAAATTGAAAATGCAACTTATAATGACTTCTCCAGTTTCAAAATTATTGAACCCCCTGAACAGAATCCCTCACAACAGCACAAATATGCAAAACAGGTGTTGTCTCAAGCACACTTGATGCAGCTAATCAAGGGCTTCATTAGTTACACCATGTGTGCTTGAGCTGGAACACATGAAATACCTGAACTGGCTAGGGGCAGAAAATACATGAAATACCTGGACGGGGCAGAAAAAGGACGCTATCAGCGGCTGCAACCAGATTTCTGGGAAGGCAGGTTGTGAAAAACCCTCGAGTGACTGCAAAAGACCTGCAGAAAGACTTGGTGGCAACAGACACGGAGGTTTCAGTGAGCACAGTATGGCGTGTACTAAACGCAGAAGGTTTCCATGCCAGAACTCCAAGACGTACACCACTACTGACCCAAAAGCACAAGAAAAGTCAGCTCAAAAAAATATAAATAATCCACAGAAGTTTAGGGATTCTGTTCTGTGGAGCGATGAAAAAAAACTGGAACATTTCGGCACAAGGGACCAGCAATGGACCAGCGGTATATCTGGAGAAAGAAGAATGAAGAAAGAAAGAACACTCTGTCCACGGTCAAGCATGGTGGTGGCTCGATGATGCTCTGGGGCTACTTTTCATCCTCTGGAACTGGAAACCTGCAGCGTGTGGAAGGCAAGATGGATTCATTGAAGTATCAGGAAATCCTAGGAGAAAACGTCATGCCGTCTGTGAGGAAGCTGAAGCTTGGGCGTCATTGGACCTTCCAACAGGACAATGATCCCAAGCATAGCTCAAAATCCACCAAGGCTTGGTTGCAGAAGAATTCCTCGAAGATTCTACAGGGCCATCACAGTCAGACTTGAACCCCATAGAAAATCTCTGGTGGGATTTAAAGAAGGCGGTTGCGGCACGCAAACCCAAGAATATTACTGAACTGGAGGCCATTGCTCATGAGGAATGGGCTACGATTCCTCAGGAACTCTGCCAGAAGCTGGGGTCTGGCTATGCGTCTCGTTTGCAGCAGGTCATAACAGCAAAAGTGCGCTCTACTAAATACTGAAGATGCTTGCTATGAAGGGGTTGAATAATTTTGAGACTGGAGAAGTCATTATAAGTTGCATTTTCAGTTGAATTTGGGGAAACCACATGACGCATTCGTTGTGTTGAACTATTTCAATTGCTTTTGTTTGATTTGTTCATTGCAAACAGCTGAAAGTCTGTAAATTTTGACAATAAACCTGATTTGCAATGGGGGTTGAATAATTTTGATTGCAACTGTATATATAAATAAAAACATTATATCACACATACAGATATATAATGATCAAATCAAATGAAATAATAAATGTGGATAATATCTCTACATGTATTTTTGTTCAGTAAACATTTATGTATTATTTCTTCTGATTATATCCACAGAAAGATTAACTAAGTAACATATAATGAAACAAGGATTTGGGGCATGAAAAACAATATTATTCAGCACACTTTTGTGTTGATTGTCTGTTGTCTATTATACTGCATTTCTTGGTAATGCAATGTGCAAGTTGGCAATTATTATATTACAACGTACAATTAAAGTGGACCTTGCAACCATTATATTACAGCTAGAAAGTGTGAAAGTCTCTTAAAAACAACCACTGAAGCACTGACTCTGTTGTATTATAATGAAAATGTTTTTGGTTTGTCATAGTAGGGACAAAATTTTTTTTTAATTCTGTCCAAAAGAACCACTGCTCACATTAAGTGTAAAGAGCAGTGTAGTTGCTGAGGCTATTGCTGCCCAGATCCTTTGTTTTGCTCATGTGCTGGATATAGTTTATTATAAATAAATAAATAAATAAATAAATAGATAGATAGTTAGATAGATAGATATATAAATAAATAAAATTTTAAAACCATGATCATCAAGATAGTGTTTGACGTTTAGGATATCTCAGCGGCTTCAAACAGAGAATACCAAAAATACTTTCAGTTATTAGTTACTATAAGCAAAACTATATGCCACTTGGACTGTGGCATGGTTGTTGGTGCCAATCTGGCCATTCTCCTCTCACCTCTCTCATCAACAATGTGTTTCCACCCACAGAACAGTTTCTGAAATAGTCTAATCAGCCCATCTGGCACCAATTCACTGAGATCAGATTTTTTCCCCCTCATTCTAATGCTTGATGTGAACATTAACTGAAGCTCTGCATGTTTTCTTTTTGCATCGGTCTGCTGCCACATGATTGGCTAACTGGATGACTGCAGTCTGTCTAAAATGTCTAGAGAAAAATTTGGTGAATAGCACTGCATCAGAACTTTCTCTGCTCAACTGTTTGAACTCCTGAGCACCGGTCTGTGCCATGAGTCTATTCAGGGTTCAAGATCTCAAGACATTCAACGTTAATCACAGTAATTGAACCTCTACACTATAAATTTGCAAAGAATAGATTGAGAGTAAAACTTTAAGTGAACATGTTACCCAGCAGGTAGTTAAATATTCTTCACTTTGTGCCTCTGAATCCAATGTAGAATCCAGTGTTTGCCTGTGAGAAAAGGTTCCAGGTAGACCCACCCCCCTTCTGGAAGCCAAAAACCCACTAGTATCCAAAAAACCCTTTAAAAGGCTGTATGGAAAAATCTCTAGCTCCTAAATCACTCAATAAGAGACTCGACTGTAGTTGGTGGTTTCGCATGTTAGTTAAAAGTCTCTCTGTCAAAACTGTGTTGAATGATGTAAATGAAAATTAAACATACCAGATATCCAGAGGTCTTATGCACAGACTAATCAGCTGGCAGTGGTCAGATTTTCACCTGATCAAATCTTTTTGATAAGTATTAGCATTTAATCAAATATTTGATGATGTCCGATTTTAACACCGAATTTGGGAGATTGTTGTCACATGCAGGGAGTAACCAGTGCTTGCCAGAAATTGCTGCAGAACTTTTGATGTTGCTGTAGGCCTCTTGGCAGCTTCCCTGTAGAGTCTCATCGATTTTAGAGGTACGTCCTGTAACGTCACTGTTGTGCCGTATTTTCTTCACTTGTTGATTATCGTATTCAGAGTGTTCCACGGCATATACGATGCCTTGGAATTTTTTAAAACCCTTTCCTCATTGATATTTTTCAACAATGAAATCCCGTGCCTGCTTTGTAAGCTCTTTGTGGCCCGTAGCTTTTTTCCAGTTGGATGTTACCAAGAAGATATCAGGAAAATCCTATAGGAAAAGCTGTACTTTATTTGGGATTAATCAGGCACTTTAATTGACGGCAGGTGTACTAATTAGTATTTAACATGAGTTCGAATGCGATTGGTTGATTCTGAACACTGCCACGTTCCCAATTATAAAAGGTCGTGCACATTTATACATGCTGGGTATTGGAAGTTTTTTGTTTTTCTTTTTTTTTTTCTTTCCCTAAAACATTTCTGGGTGTCTGTCACTTGATTTTTATATGTTGCAATTTCACAATAAGGGTGAAAAAGGTTCTCACATGATTTAACTTAGTTTTAACCTGCCATTTTAACAGGGCTGTGTAGACTTTTTATATCCACTGTACTTACTAGATTCATGAAGGAAAAAAAAAAAAAAAAAAATCTAAACTTAAACATTATACCAACTTGTTTTTGTGTTCTCTGACTCATTTCTCATAGCTGGATTATTTCTCCTCAGATCTGTCGTTAACATTCGCAACTTCATTTAGAACAGGCGTTTGAGTAGGCGATGCACATCCCGGCTGCTGCCAAAATAACAAGATCTTTGAACGGCAAACCTGCTCTGTGGAAAAACTGAAACAAACACTGCATAAAAGAAATA
This sequence comes from Cranoglanis bouderius, assembly GCA_023630585.1. NCBI lineage: Eukaryota > Metazoa > Chordata > Actinopteri > Siluriformes > Cranoglanididae > Cranoglanis > Cranoglanis bouderius. Next base: position 5,349,512 of record CM042548.1, on the reverse strand, counting down.
TCTACATTTACGGCATTTGGCAGACGCTCTTATCCAGAGCGACTTACGTTTATCTCATTTATACAGCTGAGCAGTTGAGGATTAAGGGCCTTGCTCAAGGGCCCAACAGTGGTAGCTTGGTGGTGCTGGGGTTTTTTGAACTCATGATCTTCTGAGCAGTAGTCCAACACCTTAACCACTGAGCTACAACTGCCCCACATCTATAATCTAACCTTCAGAAGATACAGAACACTATGTCTGGTTTTCATTCAGTCATGTGCCATCCTCTTAGAGGACCATTGTTTCAGTTTCATTAGGATTCAATACGAGAACAAACCGAACAATACACTGGAATTAATACAAAGACGGAAGCAGTACGGTGGCACAGTGTTGCTGTCTCAGAGTTCCACAGTTCAATCCTGTACTTGGAATACTGTGTGTTGAGTTTCTGCGCATGTTCCTCCCACCTCCCGAAAACATGACCGTATTTTTACTGGATTTTTTAAATCCAAACCGCCTCTGGGTGCGAGTGTGGTGCATGGCACACAGCTATGAATTGGCATCCCCATCCAGGATGTTTTCACACCATTTGCCCAGTGTTCCACGGGTAGGATCCGGCTCCACCAAAACCCTGACCAGGATAAAGTGCTTACTGAAGAAGAATGGATATAATGACTTGGCTAATGAGCATTAAAGCAAGGACAAAATGACTCAAAGAACAGTGCAAATGTAACAAGATTTTATTTATTCGATATTTGTTCTAGTTTTGCTCTTCCTCTTCATTTAGAACTTGAACATGATGGACAACTAGTTCTGTGCAGCCCCAAATGTACAGGCTATATACACACAACATAAACTTTCTCCATAGGGAAAAACACACTTTTTGTATATATAATATTAATGTGGACAGAGGTCAGAAAGGTTGCCCCATAGTATACAGTACTGTATATGGTCCCCTAAAACAGTTTTCCCCGACACATCAGTCATGTACACACCAAATGGACCAGAAAACGTTTTAACTGGTGAACATGTGCAACATAGTCTGGTCTGCGTAAACACAAACTTCAATCAGATTTCAGTAAAGATGAAGGTTAAACTTCTCATTCATGACGCACACAAATGAATGAAGGGATTCTGCTAGGTTAAGTGAGTGCTTGGTAATATCGATATTGTAAACTTGGGCTGTTCTTTTGTGGGTCACATGAGCAATATCACAGTGTTAGAGGCCTGTGAGTCAAATCTCAGAGGACATTCAGGCTAGGTTGGCCTTGCAGGTCTGTGGAGTGTTCAGTGTGGATCAGTAAAGACAAAGGCGTCTGGGTTGAAGTATTATACATATCCACCACCTTTGAGGAGTTCAGTGATGGGCTTATACGCACACCTGTCTTTCTGAATTTACACTCCTACAGGATCACATTGTTGTTCTTGTTTCCACCATGTACTATTAGTCACAAACACACTATCAAACACATACAGTCAAATTAATCAGCATTAATCAGATGGAAGTTGACAAAAGTAGAATATGCCATACACACTTACCACAAGCATACACACACACACACACACACACACAAAACCTCCCTAGTAACAATGACTATGCACTCCTGCCAAACATAGAGCTCACATTTATCAGCTACACCATGACGAAGGCATTGAATGTGTTCCATCTGAACGCAGAAAAAGTACATTCACAATAAAGTTCAGGATCTCATATTTAATTCTTTCATTATATTGTAACCCCTCCTTGGCACAGTGATGGCTTTAGACCTGTGACCTCATGTTGTGCTGGTTAGTCTGGGTACTCGAGCAGAATTGAAGTTCTGCAGATAATGGCTGGTGTGTTAGCTGAGAGTGCAGTTACAGAGAGAGGACACCAGAGGACATCTGTGCAGCATTTGAAGGGAGCCACAGAGGCATGGTTAAAGGCACAGGAGAAGATTTCACCCGAGTCCCTCCATCCAAAACGCACAACATACAATCAAAAAGCAACAACGCAACACCCTGAATGCTAGATAGGAAAGATGCAAGAAAACATTCAAGAGAACTGCACGCTGAACTCCTGCAAAGATACTTTCTGGTAAGGGTGGACTAAAAACTTCGAACACATGCCATATAAAAGGGCAGTTACAAAATTGATACGGCTCTAAGAACTCAATTTTGAAACTCGATTCATCGCATTTCAAAACATTGTTTGTTAGAACTGTGTCCTGTTTGCTGATGAGACTGAGGTACATTAAAGTTCTGCACTACAACCACAGAGCGCAATCTATACTTGTAGATCGTCGTGGTTACCACACCACTCCCAAATTTATACTCCTGGGGCTGGGAGATATAACAATAATTCTTTTATGACAATAACCAATTTTATTGTTACTCCCCTTAAAAAGTAACTGACTGTAAGTTAAATTATATATTAGTACTGAATGGTTACCCCCCCCATCCCAGTCTGTGGTGATATACTTTTGTACCCAAATATAATCAGATTTCGTACAGTTTTTGAACTGTAGCACTGATCATTTCCTGGCACTTTGTGAGAAATATAAATATGATGATAAAAATGATGTATTGTTAAAAATGTCGTTATTTTTAAAATATTTTTGCCATATCACCCACCTTTCTGTTCACCATCTCTCACACACACACACACACACACACACACACACACACATACATAGCAGCATGAAAGAGGACATCACGATCTAATTTTATCCACACAAAAAGATACAAAAACCTTTTTTTTTTTTCTTTTACCATACAACATAACATAGATATATATATATAAATTTAGATAGATTCGTCTTCATAGATTTGTTTGTATTTGGAATGTACTGCTTTTGTCTGCTGTAATGCTGGATGTGACTAGCAGGGGCTTGTGCCAGTAAGTTCAGAGCCCACATCAGCCTGTTCTCTCATGCCAGCTTCAGTGTGCTGACAGGGAAGGAGGGCATGGTCACCATGGTAACTGGGTTGAGGACAGTCTGGCCCACCAGCTGCGGGTGATGTGAGAGCACCTGATGCCCAACGGGCGTCTGTTTGGCCGACACAGTGGTGCCGTTGGCCTGGCCGTGTGAGAGGGTGTGCGAGATGGTGACTGGTTGTGGGTATAGTGTGGGAAGGTGCGCCACCGGGTGCACCGTGATGTGCCCGATGGTCTGCGGGCCGGGCGCCAGCTGTATGGCGCTGGTGGAAGAGGACGGAGAAGAGGTGGAGGAGGGGACGATGTGGGCTATGTGCTTTGCGCCCGTCTGGGTGATGTGATTGACAGCTTGGATGACAGAGGCGTGTGAAGAAGCATGTGTGATTACTGTTGGCTGGATGCTGGGAGTGGCTACAATATGCCCATATGCCAGGCTCTGAGGGGCCACCATGGCCTGGGGCTGCTGGGTCACTGCTGCCTGTGCAGGGGGCAAGGAGAGTGAAGGTGCGGAAGGCTGGGCAGAGGTCAAGGCAGAGGATCCAGTAGCAGATGGTGGAGATTGGGAGGGCTTGGATGGGACAGAAAGAGTTTGGGGCAGAGATGGAGATGGCTTCCTGAGCTCTGGCTGAGGCACTCTGGGTAAGGAGTGAGGCGAGGTCAGCACACCCTCTTCCTTGATGTCCTCGTCCATGTTATCTTCACCTTCTGTGGGAAGCAAAAGAGAAACAAAGATAAGGATACACTGAATTGCTCTGACGTGTAGTTATAGCTGATTTGCTGATTCAATTCAATTTTCAAATTTTTAAAAATTTTTAAAAAATTTTTATTACATGCGCAGGTGAGCTAGCTTACCTGAGGCTGTGGAGGTGGATGCTTGGTCATCTTCGGGCTGGACGGTCTGACGCAGCAGCCGCTCAACCTCCATCATGTCCATCCACTGACTGAACTCGTTCTTCAGCTCACCCAACCTCTGCTGGGTGGAGATCTTCTCACGGGCCAGGCGCTCCATCTCATGCTCATACTCCTTCTCTTTCCTCTTCAGAGTCTGTGGACAGAAGAAAAGGAGTGAATACTTTCTCTCTCTCGGTCACACACACAACTGTACAAGAGTGATGTGCCTGCAGGGCTGGGCAACTACATTACTAAGGTTTACGTTATTTTCTTAAAAATCTGGGGCATCCTAAACACAAAATCCCTTGTTGCTCTGTGATTTGCACCGTGCATGTGGACCAGGCATGCAATGAGGCTTTGATTCAACCTTTAGTAACTGGCTGCAAATATACAGGAAATCAAAATAAGCGAAACTAGAAAAAAAGAAAAAAAAAAAAAAAAAAACATCTCATGGAACTATTGACTAAAATGGTGATTCAAATTAAGTGGAGTAAAGGAAACAGCAGTTCTGTGGTTAATAAAGATGCATCACTTGGACAAAAATAACACAGTTTACTGCTATACCTAAGAATATATTAACATAAACTGGTAAAGCCATGATGTGTCATGGTTAAAGACTGCAATGCCATGGTTTATCACAACACCCACAGAAAAAGTATCTGGAAACTCTGAGAGCTCAGAATGCTCACAGAACATAGTTAAAGAGCTCATTTGGCTCATAAACAAATATTTTGTCCAGCTTTCTTTATAAAACAGTATAAAGTAAAGCAATCCAAGTTGAAGAATCCCAGCAATTAGACATGCAAAGGAATACACTACTCTGCAGCTGAGGATTCTCCAGTTTAGTGTAATTTACTTTAGTACTAGATTTAATCCACGACCTTTCAGCTCTATTTAATAGTGTAGTAAGAGTGTTCTAGAAATTAGATGTCACAAGCCTAGTCATGCTCTCTGAAGGGGAGATAAAGCACACTGCTGATGTCATGGCTGGGGGAAGGAAAGATCTCCCTGTTCTTCAGTAGAAAACAAGTCACTGGGTTCCAAGGTCAGCGCTCAGTGGTTGTGCTTCTCGTGACCTCAATCTCTCAGTGCCTTAGCGTCTCATCTGCATCAGGACCGACTGAGTAGAACCAGTCCTGCTCTAATCAACAACACTATTTGGCTGCTTATCTGGTACCTTCTTGAAATTGCAAGGATTGCTGGATTCACGACAAGAACAAGAGCAAGCCTGTGTATGAGTAATCAGTCACGCTTCCTCATAAAGGCCACTGCTTATGCTTTTTCACAAAGCCCTCCCGTTCCTGGTTCCCAGTCCATACTCGTGCAGGGCTGTAAAGCCCTGCCCACTTCTGGGAAGGAGGCAGTTACACCAACTCTGCACGAGTAAACAGGTTCAGTCAGTGCAGCAGTGTGGTAGGTGGAGCTTGTGGGATGTGAGCTGAACCAATCAGAGGTGGACATCTGGGCAGAGAGCACTGAGTCAGAGGCCTCATGCATACTAGCGCAGGAGGAAGATCACAGCTCCATCCCCCCCAGAACAACACACACTAGAATACATCCACAATAGTAGCAGTCACAGAGAGAGGGGAGGTGGGGTGGGGTGTATGTTAAACACAGGGCTGTGCCTTAGTGACCCACTTTCGAGGCTTAGTCAGCTGATGCAGGATCTCCATGCTGGCAATAATCACACACGAGTTCTTTTAAAGAGCATTGAGGAGGATGGATAAAGATTAAAACGTCTGTACAAAATATCCTGGTTCCTAAATAATTGTGATTTCATTATTGATCACAATTAAGATAATTCGGAACAAATTAACAGTGTTGGCTTTTGTCTCGCATTGTATAGGCCTATATTCATTCACATGTATAAACCTGTGAATTAAAATGTGTCACACTGAGCAAATCTGGTAAATATAAATCCAATTACGTACAAAGAAAGAAATAAGGAAATATGCCATATCAGTTTGCAACCAATTAGATTTATATTTATAGAATTTATAGAATTATAATCCAACAATGTTCATAAAAAACCCAGTAAACTACCATTAGCTGAGCTCACCAATATCAGCTGACCATGTTTAATTACTATCAGAGTACAGTCAATGTGTAGAATGATTTCTAACCATGTAGTGATTATGAAATGACTTTTAACAGTTCAGCTTTAAGTGGTCTCTGTTGTGTAACGAGGCTCCATATAAGCTCCATCTAAGGCTGCACCTGCCTGAAGCTTTCATCCTGGATTAGAAACCCAGTCTGTGATCTTTCATGTCCATATATAACACGTTAAAAACAGCGATGGACTCACTATCAGAACCGCTAGTTACCCATAGTATGGTTTATTCCACACAGCTAAGGGAATAAGCTTAGCAAATAGGAGGTCTAAGCTGTGTATCAGCTGAAAGAACTGAATTTATGATGAAGGAAAAATATGCATAATTTATCTGCTTGACACACTTGTGAGAGAAACATGTTAAGGAGAACATTATCCGAAAAATTAGCATCGTACGTAAGACAAAAGTTTCGCCAGCCAACACCTAGTACATTAAGGTATTGTCTCCTCATGTACACCAAGTTTTCTCTATCAGTTGTGCCAAATATGGTTGGGGCATTAACCATGACAAAGCATGCTTACCTGGTATACATTTTTTTAATTCATAAAGGAATGAATCATTCTTTTACAAAGAGGGAGATGAGCAAATGTGTACTGTTGTCTGTAAACAGTGAACAAAGACGATCACTGATTTGCACCTCTGATTAACAAGACGCAGTCCTGTAAAGAAACCTGAGCTGTATGAGACTGAACATGACCATTTATTGCCATATGCAGGGTTTTCAGGGAAAGAATGATCAGAATGGGCAGTCAATCGGCATGTATAAAAGAAAACTTGTGTTAAATAATAGCAATATCTATACATTAGGAAATATGCTATCAGTTTTCACTGGACAGTGATGATACACTATTTCAAAGAGATGAACTTCCACCAAATATACTATATTCATACATCTAAATGCCATTTCAGGTTCAGGTGAATATGACCTCTGTGCATAGCGCAAATGGCTATTAGAGGCTGGGACATACAAAACATCACACTCGAGTTGATTACAACACTCATCCTCTCCACGTGCACCAGGAGAACATGATCACAGAAAAACACCAAGGCAGTCAGGGATTTCACTTGACAAGCAACAAAGCCATTAAAGGACATTAAAAAAAAAAGAATATACAGACAGAACCATGCACCAGTCAATATACAGCATTTACCCCAAGGGTCCCGCCCCATTCTGGTTCAACCAATAAGATGCTGGGATTCCCTGCCGTTGTCAAGACAACAGTACAAAATTTTTTTTTTTTTTTTTTTTACACCTTCTCCTTGGTAACAGGATCCCGGATGACAGCCAGGTTGAGAGCAGAGTTCAGCTGCAGAGTGAAGGCCTGTCTGGCTGTACTAATCACAGGTTTTTCCACACAATGAAGTGCATACAGCGCCACTAACCACAAATTACTGAACTCTTAAAGCACACCACATTTTCCTCAGCATCTGGGGTCAAAGCTGTAAACAACAGTTCCCGTTTTCACATGCTCAGAAATGCTTGTAAAGCAACAATAATAGCAGTGTGGTCCTCAAAATGCAATGAACTTGGTTACGAAAAGAAAATCAATAGGGAACTTCTTGTTACATTTCCTAGTAGGTGTGAAATTAAAAATGTGGGGCATGTCATAAGGACTGTGGAATGAACAGAAAGTGCCTTTCAAGCTCAGGGGAATAAATGAACACCACTAATGGCACAAGAGCTTTTTTGTGACGTGAAAACAAGGTTCCTGTGTTTTTCTGAACACATTTCACAACCCAGTAAATCTGACAAAAAGCAAACAACACATTCGACTATGTTAACTAAATCATGTGTTAGCCTCTTCTCTGAAAGTGTGGAGGGCTTAAAATCTTAACATGCGTACCAAATGTAACACTGATTATTAGCAAAAGAACTGTGCATTATTTACCTTTGAGAAGGCATTCCCCTGCCAGCAAACTATTAGTTACGGTCCTTATCTTGCTAGCTACTAAGCTAATTTTCAAGCTAACCTGTAGATCATTTGTAAGCTGCTGCTTTTAGCTGTGCTAATATCAACACTAAAAAACATTGCTCGATAAATAGCACATTTTGGGTCCTTCAGCTGACGGTTAAACCAAAAATGTCAGTTTATTTAAATTCGATGTGTATTTTAGTTTACTCCATGCTATGCTATGCTAGTTTGTAGCAGTATGCTTAGTAGCAAACAGACACAAATGAGCCTGTTTCAGTTTTAAGTTGCCCACCGTCATACGAGCTTCATCAGTTAAATTAAAATGTCAGTTTTATTAAATGTTTAAATGTTTAATTAAATGTTTCAGTTTACTTCCTGTGGTGCTTGTAGTAGCCTAGCAAACTAAATGACCCAATAAGCGGAGCTGTATAGAGTTCTGCATAGATTCTGTTGCTTTCTTAGGGAAGAATATTTTCTTTCTTGTGCTACTGTAAATGAATTGACAGTTAGAAAGCATCAGAGTTCAAAAAGTGGCATCTAATATGGAATGAGTTTTAACATATTAATTGCATATATATATATATATATATATATATATATATATATATATATATATATATATATATATATATATATAAAAAAGGCAGGAGAGGGAGAGTGAGAAGCACAGAAGCACAAACTCCCCCTCCTCTTTCCCTTTCCCCCGTGTAGACTCAAAACCTCCAGCCCCACCTGTGTGCATGTAAGTGGAGCAGGTCATGCTGTGTGGAGAAGGTTGGCACGTCTTGGGCATAGTCACTTGCAATGCGAGTGAGAAGCACATGGCCATAGCCAAGAGGAGGGACAACCTCAACTGACTCGACTCTGTGGGGTGCTTACTGACTCATTTCTGCAGCACAGACAATGCAAAAAAGAGGACAGGGAGAGCAAAAGAAATGGGTCGAGAGCAGCAAGAAAGAGCGGCTGCACATTGAGCCACGTTGCAGACGTGCTGCATAAGCAATCGTTCAGAGAGGACCGTTTTGTGACTCTTATTGCCTGCAGCTGAGACAAATACACCCTCACTTGCCACTTCATTAGACACTGAGAAAAATATCTTGGGTAGAGGTAGTAAAATATGTCTGCAAAATGTCTAGAGGAGTATTGGTCATCAGCCCATCGCTTTGTGCATTTTCTTTTTGATTCAGCCAAAAAAGCTCACAGACTGTCATTATGCCCAGTAAGAACATAAGCTGAGGCAGCAATTACTGTCTGGGATGAAGTGAAAATGACAGTCGAGGGAGATGAAAAAGAGGCTACCTGTTTTTTTTGGGTTTTTTTTGTACCTCTAGTCCTTTGAGTGCACAAGGCTGAGACACGATTGATCTGGAGGGCCTTTGTTGCAGATGCAGACCCCCTATAATGCATATTGACAGGATAAAACAGTCAAGCTACCAGAACACACTGATTTATACAGCCATTTTGCCCGCTAATCTCTCTGACCGCCAAGGGCGAGTCCCAAAGATGCAATCTAGATAGAACGTCCTCTTTTGAGAAGAGTGACACGGTGTTATTGAGCGAAAAGACTGATTTATTCGCTACTATGTATTCCTAGAGGTTTTAATTGCGTTACTGTCCAGAGTATTATGACAAATCCTAATGAGTGAGAGACCACATGGTTTAAAAAAAAAAAAAAAAAAAAAAAAAAAAAGCAGCTGCAGAGTTAGGACTGAAAAACGACAATATTTGGCAGTCTGCAGGAATGTAAGCTGTGAAAGCTGACAGAATACTTGGCATCTGATCGACTACCATCCACGAGTGGTCAGTAAAACACTGAATCTCGATTACTGGCATAATATCAGTAAAACTACAGTGCATATGGCTTTTATTTGATTAAAACTGAAACCATACAGGAAATAATTTAAAGATCAGTCGGAATTTTTCCAAGAGAGCAGCCCCTCAGCCTCAGGGCAAAAATCACTCATCAAGAAACCATTGTAGTTTGCAAGCTGTAATCACATGGCATAAGTCATTCTAGAAGCAACGTGTGAGCTTTACAGGGTTGTAAACATGCTCCGGGGCTTTGCAGGTCTAAGCTGTAGCTCTTGCACAAGCTGCATCTGAAGCTGCGTGGCTGAGCGCTGGATCACAGGGGTGGGGGAGGGCTGACGTCACATGTCTCAGGCTAGCCATGTGCTCAGCGCTCATGTGGCCAGGACTAGAATGAGGCAGAAGCAGGATGAGTGAGGCAAGGAGAGAAAAAGGGATGGAGGAGGGGCTAGAGCGCTTGACAGGAAGTCACACGGTTTCACAGCAACACTTAGGAATGCCACGACATACGTGTTTATAAATGCAGAAAAAAAGATCACCTGCAGAATAAATCAATGCGTGAAGGAGAATAAAAATCATACAGGATCATTAAAAATTTTTTTTTTTTTAAAAAATACAAAATCAGTGGTTAAATCAAATGAAGGAAAACCCACAAGGTGTTTAGTCGCCTTCTTCTGACACGTTCACAAAGACGTGAAACGAGGAAGTGTGAACTTCCTACAAGTTTTAAGTCCTGGGTCACATGGTGCCAAGAGAAATGCTGCAGGAGTGCAGACAGATCAGGGAAAGGCAAAGATGAAACAAAATGAAAAGTAATCCAAAGACACTAATCCTTAATAACAGCTTCAGTCCTCTGAAGGGAGTGTGCAGAGGCCTCGATGCCTGAACCGCCTTGCCTCAGTCGCACACAGCACACGCTGCACAAACCACCAACACTACCCCCCCACACACATATACAGGGCAGTACCTATTAACAGCACTCCCTTGTGACACACACACATGCACTAATCCGCTTGGACAGACTGAGTGAGAGAGAGAGAGTCATCCTGTACTCACAAAAATCAGTTTATCACACTAACCAGGTGTTACACCTCTAAAGAGGAGTAAACACTACAGCAGGTGCAGTCTACCAAAGAAGCAGTCACAGGGGATACACTAAGCAGCCAGGAAAACACCAAGTGAAGAACATATTTAAATTGCAACAAGAACAGGCTGTCGAGTCAATAATTTAATATCTGCAGTAAACCGCATGGACGAGAGATGGATGTTGATATTTATTTATTTTTTTAAAATCATATTTTAATACATTCAAATATGCCAGCCAAAGTGCCAGCTAAACATCCATCCATCTTCCATAGTGCTCATCCTGCACAGGGTCGCAGGAGAGCCTGGAGCCTACTCCAGGGAACGCGGGGCTCGAGGTGGGGACTCCCTGGACAGGGGACCAACTCATCACAGGGCACAATCGCATCACACATTCACACACCCAGGACAATTTGGAAATACCAATCAGCCTACAACACACGTCTTTAGACTGTGGGAGGAAACTGGAGTACCTGGAGGAAACCCCCGAGGCACGGACACGGGGCAGGGGCGGGAATCAAACCTCCGACCCTGGAGGGAGGTGCGAGGCAAGTGTGCGAAACACTAAGCCACTGTGCCCCCCAACCAGCTAAACAGTTCACTGATATTTTTGTAATTAAACATTTAAAAAAAAAAAAATTAACAAGTTTAGGGAAAATAAAATGATCTTAACTAGAGAAAACAACAACAACAACAACAACAACAAAAACCCTAAATTCAGGACTCACTGGCCTGGAGCCAGTATAATGTGTTACAGAAACCGTCAGTGCTCTCAGAAAACATACTGATACTGTATTGTCATGTCACCCTGCTACTGTGGACCAGGAAGCTTGCTGTTAACAGTCTGCAGCAGACACATGTGAGGGACACATGTTTTTGACAGCCTGGATGCTTCAAATAAAGCATAGAAAAGAGAGAGAGAGAGAGAGAGAGAGAGAGAGAGAGAGAGAGAGAGAGAGGGAGGTAAAAACCCCTCAGTTCTCACTGCCCTACTTTAACTTTCAATGGCTTATACACATTTTTCCCTGTACCCCTATGTGTCCAGTAACTGACGGTCTGACTCAAAACTTATTAACTTTCCATCACAAGCAGTGAGACACTGCAGGTGGGCATGTTTTGCACATTTTACTTCTGAACAGTTCTTTTGTTTGTTCCCCCCCCCCCAACCACAGTCCGCTCAGAGCACCAATGCGGCCCAAAAGGTTTCACTTGTCTGCATGTCGTCTCGTCTCATCGTCAGATCACTATGATCAGGAAGCGCGCAGGCTGAAAAACCACACATGATGCTGACCTTTCATCCTCCATTCCAGCTTGCTGTTACCCACCGCCATCATCTCCAACACGTTATTAAGATCAGGTCTCACATCCACACATCACCGTATGCTACGATCACAGCACTATTTAAATATTACACAGATTATGCTTCATATATTTATTGGAGCCATAAAAGCTGCTTATTTCATAACTTCCCAGGCACAGAAGCCAACCCAGTTAACTCTGTGCTGAAGGTTTGAAACATTTTGTTTTTATTCAAATTGAATCTCGACTCAAATGGATATTATGTATACTTGCATTTGGATTCAGATTCAGAAATATACTTCTAATAGATATCAATGCAGAATTTGAAATTCCAATTAACATTCCATTAGGCTTAATTGTAATAACTAAGTAATAACTGTAACAATAGCATTTGACTGTAATCCAGACCACCATACAAAAAAAAAAGGAAATACATAATCTCCCTGGCTATTCATCATGGGGGTTCCCAGGACCCATCTCTGGGAAACGTGGATTTAGAATCATATAAGTGGTAAGCCACCACAACACCTCGTGTATATGCCATGACCTACCAAAAACCAGCGGACATGAGATACAGAAGTCAACTCTACCTGAATGTATCTTAGCGCACTTCTCAGCACACTCAGATTGGAGGTTTTCTTCTCATCAACATTAGGGATGTTCTTCTTGAGGGTTTCGAAGCATTCCTTTAAGTGTGCACGCCTGTTTAAAAAAAACAAACAAAAAAAAAAAACCACAACACTACTCAATTCAGTTCAAACTGGCCTTAAAGTATCTAACATTTTCTCACAGTGTGCATTTGAGTTTAACATCATAAAACGTGAACTCCACTGTAAACCCTTTAAGCTTATGTGTAGTGTTAGTTTCCTGCAGGCAAAAGATTAAGCAACAAATCTCCAGAACATTATGCATGCAGAACCCAGAGACTACACGTTAACTCACCTGTTTTTTTCAAGCTTGTTATGTACTTCCCTTGTTCCTGCCCTGAAAACACAGAGACCACACACAAATATTACTCCCCAAGTGAGAAAACAAACTTTCATGCAACTAAAGGCTTCTTTAATACCATTACAATCATACACAAGATTGCTTTACATGTTTACTTTATCACTGAAAGATCACTTGAATCCCTGACTCACCCTCCGGGTCTCTTCTTGCCGTCCAGGCCACGGTGATCATCAGGAGGACTGGTTTTGGCCATGAGGCTTGGCTGTGCTGGGGTGTTTGCTGGCTGGGGGAGCAGAGCATGGTGGGAAGCTCTAAAGATGGACCCAGGGTAGGGCTGCAGGGGCTGGGCAAGTTTTGGGCCATTAGTCTGAGGGGGTAGGACTGCACGTTGGGGCAGTACATGCTGAGATGGGGGTGAGCGGGTATCGTGATGGGGCACACTGAGGTGGGGGGATGCGGGTGATGTGGTCAAGTTGGATGACACCACAGGAATGGGAATGACTGTGATGGGAATTGAGGGAGCAGGAGGGGGAGGAGGAGGAGGAGAGGACAGGGCTGACAGAGGGGCGTGGTTATGCTCTGGACTCGAAGCCTCCCTTGAGGTCAGGTGATTAGCATGTGTGGCTTGAATGCAGTGGGGTGCTTCCACTCTTTGCTTCCCTGCTTCCCGTTCGAGGCGCAGTCTCTCCCAAAGCTCGCTCTCTTCTACAGGAAAGAGTTAAAGAGGCTAGTTTAATCAATGCCACATATCAGGGAAGACAAAGATCATTTGAATCCGACCTGCTGATACTTTTACATTTCTAAAGGCACCTTATGCTGGACACCTAAATGAATCAAGACTGGTGTGTTTTTGAAGAGTAGATTATGTGCACACTTAAAATTACAGCCACTAAAAACAGAAGAACAAAAATAATCACGATCCAGAGTGCGCTTTGCTTTATCATGTTTGCTCCTCCTGCCTCTGAAGGACTACTCCAACATCAACTTACACATGCCTAGATGCTGAAACTTTAGCAACGTGGTTTTAGAAAAAAAAACAACACTCAATTCATTCCTCTCCTCCTCCCCCTCCCTCCATTCCCATCACAGTCATTCCCATTCCTGTGCTGTCGTCCAACCCAACCACATCACCTGTATCCCCCCACCTCAGTGTGTCCCAAAAAGACACCCACTCACCCCCATCTCAGCATGTACTGCCCCAACCTGCAGTCCTACCAAGTAGAGGTGTGCATTGTGACTGAGGACCTGAAAGACCCATAGTTTTTACTCTCAGGTGGGTGGTCAGATATGACGACTGTGATAAAAGGAGAATCAAGTTTAGCAAAACTCCTTTAAAAGCCTTAATTTAAATGAAGAAAACACTCAGTGGTAGTTCAGTGGTTAAAATGTGAATTCTGACCAGAAGGCTGCGAGTTCAAACCCCAGCACTGCCAAGCTGCCACTGCTGGGCCCTTGAGCAAGGCCCTTAACCCTCAACTGCTCAAATGTATACATGAGATGAATGTAAGTCGCTCTGGATAAGGGCGTCTGCCAAATGCTGCAAATGTATATGAAAATAAGACATTAAGATTGTTCAGTTGGTGATGATTCAGATGGCCAGGTGCTGTAACAAGTGTGGCAAGGTTTAAATCTACAAATCAGGTACCTTGTGTTTGTGGATTATTCGCTGATTAATTCACAGGCTAGTAGCAAGCGCCGTGTTTGATGTAGTCACAGCCCGTGCTGAACTCCAGTGCATTCAAGTATTAGCACACAGTTACAGGTGTGGAATGGAATTTTTTTTTTTTTTCCTCATGAAACTCTGGGCACTTCCTTGCTTGTTACATTGAGTAGTGAAATTTCACTGATAAGCCTCATACTTAAGCACTTACACAGACAAGTTCTACATTCAGAGTATAGCTAAAAGTGTGTGCAGCTACAGCAGTGTCATCATCATTTTCAATGACTGATCGGGAAAAAGAAAACAAGTTAACGAGAGAAGGTTAATCATCCTCACAACGTCAAGAGCAACAGAGCAGGCCAGTCATATTCAGCGTAAGACTGTGCAATGTGTGGTGATGCCAAGTACTACAGATTATAACCATCCATTCTAACAGTGCAATAACGAAGTGGTTCCGTAAAGCATCATGTCATCCGACGCTGCTGCCTTTCTCAGTCTGAACCGAATCAGCATCATCTCCCCGGTCAGGAGCGTTCAGCGCTCGTCATATTCAAATTTGCCAGCATGAAAGTGTCTACCGAGCCCTACAAGACACTTGTGATGCTACACCAGTGGCCTACAAGTCACAGCAGCTGACATGATCCACCCGCCCCCAATCAGGCAGTGTGATGCTCCTCGAACAAGCAGGCATATACCGAGTGTGTGGGGGAAGGCTGTCCAGTTACCATAGCAACACAGTTATAGGCAACACGGGACACAAATAAGAAATTTTCCGCATCAATGCAGGCAGAAACATTGAGCATTCTATTAGTCTCCATCTTCTTCCTGCACAACTAAACTGGGTCAGACCCTCAGCCCACTTGACAAAATTAACAAACAAAAAAAACAATAGAAAAACAATAATGTTCATGACAGAAACTATTTAAAGGTGTACAACCAAAATCCAAATCCCTAGTAATAGATATTGTCACATGGGTATTTAATGGTTCCCCCCTGGTGTCCCCCCCCCCCTTTTTAATTTTTTATTTTTTGCACTATTTCTACTATCTTTAGCTTTGGATGGGTAAAATATATATATATATATATTACACGAGCACTCACTTCGCCAAAGATGAATATAGTTTTCTGTACTATTTCAACACTGGTGCAACACCGCATGGCCTACTTTCCCCAGTCTGTACAGCGCACGCGCCTGCCTGGCGCGCACATGGCTGCGAGAGGAGGGGGGGGGGCGGAGTTTGTCCACGCGGATTCTACTACGGGGGCGTGGCTACACTGCTGCACACGTCACCACAAGGAACGCGCTGTTCCGCGTCAGACCAAGCCGTAGAAAAACACGCGACGGAACACGGAGTATACGTCTGAACCCGAGTTTAATATAGTGACTAAAGTGACAGCGGACCACGAGGGAGAATATTCCTGTACGACCGTTCTGTCTAAAAGCAGGAGCCGCTTTAAGACGCGTGACACGACGCCACGGCAATGTCAAGTCATTATGTAAAAAAAACAAACAAAAAAAAAACGCAACTGACACTCACCCACGTAGCTCCTACAGCCGCCACCGCCCTTAGCAGCAATGCAGATGTGTTTAAATTGAAACCATGTGATGAAACATTTGAAAACATTCATTTCTATTACATTCAGTGTCGCATGTATTTGACAAGCTTGCACTGGGAGTAAAACACCGCTTACATAAGGGGCAAAGAGACTAATCGCTATACTATACACTTTAAATCCACGGTGCATTTCAAGCGGTAGTACTTGTCGCGTGATTTGCACTCCCCCCTCCCCCCCCACAAAACATTTCTATAAATGTAAACGGTCTATCCTGCTCAATCAGTGCTGCCCCGTATAATTTGGACAATTGTTAAAACCATAACGGCACCCATCGGTAAACAACGTGAGAGGTTAAAGCTGCAGTACGTGCACGCAAGTAAGGTTCCATTCGCACACGCACGCGCGCGCACACACACACGCGCGCACACAGTCCCAGAACTACACTCTTTACTTACCACGTGTTTTCTGTTGCTGCTGGGCTTGCAATTCTAAAAACTTGGCTGCCTCCAAAAGCGTCTCGATACTCATCTCTGTTGTATTATTTTAGTTCCGCAAAATAAAAAAAAAAAACAGCTGATCGGTTCCTGCTGTGGAGCAATTTAAAAAATAAAAAATAAAAAAAAATCTGTCGTTCGGGACCCTGGATCTCCACTTAAAAGGAAGGGGGAGAAAAAAAAAAAAAAAAAGAAGAAGATGCAACTTGATCCCCCTCCCCCCCTCTCTCTCTCTCTCTCTCTCTCTCTCTCCTCTTGTAGGAACTCTTCCACACACACACACACACACGTACTAAAAGCCGCAACAAGATGGCGGGCTGTGAGAGCCTGAGCAGTAACCACATCAGGTACACGGCACAGCCCTCTAGGAGATAACCCCGCCTCCCAGTCCCGCCCACAACCTGCGTGACTCCGCCCAGGACGGATACAGACAAAACACGGAGCATGATCCAAACGGTCCTTTCCTTTCCTTGCAGTGAAATGATAAACCTGGCTTACGCTTCATTAGACTGTGCATTTAAATAACTTAAGTTATAAATCAGAAATGAGTAAGAAATATTTATACAGGAATGTGCAAAAAAAAAAAAAAAAAAAAAAAGGATGTACAAAATATGTGTAGTGACAACACAAAGTGTGCGGAGTGTCAGTGGAGTACAGAGTGACAGAGTCCTAAGGGATCTGTATGGTGGACAAATATTTTATTGTACTGTTACAAACTATGAGCTATATATACACACTAGCTACTTAATAGAGAAAATTACACACCGAAGCCACTTGAATTAATTATAACTGCTGCTATAGTCCCTAAAACTCATTAAATAACATGTTATTTAATTAAACGTATTTAATTATTATTAAATAACGCTGCAATCACACCATGTATTTATACACCTCCATATTTATTACCTCTCCGGGTTTTAGCCGATATAGTTGCGCAGTCGCGCGTGTCCGTAATAAATAAAACGCCAGGCTCGAGCAGCCAATAGGAGGCGAGGACAGGGCGGCATGGTAACGGCTCACGTGGACGACGTTCGGCGGGTTGACGTCTACAGGCGCAAAGGCTGAAGTGAGCGGGTTTGTTTGTTCTAGTTATGAAACGTCGCTCGGAGACTAAAACAGATCTTGCTGAAAATATAATATACAAGAAATTAAAAAAAAAATAACCCAAAGAGTTGTATGAGCACCAGAAAAGATTCCACACTTTTAGAAATGGAGTCATGGTCGTTGCTATTTGAACACTTAACAGAACAGCACATAACCTGCACGCGATGAAAGTTGTGTCAGTGAACACTGTACATGAATAAAGAAGAAGAAGAAAAAAAAAAGTTATAAAATGTATAACAATATAACATTAATAAACAAAATATAGTTTCATAAAATTATGAAGTAACTTTTCCCAGCTCGGATATGTCAATCATCATCACAGGTCACTTTAAGAAGTCCTTCTACATTGTGACTGGCAGGAGCCACAGCCACTCAGGAGAGAGAGAGAGAGAGCGCAGGTAAACAAAGAAAATAAATACCGCAGATCAGATAATGAAATATATGAAGAGAGATCAGAAAATCGAGTAAGCCACTGGGGAAATGATCAGGTTTGGTTCACCACACACACACACACACACACACACACACACACACACACACATATATATATATATATATATATATATATATATATATTTTAGGTAGCTAGTTAGATTGAGCCAGCTAGCTGTGTCTGACAACCCTAAAGACATGCAGGGCCTCAGAAAAAAGTCGCTACGTGCAGCCTGTGGTCTGGTGCACACAGTGTGAGATTAATGCACGCAGTGGAGAACAGTGCAGTACAACCCACATTTCCAAATGTTTTTTCTGCAAGTAGCTTGCAAAGCAATTTTCTACCAAAAAGGACAAAATTGCACCTTTAACTTCCAATTCCACTTTATGAGACGTTTTATAAATTAACGCCTTTTAATTTTTTTTTTTTGCTAGTCCTGAGTGATTCAAATGTGATCGGTTAACTCTTTGAGGTAATAATGGTAGAATGAAACACTACATTAGGGGTAAAAACCTAAAGGTTGTGTTGGTGGAGGCACAACTAGACTGTGAGAAATCTGATCACATAAATAAGACCCGAGCCCAACGAGAAATAATTCATACATGCCACCTCAAGCTCTAACAGATACGTGTAGTGTAAGTAAGCACATTCTGTTCTCAAAAATGTCACATGATTCCCACAAGTTTTGCAAATGGGGAGCAAAGTCCCTGCTTAAGCCAGAAGAACCGTAAGCTAGAAGAAGCACAGATGATGATTTATCTCTAGGATCAGAAACCTTCACATGACCCACCACTTTGGAAAAACACCACTGCTTCTAACAGTTACTTCCTTGACTGCTGCTGCCTTCCTGTTATCCAAGCTGGCTCCACTCCCGACTTCTGTCTACAGGCGCACAGATTTCCTGCAAGGAAACCAGAGGCATTCTAGGGACAGGAAATGCCACTCTGCACTAAAAAAATCTGCACAAAAAGCTGTAAATCAAAAATCAAATGATTAAACCACAACTAGATACCAGGAACTCGTTGATTATTATGAAATGAGTTAACTTGCACACTTACCGACCAACGACTGAGGAAGTTGGAACCACAGAGAAAAACCTGACATGTTTATGAGAAGACAAAGATCTAACATAAAAATCAAGGGACTAATTACATACTAGCTGTCCTTTCCTTTTTCAGTAGTTTACATACGCAAATCATGCGAACTGAATAAATGATGGCACCTGTTAGTCTAAACAAAGGCAGGCGTGGGGAACACAATGGAATACAAATGAACAAATCCAAGGTTTTAAATCAAAGAAAGATTCTGAACCACCAACAATTAAAATGTTTATTACAAATGTAATAAAGACAAACGAACATTCAATAAAACAAATTTCACCGCTGTCTCTGCAGCTGTACTGTACTGGCAGACTTACAGGAAATCAAAACTTTAGTATGGCTCGTACCTCAGATTGGGCACTGTTACTGAAATCAGATGTTGAAAAGAAAAAGCAGACAAGGTGTTAAAATGGACAGAGTTAAATGGACTTGGCCACTTGGCGAAAGAGCGTGTTCTTGATGCATGTGCATAGCTGGTTCATCAGGTCTTTAGTCTGACCCTCCACCCAGTGCATCTCAACCAACACATCACTGTCCTCCACCTTCACATTCATCAGGCACTTAAACAGGACGCTGTGGACTGAGCTGGAGCTTGGGGAAATAGCAGAGACGCTGGACCCCTGTTCCTGTGTGCTGGAGGTGTTACAGGGGACATCTGTATCCTTTTCAGAGGGCTGCTTTGTCTTGGATACTTCTGCATTACTGGGAGGATCTGGAAGGTCCTGTGCTGGTGTCGGGTCCACGCTGTCGGCAGTGGGAGTGTCAGGCTCTGGGTCTGCGGGCAGCTCACGAAGCTGTCGGCTTTGTTCGCGGCGTCTCTGACGAGCATGGACCCAGGTGTTCTCCACAGCAGTCAGGAAAAGGCTGAGTTCAGAGTCGCAGGAGGGCACACGGTTGTGCAACACCTGAGGACACAGCACAACACTGTCATACCATGCCTGTAATCTTCTTAACAGTCTTTCCAAAGATATCATCCTTCCCCTAAATCAGTGGGTCTTCCAAGTGAAGCGTAACCAGGGAGTTCGTGATTTTAAAAAAAAAATTTTACTTTAAAATCACAATCCACCATTATCAGTTATTATACTTATTAAGTAGAACTCGAAAAGGTCTCAAGTAGGCCTATGAATAATATAAACCTGGACCTAAAGTGTTCTGTTGATAGAAGGCTCTGTAATATCTGTTAATAATTAAAATATTATTGTACACATTTAAATAAATCTGTACTGAGCCAAAAAACACGCGTGTTTGTGTACCTTCAGGTCTGTCAGAACACTCTCCAACCAATAGGTGACGCTCTCCACATGGCTGGTGTGTGTTTGGCCGATACTGAGGGCTTGAGAGTGCAGTTCTGCTGCAGTGGCTTCTACCACGGTGAAGGTCAGCGGCTTACGTGCCTTCTCCAGCTTAGGCTTCTTGTTTGGCGGAGACTGGCGTGCACACGCACACACACACACACACACACACACACACACACACACACACACACACACGTCAAGTAGACCAAAGCAAAACAATTTTAAGTCAGACAAAAACTGATTGCAGTTATTTATAATTTATAATTCTGACAAATGACCCTCGTTGCTTTTAAATTACTTTAAATAAACGTATGTCGCTAATTGCGGACCTATTTATTTATATTTTCTAATTATTTATGAATTTTTCCAAATAATTTTCCAACAGGTACTTACTGGACACTTTCACTCTGGCATTTGTCAGCCTAATTCTAATAAAGAAGATAAACGCTTTCATGCATGAAAATAAATTAAATACAGTGGATCAGGGGTAGAAATGTAAAATTTTACATAAATATTGGTAGCAAGAAAACTGTAGTTAAATACCTAAAACTGAATCTGAACCATAACTTGTTACAAAATGTTACAGTGAATTTTCTCTGAGATTTTCGCGACAACATTTCCTTATCTGTGTGATACAAATACAGACTACAGCACCACTGCTACTGCTCTGTGGCAGTATAAAATGCAAAAACTATGTATAAAACTATATCATAAAAACTATGATCTACAGCTGTGAGTGAGAGGAAACCAGCAGAGGGCAGCAATGCACAATTAAGGATTTAAAGGTGTGGCTGCTCCTCCTGTCCCTGACCTTTGCTTACAATGGAGTAAATATACCATCACTGTCTGAGATGTGTGTGCACCGTATGTCGAGCGTCTGACATACAGGGACGTGACCAGCGACGTCTGGGCGAGACATTGGATAGGAGGTCTTTAAAAAAAAAAAAAATTTTTTTAAATCCATCCCATGTCACCTCACAGTTATGACAATGAAACTATTAGGGTTGAGCCTTACAGCACAGGGGTCTGAAGATGTGGGTCAAACTATTATACAACACACACACACACACACACACACACACACACACACACACACACACACACACACACACACACACAGAAAGACACACAGGCAGTTGTATTCATGCTTCATAAATGGTTCTAAATCAGGTGTTTAAAGTCCCAGAAACACAAAACCTTTGCTTCAGTTATTTTTCAGTTCTGATTGGACGACGTGTGCATAGTCTTTTTAATTCTTGTTTTTCCTCCGAGGTATTTTGAAAAATGACTGAGTAACATGTTTATTACACCTATACAATACCCACTATTGTATTTCACACACACACACACACACACACACACACACACACACACACACCGATGCTAGTGATGCGTCATGGATGTTTCAGCAAAGCAGGCTACAAATGTTATCCCAAACAGAGAGCAAATCAAGGGGGCATTTCACTACTGTCAATGATACGCTGCATGTATCTACAGTCTAGGATCGAAAGAAATCAGCTCCAGCTGAACTACTGAATATGACCCAGTGTATTTTTATGTCACAAAAAATGTATATCGTTGTATAGATGTATATAGTGAGAGTAAATGCATTCTCCACTCCCCCACAATTTGTCCATCGCAATCATACAGATCTGTTCGTGTTAATACAAAACAATAGTATTTACGCATCTCTGAATAATGAGGTCAGGACACAAGCAGCAATGTGACCCTCATGTTTCTACAAAGCAGATAATGCTTCCATACACATAAACAAACACATGCACATACACATAGCAAGCATTCCGCACAGATCAGGGACAGACTTGCTCACTGCTCACTGAAATACCAGAAAACCCAAACTAGAACAGAAAGAACAAAGCAACGTTCTTCTCTCAGAATCTTCCAGCAGTCGCGTTAGCAGATTGTCCGGCACAGATGAGCAGGAGAGGCGAGAGACATTTGGGGGAGCGTGAAAAACAGAGTGAGTCAGAGTAACTCAGCTTGAGAGAGGACCGTGCCTCATGGGCACTAGTCTGCACTCGAGGAGAACATTTACACTTATGAAAGACAAACAATCATCTGGCTGAGTCAGAGTGCACACATTTAAAGCCAAAACAGAAAACTACCCTGGCGTTTAGTCAACACGGGACACTCATAAGCATACCATCAGGCTATTTCTTTCTTTCACAAGATCCCTCAACTGTGTCATTTGTCTCATCAGCAGCTCAATCTGTCTGACTCCAGAAGAATCTGCACCACAATCTTTGCTTGTATACTCAACAAACCTTTACTGAATTTAAAGGGGTGGTATGTAATATTTAAAAGTGTCTCTAGACCTGCAAAAATGATAGAATTTCAACAAGCAAAACTTTGACTCACAACATTGCCATACAGTTGATCTGTTTATTTTCTTCATTTCAAGCTTCAGTTTACCTTTCTCCAACCTGAAATCGGCGCTGTGCCCTGCGGAAACATAACTGCTCAACTCCGCGCCCCCCCCCCTTTCATTCAAGGGCAACCCGGGAGGCAAATGTAGTCTCAAGAGAGAAGATGGGGTCGGAAATGGAAAGCGTGATCAGTGTTTTCGCTGCAATTCACCCCACAAACAGCAGTGGGTGCTAAAAACAGTCCCTCCAGGATTTTGTGATTTTGCGATCGCAGAAATGAACGCAGAATCAAGAAAAACGCCGCAATATTCCGAGGAGCTCGCAATTTTTCAAAATTACTACAGGTTTTCTGCAGATTTGGGCCAAGATGCGTCATGTGACGTCATCACAACGTCCCCTTTACCAACAAACATCGCCGCGAAAGACAACAATTTTGTGCAATTGCAATTTCACCAATTCAAGTAGTCTTCCACAAAAAAGCATAATTTTTTTTTTTTTTTTTTAAAAAGCCGCAGCAAGATCAAGGATTTTTGGCCACAACAATCACAGAAGCCTCCGTGAAATCCTGTACGGACTGTAAAAAATAACAAACTGCTCCTTTAAAATGGTTAGAGATCCGGTTCCTGTGAGCTGCCCCTCTCCGATTCATTGTGCTCATTGAACAAGCTTGAAATCCCTTGTCTACTTCTATATTTGTAATTGTTCAATTACAAATATAGAAGTAGACAAGGGATTTCAAGCTTTTCATCGTTCTGGCATACCTTTGCACACAGCATGGCCTTGAAATTCAATTCAAGGGGAAAACAGAAGAATCTCACAGACTGCCGTATATTAAGTCAAGTCGAGTCGAGTCAAGAGGCTTTTATTGTCATTTCGACCATATACAGCTGGTACAGTACACACTGAAACGAAACAACGTTCCTCCAGGACCATGGTGCTACATAAAACAACACACTAAACCATGAGACGACACGGAGCTAAATAAGACCTACACATTCTACATAAAGCGCACGTGCAAATGTGTGCAAACAACACAAGACAGTACAGTAACTACTAAACTGGGACAATGGGCACAGTAAGTGACAGTGTAAACCTTAATAGGGGTTATCCACTATTAGTAATGGATTACACTATAAGTAATCCACTGTTTGTTTACAGAAGTGAAGCAAAACGTTTCAGGACATCACTATTTTTTTTTTTTTTTTAATAGTAATTCATTTGTGCAGCAAAGAATGCATCAAACTGCACTTCAATTAACTGCTGCACACAGGCTACAATTTACATTTCGGCATTCAAAGCTTTCCAATTCTACACTGTTAACAACAAAAGTAAACAGATCAGTGCAATAAATATGCAAGAGAATAAATCTGTGTATCATATTCCATGACGAAAGGACATCCCAATTCTTAAAAGGCACTTAAAATGTGGGCAAGCAGGCAGCTCGGCTGAAATCGTTGATTCTGAAACCGAGAGCGCGCAGCATGGCACAGAATCTCCTTACAGCTTAATAACGGATGGAGGACGTGAAGGATTTTCCACCATGTTCAACCCTGGCATCAGCAGCACCCGAAAACAAGTCTGGATCGGTCTCTATGAGTTGGCATGTGCTGCTGATCTGACTCGAAACCAAGAGTGGGACTGGATGACGATGCGCAACCCACGGCTCCGAGAGCGCCCTTTCACACAGCGCCGGCCACGACGGAATTCACTACGCCACAGTGCGATGATTTTATTCGAATTTTATTCAGCTTTAAAAGGTCAATGTAAAATAACTGTGGGAGGAATTCCATTGGGAGAGAGATGGAGTGGGATTAAAGCTCTAGATTCTTGCACGTACCTCTCGACTTCATGCGGAATGATATCAAAGTGTTAACACGGTCCATTAAAACAAAAGGAAAGGGAAAAAAAATAGACATTTCCTGTAGTCTTTTGACTATAATAGTGCAGTTGACTTTTGAATCGGCTTCATCTAGTCAGAGATATGTTCAGACTGATAAGTACATTTAGCCTGCTTTCTTTACCACCTGCCTCATAGTTTTTTTTCCACAGCACTGACTAGTCAACATCCCCACAGCAGCCAGTAAGTAAGCAATAAGTAAGTTGACTAGTCTATGTAATCACTCAATCCTTAAAGGATTTTTATTTTTATTTATTTTTTTTTGTGATCGTTGCGGCCAAAAATGCTCGATTTTGCTGCGGAGTGTTTTGTGCTGAAACCTACCTGGCGAAACTGCAGTTGCACAAAATTGTTTTGCACGCTCTTTCACAGTGATGTCTTTTGTTAAATGAGACCTTTTAGCTGTAATCGTGTTCGACGCACGCGAATCGAAGAGGGCTTTTGGCTGAATGCGCGTTGTGATTACGTCACGACGTGTCTTGGCCCAAATTTGTGAAAGATCTGTAGTAATTCTGAAAAATTGAAAGCTCCTCCAAATATTGTGGAGTTTGCCCGATCTTGCGTTAATTTCTGCGACCGCAGAATCCCGGAGGGACTGTTCGCTGGTAAATAATCTAAAAACACACACCTGTAGTGCACCAGGGGGAGCCATTCTATGCCTACTGGTTACATTCTACAAAGACATTAGTGCCACTGGCAGGTATGAACCAGTCTATCCATCGAACAACACTGCACTAATGCTCTGTATTTTAACAGAAATGATTCCATAAGTTACATGTAAACTGTCCATCACTAATTCAGTCAGTCAACGGGCTTGTGTTAAACCACTGGAACTGTGTACAGTAACGATTAATGACTTGTACACAACACAATGCATTGATATTCTATTGATTGAATTGTACAGCGGACAGTTTCAGTGCATCTCATCCTGTTGTGTCTGCAGGTTTCTAGGCCATATTAAAAAGCTCACTGCTCACAGGCATTAGGATCAATAAAATCGATCAAGTCAGTCAGTGTAGTGCACATGATTCTGGGCAGCTAATGAGACCACACACACACACACACACACACACACACACACACCATTTTCAGCTGTGTAATACTTCCCCCTTTCATTCTTTTCCTCGTTTTTTAAAATATTTCTTTCTTTCTGAACTGACTGTGCTCTGAACAGGAAGAAAGAACAGGAGATCCTTCAAAACGGCTGCTACTCTGGTGGTCCACTCGAAAAAAAAGAAAAAAAAAAAAAATCAGCTATAGCAGCACCTCCTCAGACAAAAAGGTTAAACATATTAATTATTGAAGATACACAGCTGCAGCTGAGTGACGGGGCGATCAGAGGTTAAGCTCAGAGCCTGAAAGCAGGACCGATTTTGACACACACTTCTCCATTCCATCATTGCTCTCAACCTCCTGGAGCACTGCTTCCTCTAATGGCTCACAACCCTGACCTCCGACCTTTCAGCCAACGCCTCTGTCGTAAATCTACCGTTCCAACAGCTCACGTGTTGGATGAGCAGACAGCAAAGCACGTCCACGTCTTCCCTTCCCACATCCCTCACTCCCTCCCTTCCTCTCCCTGTATGTGTGTGTGTGTGTGTGTGTGTGTGTGTGTGTGTGTGTGACAGTCTCTCGCTTTCATCTCTGCGACGGGAGGATCATATGCCATATCCGTGACCCTGCCACACTTTTCATGATTTCACGACTGGATTAAAGACCAGACTGTCCATCAGATTGATCTGGTTTCTTTTGTGGGACTCGGAGGAAGAGGATTACTGCAGAAGTACAAATGTGACAGGCTTTGTGTGTGTGTGTGTGTGTGTGTGTGTGTGTGGGAGGGGGGGGCATGACTATAAATAAATACACACACTTTAATATAAATTTTCATTAAAAGATTACAAACATGTCTAATGTCTAGCAATGATCACTGGTGTGTATGTGTATGTGTAGTAGCTCATGGTGTGATGAGGAGAGGAGTGGAACGCAGACCGAAATGTAGGCCAATGTTTCTGCTCAAGTGCCCTCCACAAAGAAGTTGTGAAAGACTGGAAGCATTCCACCTCCCACCCCTTTCACTATGCCTTACACTCCTCTCTCACTCACTCGCTCTCTCTCTATCGCTTCTTCTCACTACAAGAGCATGGCTTTACAGCACAGCCCTGCTGCCCTGGAGACGGTTGCCAGGCTACGATGGCTGGGGAAGAGAGCCGGGCTGCAGGGAGCAGTCAGTGTGTGTGTAATGGAATGGACCGTGTTTGCATTATTAACGCAGGCACTGATCTGGAGCTGCATAAATATTCTGCCCCGAACTGAACAGACATACGCACACACACACACACACACACACACACGTACACACGCACAAGCACACAGAGACAAAACTCCCAAGTAGCTTAGTAGGTCACAGCAGGACCTTTTCCACAAAGTCACAGAAGGTAGAGCACAGAACTGAAACTTACTGGCATCGTCACATCCTCATAGAAGCTCCAGGCCAGAGCCCAGCGCATGGTGCGCCCCTGACAGAACTCAGTGTGTGTTACTTTGGGGACCTGTTCAGACAAAAGATGAAATAACAAGAGCTGCGATCAACAGCAGAACAGAAAGGATTCTTCGAAAGGACACATTATTAGACATTTTATTTTAAACCATTCATCACAATCAATGTAGAATAAAAACGGGTGTTCTTAATGCCCAAGAAACTACCAAAATTGCTTCGAAACATCTCTTTATCCTCATAAAAATGCCAGGATAATTGAACATGTACATTAACCACAGCCCCATGTCCTCCAGCCATCTCTCATAGCTAGTCACCTAGCTAACTGCTAGCAAACTAACCTACATTTCACAGACACAAACAACTTCGGTATCCGAGTCTTCATTCGTCATATTTCAGCAAATTATACAGGCAATAGCCAAACCTGCCAAAATACACCATAATAATCACAATCGCTATCATCAACGACGGCTAGTTTAGTGCACATGTTTTTGTGGTTGAGGACACGTTCAAACCTTGCGTTGACAGCCGTCTCAGACGAACCAGTCACAAACGGGCCGCGCTACGTACAAGTGTGAACGAGACCTAATGCATCCGGAGACACGCCGTGATCCTGCTCATCGAACCACTTTCTGAATATGTGTAGTGTGAACACTAATGTGTCCTCGTCAACACTGAGGCGACATCTTTGTAAGTGCAGCACGGGTCTAGTCATGAAATGTGATTACTAAGACCACAAAGTGGTCTCTAGAGTTGCATTCATACTTACTTAACCTTTTATTGTCCCCCTTGGGGGCAGTTTGTTTTGCAGCAATGGAATACACCACATACAAAGACAAACAAATGCAAATACGCCAATGTTACATTAAACATATAATAAATATTGAAAGGAAGGATCACAAGAACCATCACAACAACCTAGAAAACTACCTTTCATTACCGGAGCGTCTCTCGGCTCTTAATCCTGCCTGAATTTGTCATGTCAGTCATTTTTTTTTACAGACTGTGCATTTCTGCGTAAGGAAAGATTATGACAAAACTTTGAAAATGGAATTTTTTAGCGTGATGACCATGCATACATTGTGAAGACACGCCCATCTCTGTGATTTCTAGAGAGGTTGTTTATCCTGTGAGGTTCAATACTGATTACTACAGATATCCTCTGGTAACATTACTTAAGAGACATAGGTCAGGATGGCTAAGTGGTCTAAGGCTCCAGACCCAAGATTCAGACTTCTTCCCTGGCGAAAGGAGGATTCTGGTCTCCAAATAGAGGTGCGGGTTCAGATCCCAATTCCGAGGGGCAGTGGTAGCTCAGTGATTAAGATAATGGACTACTGATTGAAAGGTCATGAGTTCAAGTCCCAGAACTGCCAAGCTACCACTACTGGGCCCTTGAGCAAGGCCCTTAACCCTCAATTGCTCAGTTGTATAAATGAGATCAATGAAAGTCGCTCTGGATAAGGGCATCTGCCAAATGCTGTAAATGTAAATACGTCAACAACAACAAAAAAAAATCTTATCCTGAATAGTACTTAAGAAGGGTGTTACTATGATGGCGCTAAATGTTTCGGGGTACAGTGCCATCATATAAATTTGCGTATTGGATTTTATTTGGAAAAAAAGAGAGAGGAAAAAAGGTGTGGAATGGATTATGCATTTCAGTTTTGAAATGATTTTACTGAAAAGTTTATATTAAACGGACAAACGTGAATTTAGGGCCGTGTCAACCCAGCTCCAATCTATATAATCAGAATCAGCCACCCAAGAGGAGATTTAAGAACTATACTTAAACCTGCTTGGAATACAAATAACTTTAAATCTCTGGAAAGAAAATTCCAGTCAAACAGTAAGGTGGTTTTTCCACACTGGGCACGTTTGCTGGGGTCCAAACCGGAGTGCGATTGTTCCTGGCGCCTCCTGCAGCGTTGGTGGACCTCTTCCGTGTCCCATGACGTTCCCCTGCCACTCATGGTACACGTGTGTTGTGGAAACTAATGATGTCGTCATCGGCTAAAACAACATGCGCAGGTTACTTCATTTCCACGGTGCGCTTCCCGGTCCGCACGACAGCCTTCACATTACCGATTTTCCATGCAAACCGTGCTCTGTTTCAGATTAAACTACCAGTGTGAAAGCCCCCTAATTCAAAACGCAACAAACCATACGCTAATCTCTCATATCCCCCTCAAGAGACCTAAAGGCAGCCTGCAATTTCCTAACCGCCTGCAGACGGCACGTGAGAACTGAAAGTAGCAGATGCGTGGCGCGTTCAGGGAGCCTGTAGGTCATCGATCAAATCCTTTCCACCTGAGGAGAGTCTGTGGCCGGGTGTGAAACGATGCACTTCTACACGTTCATCATGGATCACGGCGGTGTGTACAGAACTGGACAGGAACAGCCTTGTTATAATCCAACACACCATTCTAATTTCACACTGACTTCACCCCACTACGTAAAGCAGATTATGAAAACAGGACGTAGTTAGACTACTAAGTGACCCCTAAACGCGAAGGCCGTTTAAACCAAAGATCAAAGCAAAAAGAAGAAGAACAGGAAATGGGCAAAAGAAAGTGAGGGCGTCTCATTAGCATATTAATTAGAGCCCCATTAGTTGGCTACGGGGCAGATTGGAGGTATCAGGCTCGAGTGCTGGAACACGGCCAAGTGCACCATCGCTCTGATGAGAGGTGACAGCACTCTGACACCACCAGATGAAGAGAGGAGAGAAGACCGACACCAGCCTAATAACCTGTAAACGCGGAGAACAGCTTGCGGTCACAGCTATTAGAGGATCCTCCTCTCGCACAAAGCCAAGCCGGGGGCTTATTTGTTCATGGAGGAGGGGACGGCATCTAATGACTGCTAATGAACTAATGAAATCCAGCTCATCATAGCTCTGTTACACGGGGCATTTTTGGGGCCACTTGAGGAAAGCTGATTTAGATCAATTAACCTGCAGATTCTTCCAGCGCTTTACTCGTTCAATCTGGAGAGGATTAATAAAAAATAAAAAAATTTTTAAAAAATGCAGCACACACTCGTACACATGCGAACACAGGCGGCACGACTCACCCCTTGTTTTCTCAGCTCCTCCTTCAAGGGTGTCAGACTACACTTTTTCCCCAGCATGCAGCTGTACCATCTGCAAAAGACAAAGACGGCGGCTGTGTTTACACGCACAGGTATTTGTTATTCCAAATCGATTATTCCAGTTGTAGATTCCGAATGAAATGTTTACATGTACCCTAAACTCAGCACTCTGCCAAAAATCATCACGTGTAAGCATGTGGATGGCAAGTGAAGCTGCACTCTTCTACTATAATCTGATGAAAATGTAAATCGTAGCATGGTACAATGGTGATTAATGATAAGGGCGAAGTGATAATGTTTTAAACTGGTTTATAGAGAAATGTTTCAAAATTGTAAAATGTATTCCTATAGTCAAGGCATTTGTTAACTATTGTAATGATTGTTAGGACAAAATGTGCTTCATACATTTTGAATCTGAAGGCATTTTCATTGGAATAATTATTTTAGGGGCAGCACAATGGCAGAGCGAGTCATGCTGCCGCCTTACAATCCCAGGTTCCCTGGTTTTGATCCTGAGCTCAGGTTACTGCCTGTGCAGAGTTTTGCATGTGTCCATGTGGATTTTACGTCCCACCTCCCAAAACCATGACATAGTTGGACTGGGTACTCTAAATTGCCCCTAGGTATGAATGTGTGTGTGTGCATGGTGCCCTGCAATGGAATGGTGTCCCATCCAGGGTGTATTCCCACCTCGTGTTCCTGGGATAGGCTCTGGTTCTACCATGAGCCTGACCAGGATAAATCGGTTATTGAAGATGAATGAATGAACGAACGATCATTTTAATGGCACAAGTGACAAATAAAGCTACTCAACTGTAATTGATTTAAGAGCTCTTAGAACAAAGACAGACATAAAAACCTGTTTTTTTTGGCACTATATGGCCAAATGTTTGTAGTCACCTGACCGTCACACCCATATGTGGGTTTTCCCCAAACTGTTGCCACAAAGTTGGAAGTTGGAATTGTGTAAAATGTCTTTATATGCTGTAACATTACAATTTCCCTTCCCTGGAACTATGGGGCCCAAACATGTTCCACCACTTGTACAAAGCGACGTCCATGAAGACATGATTTGCTGAAGGTTGGTTTTATCGAATGAGTGACCTGCACAGAACCCTGACCTCAACCCCAGTGAACACCTTTGCGATGAACTGGAACTCTGACTGAATCCCAACCTGACATCAGTACCTAACCTCACTAATGCTCTTGTGGTTGAATGGGCCACACTCCAAAATCCAGTGAAAAGCTTTCCCAGAAAAATGGAGGTTATTATAACAGCAAAGGGGGGCTAAATTTGGAATGAGATGTTCACCAAGCACATATGGGTGTTTGCGTGTTCAGAAACCTCTGGCCATATACTGATATTCAGTATTAGTAACTCCTGAATAATATAAACTGAACAATGATGTTCCTGGAAATCTCGCCCACATCCAGTCAACTTAAACTGCAACAAACGTTCTTTCTTCAAAGGACCTGATTTTTGCGATGGGTTTTGTATGACTCGGTTGGGCATTGTGTTTGATCCCAACTTAAACTCTAGAGCTGGGCGAGGACAGGAGAAAACAGCTTGCGTCATACCCAACCGGGCCCAGGACTTTGAAGTCACGCAGCAGAGGAAGAAAAATCGATGCTTATCCTCCACAGTAAAAATCTGAGCCTTCATCAGCCATCAATGGACTCAAAAACACAGTAGAAGGAAAAATCTATGTGTAACTGACTAGTACATGCGGAGCTTAACAACTGAAGCCCTCGAGGACCAAATAATCCATTCGAACAATTGCCATCAAAGAGTGCATCCATCAGTTTAAGAGGAGAGTAACAGTGGGAAACGAGGCTGGCACGGTGTCTAGTCGGAGTCCTACTGAGGGCCAACCCCCAACTCTTCAGGGGATACCCAAGGCAGGGAAGCCTGCAGGCCTACAGAATCCATTTCATTTTTTCGACATAAAATATTAAAGAATCTTAATATCCACAGATGTTCTTCATGCCGTTGAGAACCCACCGGCACATAACAGGCTAAACTGATTGCAGATTAACATGAAACTGAATAGGAAGAAAAAAAAGAAGAAAAAACACATTTACTACATGCTCACCCTTTAACTCATTCTAAGGAGGAAGCAATTAAAATGTCAATAATAAGAAGCTCTTGGCAATTTGTGAAATTAGATCTATATTTTGGGGTTGTGGGGGGGGGGAGGGAGAGAGAGAGAGAGAGAGAGAGAGAGAGAGAGAGAGAGAGAGAGGGAGAGAAGACTGGGTCTAATTGCAGATCTATGGATTAGAAAGGAAGCGCAATCTGTGTCTGGCTGGGTGTCTGGCAGAAAGTCTACAGACACCTGCCAGCAACCAATCCCCCCCCCCCCCACACACACACACACATATACATGTGCACATGCACAGACACTTTACACTGACAGCCTTCTGGTCTTGAGGAGACGGACGCACTCAGAACACACATCCCTTTGCTACCAACAGTGTGCTGGTTCTCTTGGAGCACAAAAACACTGCTGGTCTGAAACCAAGAACATAACCCTAGGTGCTTGGAGTCTCCATCATTATGTCACCATGACAACAACTCAAGTGAGTGACTGTTATTAAAATAAGATGTGAATACTTTTTATTTTATTTTATTTTTTAAGATCATTGTCGAAAAATAAGCAAGACCGAATATTTTTCAGTGTTCTGAGGTGGAAACAACCATTTTTCTTGCAAATCTTCTTTCCTAATGCAAATATTAATGCCATGCTTTCTTTAAGCAGATACATTCCGGGGTGTAATCATCTAAAAGCAGCAAAATATGTAACGGTCATGTTCCATGTGAACATTTGACATGGAGGATAAAGCATCTTCTCAAAACCAGAGGTAAAACGATCCATGGTTATTATTTTTATGAAACTCACATATGGTGTGATTCATGTTAGAAAACGACAAAATTAGCTTTACTTGCAATTGCAAACGATCTAAATTGCAAAAAAAACAAAAAAAAAAACAAAACAAAACTGTACACAATAAAAATTTTAAAAAAAACCACATCTGTCATTTTGCGTGTAATCATTCTCTACAGTCAGCAGATGTGCCCTGCATCGACACTTAAGAGGTAACCGAGCGTTCCTGTGGAAGCACCCATTTACACCGCATCATATTAGTGAAATGTATCACAAAGCAGAGAAATCTGCAGTACAGCCCTCTGTCACACAAAACACACGAATACACACCCGGGCGCGCACACACCCCCGCACGTGCGCGCACGCTCCGCTCCCCTGGGGTTTCCAGGTGTGGCTTTGTTAATCAGGTCTAATGTGCACTGCCATGCACACACATCTGCTCCCATCGGAGAAGCCGGATGCTGCATGGGTAATCGTTTGCTTTTTCTGCCAATTAATTAAACAAACTCTGGTTGACAGTTCCATCTCTGCCTCCATCTGCTGTGCCCCTTCATCAGGACAGCTCCTTCCCCTCTGCACCTCCACAGGAGCTGGGGATAACCCTCCGTACCATGCACTGCATAATGGAAAAGACTAAGAGACGGTTAAATGCGAGCTTTTGTTTTTTTTCTGAATTTAAGTCAGTCATTCCCATTGTTGCACCCTGCTTTCCTCCGGTACATGCGAAGCCAAACACTTTTTTTTTTTTTTTTTTTTTTTCTATTACCGTCCACTGAGCATTGTTGAGCAGCTCAACACGTTTAGACATGTATACCAATTACTCGACTCTGGCAAGTACATCGCAATCAAAACACGGCCAAAATCACTCCCTGAGACCTCATGCTGAAGTGGCACTGGGATTCGAAGATGGGTCTAATGTTTTTCCATTAGACAGTGTGGTACACATTCCACCCAAAACCCACCCATGTACCCAAGCTGAGTTTAGTTACCCATCTTGCCCAGGTACCATGTGATCTGAGCCAGGATATACGAGTGGAGCTAAAAATAAATGCGGGCAAACGGACTGGTTCTCAAGTCGCTTTTCTGCCGGACAGCATTCTAGTGTAATAATGTAGAGCCAACATGTCTTTCTCTTTTCAAATGTTCTATTTCTGGGAGCTTTGGAGCAATATCACAACTGTATCATATAATCTACCGATGTTTTTATTTATTTATCTTCAGCAAGTGTTCTTGTCCCTGCTATTAAACTCATTTTTACATTTCTTAGCCATGGTCTATGTACAATCTGCTGTCCTCAAACCCCAAATGGCATTCTAATCACTAAAGTAGTGTGCGTTCCACATTTTTTTCGCCATTTTCTGTTTTTAAACCCAAGAAGAAAGTATTGGCACCCTCGGCTGTACGCGTGCATGCTCACTACTATAAGCCTGTAGTGTCGCGGTCTGAAAAGTATCGCACATTTTAACATCAAAAACGTGACGGAGGCGATTACATATCGGGTATCCGATCAGTCGATTACTAGTCACCGCCCTACGTAAAATTATACGATGGAAAACTGACACAATGCTTGACCATGGTATGTATAGTTACATATTATGTGCAGTAACTGTACTACATGTGTGCCACTATATAGTTTGTGTTTGTGTGTGTGTGTGTGTGTGCGCGTGTATCAAAACCTGAGCCTCCTCTTAAGCTGCACACTGTCATGGATAATCCTTTTCACGAACTCCAGCTCGCCCCCCTCAGCCATGATTTCGGTCACTCCCCCCGTGTTGATGGAGCTGGGCGGGGGTCTGCGCGAGTTCCTTGAGTTGACTCCCTGATGGAGTAAACGAAACACGAGCCACACAACAATAGACCGGCCATTATAAGCAGCGGATACAGAACGAGGATTATACAGACGCTTCTATTAGATTGATAGAGACTGATGAAATTCGACATGTAGATTCGTGTGAATTCAACATACACAGCTGTTTTTCATGTCTGTGACGGAGAAAACGCCGTGTTACCTTTGCCTCTAACTGGTTAGCGAAGAAAGGAGGATTGCACATGCAGAAATCGTACACTATCGACTCCTCCTTTAGTGCATCCATTAGCAAGGTCTTTTGGGGCACCTTGACCACTGCAACACACACACACACACACACACACAAACACACACACACACACACACACACAGAGGATTGCTCAAATACCACACAAAATCAGAGTCAGCATGAAACCTTCATCAGTGAATGAACAGACTCGTACCTTTTATCAGGTCTGCCATATTGTTTTGTTCAACATTTTTCGTGGCGTAATTATAGCAGATGTCATCCACTTCTGTTGCAAGAAAGTACCAGCCATTCATTGAGGCTCCCAACAGGGGGTAGATACAGGAGGCCCCCGTACCTGCACACACACACACACACACACACACACACACACACACACACACACACACACACACACACACAGAGAGAGAGAGTGAGAGAGTGAGAGAGAGGGAAGACAAAGAACTCACATGCTGTTCCACCCCAAATCTGCCATCTCCATATTATTTCATTACACACATGATTGCAATTGAAGAAGAGCACAATGTACTGGAACCCCATTATTGATGAAATAGCCAGCAGCTCAATTTCCTCGATACACACTGTTTTCAGTATATTCATGCGTTATTTTAGTAAACAGGAGCAAAGAAAAATAGTTAAAAACGTTACGCATGAAACCAACTGCACCAGAGAAGTATTGCAAATGAAACTGTGTAAAAAAAAAAAAAAAATTAAATTTTGTAGCTTTCATCTCGAAACGTTCGATCTGAAAGGAGTTCCGATATGTGGATGTGTGAGGAGACGCGTGCAAGTCGGTTAGCACAAGGAAGTCTGTTAACACGATGACCTGGACTGACAGACGCCCCACCAAAATGACAGATCAGGTCTCTAATGCAATAATGCGCGGCAGGCCAGCCCTACTCATCCATTATTTACCCACCCACGTCTGCTACTCTCAGACAAAAAGAAGGGTTCTGAAGCCAGCGTTAAACAGATACGCCAGGCCAATTCATCATGTGTGTGCGACGGTAAATCCACACGTGAAGCCACATGAATAACTCAATAACATCACCTCAATTTAATAACAGGCTCACTGAGAAACTGGGGTAGGAAAAACAAACAGATGGACAGCTGTGTAAGGATTTCATCGGCTCCCCTCAGAAACAAAGAGCACACAAAAGCAGAGCAGAGACAAGGACGTCCTAGTGGCCATGCGAAGATCCACCGAGCGAGGGAGGGGAACGGTTTGGAGGAGTTTTATCTTGTCTAGAATTCACCACCTGACATCTGCCTATTAGTAAACCTATTGGCACTGCTGCCACAGTCTGAGAACCAGGGCTTTTCACCCAGCATGTGACAAACCGCTCACTGCTCTGTCTCTCTCCATCTGTTTGCTGTATGAAAAGTCAGAATTCTACTGCTTAGACTAGCTCTCACAAGGCTAAAAAAAAAAAAAAAATGCTTGTGTGTCTTGCACAGAAATGACTTCAGAGTCAAAGTGCTTGTCAAATGCTCAGGTATTTTAATGCGCATGAGCGCTAACACATGAAAGCAACACTGACTAATGGCTTACATGATATGATAGCTTAATGCTACGTGGCTTGCTAGAGAAATTACATTACGTGATGCTAGCTAGCTTTCTTGTGATCTCAGATACTAGTTTACACAATTGAATAGTTGATATTAGCTAACCTAATATTAGCTAGCTGTCTAGCAACCTTGGCTTCCGGTTTATACAATATATGCCTAAATGTTGCTAGCACACCTATTTAATCCTAACAGTAATCCTAATGTTAGCTGGCTTGTTAGCAATCTTAGCTACTGCTTCATACCTTATAATAATTAGCCAAATGGTCGCTAAATT
Organism: Cranoglanis bouderius; assembly: GCA_023630585.1. Classification (NCBI taxonomy): domain Eukaryota; kingdom Metazoa; phylum Chordata; class Actinopteri; order Siluriformes; family Cranoglanididae; genus Cranoglanis; species Cranoglanis bouderius. The sequence continues at coordinate 5,312,266 of CM042548.1, read as the reverse complement.
TCTATCAATCTGAGCTACTGCTTTAAGCATTACGACAATTAGCTTAATGATCGCTAGCTTTCCAGTGACTTTGACTACTGCTTCAAACATGATCATAATTAGCCTACTGTTAGCCAGTTTGTCCTTTATACAATACAACGGATAACCTAAACTTGAACGCAAACCTAGTTAATAGTTAGTTTTAATGTTTGACATAGCTACTTATGTTTGGCATAACGACTTAACGTTTGAACTTTAGAATAATTAGCCCAACGTTAACTAGCCTGCTAGCTTCTTTGGCCACTGGTTCAAACAATATATTAGTTATAATAGGCTACAAACAAAACAGTTGGACTAACGTTAGATTATCTTTAGTGGTTTAAGGGCTTTTAAGTGTGAAACTAGCTAAATTATTTATCCAGTGCTATTTTCACCTGGGTGCAAATAAACACTCCATGATTGTAAACCCGTTGGCTACATATTAAAAATAGAAATAAAAAAAAATATATTGAAATGCACGTTACATTAAATATTATTTAAAAGCAAGCCGTATATAATCAATAAGCAAGCTTGTTTTTATCATGGGTAACATGCTTCTGTTCTGCCAGTCTACCAAGTTATTTAACTTACAATTACAAGACAAAAAGATGATGATGTAGGTAAACAGCTTGTGATAATTCACTACTACCAGAATTGGCTGCAAAATTCCCCTGTTCGATGTTTCGTGGGTGTCATTGTGCCGTCAGTGTCACATCGCCTGTACAACGAATAGAGAACTGAGGCCTCCTGTTTTTAAAGCCTAGTGTGCTGCTGGGAGCTGAGAACCGGGGATGTGGTACTGCATTAAAGAACTTGCGTGTACCAATATCGATGCCCCTGCGTGGACTGCCCTGCCCTCCGGTCAGATCCTCCACCCAGTGGATGTAGTTGAGGCGCAGTGGGACGGTGGGGATGAGCCGCTCCAAAGGAATCTCAATACTCAGGCCAAAGTCTTCCTTCAGCAGTGTGCACGTGAGAGCACGCACCGCCTCGGGGTCCTTAAAATTCAGCCTGCAGGACAGTGAAAAGGGTGAGAAGAAAGTGAAGAAAGAGACAGAGAGAGAAAGAAAAGGTGACAGAGAGATACAGAGAGAACAAAAAAAAAAAAAAAAAAAAAAAGCCATAAGTCATATTGTATTATATGGATTAGGAGTGGGAATTTCTAGGGATTTTAGACAACAGCGAGGTGCCACAATACACATCATGATGCAGCTCGATTTCAGATATTTTTTCCTCCAGTATGACTAATTGCTGCTATTAAAAATATATTTATTTTTTTATCCATCACAAAAAAAAAAACAAAAAAAAACCACACTAGGCTTTATGTCCATATGGGCTTTCAGAATGAATTTCAAGTTCAAGTTCAGTTTATTTGTATAGCGCTTTTAACAATGGACATTGTCCCAAAGCAGCTTTACAGAAATATATAAATTCAGGACATAGATTTTAAATGTATGAATTTATCCCCAACGAGCAAGCCAGAGGCGACGGTGGCAAGGAAAAACTCCCTGAGACGACATGAGGAAGAAACCTTGAGAGGAACCAGACTCAAAAGGGAACCCATCCTCATCTGGGTGACACCGGATAGTGCGATTATAAATAAATAAATCCCTTCTATAAATGTACCGATACTACATGGTCAGATAGCAGTTGTGTAACCAGGAAAATCCATTACAGTTTTTATATGAAGTCTGTTTCACTATAGAAATATTGAAAAAAATAAATAATCCAGACAAACGTTTAAGATCTTTTATTTGCCTGTAGTCTTTTGCCTATAACTTTTTAGCCTAAAGACCCTTGAGTCACTTGGCATACAAAAAGGCTCTGATTAAATGCATATAATTTATGGACACACTTTACAATTGTGCACAGTATTACATAATAGGTTTCGAAAATGTGTAAGATGTGTCAAAAATTCTAAGTATGTATCAATTTCTTAACCGTCAGGCCCCTACAAAGCTGCATCAGACACACTCGCTTTTGCTGCCAATACTGCTACTATACTTATCGCTGCTTACACTACAAAATAGTTTACAGCCCATGTCCTGTGTATTTATTGTAATGTGTATCTATTGTTCTGTTCTATGTATTTATTGTCCTACACACTTCTCACACTGTTGTGTATTTGCACTTTATGTAGTCTTGCATACTGCTCTGTGTTGCACCATGGCCCTAAGAAACGGCATTTCGTTTCAATGTATACAAGCTATATAGAGGAATGATAATAAAAACCCACTTGACTTGACTATTGAATTCACTCTTTCTCTGGCTCTCTCTCTCTCAAATAATGTTATGTTAGGCATATGGCACACTAAAGACAGCCTAAAATGCCCTTGTGTCATACCCTATGTATTTTTAGTGAACAGGAATCCTTTTGGGATTTGAGTCATCTGTGTGAACATGAGTTTAGATAGTTAATGTTTACATGGATCCCAGGTGACCTAGGAAATTCAGACTCGAGCTAAATATCAATAACAAGAAACCATTACTGTGAAGTAGCTTGGATTTAAGGTGATGAAACACTGTGGCGCTTCTAATGTTACTTCGGTCTGTGAGAAAGAAATATAGCGCGTTAGTAAAACACGCAGAAAAGCGGCTTTCAGCTCGCTAGTGCTGACCACTCTGAGGTCCACACTGACGGAGAGACACGACAGAGCCGCCCGCGTCTCTCCATCTGTACTGGCTCCCTGATGGCGCGTGCATCGTCGACACCAGAAACTCCCCAGTTTACCTGCACCGATCCACTCCTAATGCATTCTGCAGCACAGAGAGCACATGTGGAGCGGAAAGAGAAAGATAGGTGTAATTAAGGCGCCTCCATTCACACCTCCCAATATGTAATTAGACGCTTCCTTGTGAGGAGGGGAGTCTGGCACCTCTTGAAAGAAGGGGTTTTGCATGTGTGTGTTTTGTGTGCGTCTCAGCACGAGAGCTTAGAATCGAGTCTTGGCACGTGAAACGCCGCGGTGTTGTCGAGTCGTCAGCCTGCAATGCGTTCTTAAAAACACCTGCAGTGAGCTGCTAACCACCACAGTTGTTGACTCAACGAAGCTAGAGCTGCACAATATGAACTAAATACTACACTAATACACACACACTTCAACGTGAACCCTTCAACGTGACACAGCATCGTATGATTGCCGGGACTCATCAAAACGGCAATAGAAACACATTGAGTGATTTGTTACGAGCATTTGCACATGACCATTTTCTGTGCAAAGGCTAATATCACAAAAATGATTTAGAAACTATATACTGTGCAGCGCCAACTGAACGTATGCGACAACCTTGGGTTTGGAGCAGACGTTGGAGGTCCATTTTACAGATGAGAAAACATCCATGGTAAGACGAAGAACATAGGAAGAACATAGGCGGTATTAGTGTGAAGCAACTAAAACCCCATTTTTCACAAAAGCAGAGCCATTCGTAATAACGTATTATCTTGGGTCAACATCTTGAACACATGATTTCATTTCACGGTGGCACAGCAGGGAGTGTTGCTGCATCACAGCTCAATAGGACAAGCGATCGGTGTATAAATCACAGTTATGCGAGTGTCTTTAAAGTGTACGCATGGTCGTCACACTAAATATTCCACGTGTACTACATACTGTACACCTCATATTAATGCAAACTTATTATTTTGAACGTTATTATAAGCACTCCTCGTAAGGCTTGTGGTCGTGCTATTCATTAGTAGGTCAAATGCTCATAACATGTATGTAGGCTTTACCAGAGCTAGAGACTCAAAAATGTACCTAAAGCCTCCGGGATTGTCGCTTCTCTGACATGTCCTTTCACATACGCTGTCTATATTTCACTGTTCTGCACTGTATATTTGGTTTTCAGCTTGGTTTCGGGGCACAAAAGAGCGCTTCCGAGAGTGTCTTCGTGCTGAAGAGAAACCGCAAAACCTCTTTCCCCCTAGAGGACGTGTATATTCATGTTTTTAAAAGGCTTTAAAGGACAAAGCTCACAGAGATGGACAGACAAATATGAAAGTGCCTGTGAAGAACAGACTAAAAATATTTTTTAAAAATTAACTTTAGTCCCTCTTAACTCCATCAAGTGCACTACTGGCTCAAAAAATAAATAAAAAGTTATTTTTAACAGGAGCTTGGAAAATAATGGTCGGTGAAATGACAATATGATATCCATATTTCAATAAATATTTGGTATTTGGACTGGTATTATATAGCTATTCATGATTCCCTCCACCTTGATAAAATCCCCAGTTCTGGCTGAAGAAAGCAGTGCTGCCACCACCATGCTGCACCGTGGGTACGGCGTTCTTTTGGTGATGTGCTTTTTTTTTTTTTTTTTGCACCAAACATACCTTTTGAAATTATGTAATTATTATATGATTATGTTTTTTTGTGAGAAAGCGTTTCCGTCTCCCCCTTAGCCCAGAATACGAGAGATTGTGACAGCCGGTCTTTATTTGGAGTTAATCGGAATGATTTCATTGATTGCTGTATGATGATTACTTTTGAACATGAGATTGAATGTGATTGGTTCATTCTGAACACAGCCACACCCCCAATTGTAAAAGGGTGTGCACACTTATGCAACAAGATTATTGTAACTTTTTTTTTTATTTTCCCTGTTTTTTCACGTCATTTTTCTAGGTTGTAATTTCACATTGAGGGTGGGGAAAAGTTCTGACATGATTTATCTTGGTTTCATTATTTTTTTTACATCACAAAAACCTGCCATTTTAACAGGGGTGTATAGACTTTTTTTTATAGCCATTGTATTTTCTATATTATATTGCTAAATACTATATTGTTTGTAAAGACGGCATATACAGTTTATTATTTAATTGGAATTTTAACATATTTCATACAAGATTGTACATATAATTGTCAGTTGGACCAATTAATTACTTAGTTGCACATCCCCTACAACTAAAAACTAAACATTCTGATCATGAAAATGATTTCAAGTATTTTATACATATGATTATTTTGAAGTACTACATATAGATTGTTTATAAAGCATAATGTAATTAAGCTAAATATGATTAAGGTAAAGGAAGTCGTCAGCCCACAGTGCATGTGTTGCACTGTTCAGTGGGGTAATGATCATGTAATTCTTTGAACAGCAGCTTAACATTTCACTAGAAATAACTTAAAACATGTGCAACAGCATTCTGCAAAAACCTCTAGCTCTTCTGAAGAGAAACAGCAAGAAGCTAACATCTGCTATATCTGAATATTGATTTTTACTTCTCCTTCTCCTCTAAAAGAGTCTATAGCCTGCTCTGCATCAATGAAAACACCAGCTATGAAGAGGAAGGTCATGTTCGTTAGCGCCCCAGAATTCATTGCGGTCAGTGGGCTGCAGTGTTGTAATGCAGTGTGGATAAGCACAGTCTGCCTGTGTCAGTGCACATGCGTGAGTAAAGATTTCTCTGGCAATACGAGGCATTTTTAAAGCATTACATTTGAACACATTCTTTAGCTGATTTCAGTGAATAAATAGCAATTCGTTCTAAAATGACAACCACATTAACTCTAATTAACCCAGCATTTTAACCAAGTCTATTAATCCATTAACGTGACCTTCAGGTTGACAGTTATATTAAATATGAATCTGGTTGTAACAGATGGTTTCCATGGTTACGGATTAATTGGGTCACCTATATTGATGAGAAAATTGGGGGGAGAAAAGTCAATATAATGAAACAGTCAAAAAAAAAAAAAAAACATGAGAAAATGGGAAACTAAAGAAGACAAAGAACTGCCTTCTGAATCGATTTGGTTTGGACTTGTATGAATCTTTTAATAAGATATTATTAACACTTAGTGTTTTTGTACTACTACAGGATTTGTTTGTGGTGCAGCACCTCTTGATTGTTCACTATTGTTTTTTGTTGATTTGTTCATTTGGTCTATGGGCCCTGTTTGTCATATGTGGATTACTAAGCAAAACTTTCATGCTCTCAGTCTGCTATTGTGAGTCCTTGAATTAAAACTGTATCCATGCTTGGTTTGATGTGTGCTCTTCTCTAAAGAAAACGCAAAGAATAATAAACCGCACAAGCGGGTTACAGCTAAGTTCAGGTAACTGGAGTTCATTTAATCAAGAACGCAAGAGATCTAGGTTTTGCCTTTAGGTACTTAACAACAAATCACAACTTTTCCCCAGAGGCAGTCAGCAAACTTGCAAGAGTATCACATTTACTCGTCCCTACTTCAAACAACACTCATATACTTTTCAAGGGCAGTGGTAGCTCGGTGGTTAAGAAGTTGGGCTACTGATCGGAAGGTCATGAGTTCAAATGCCAGCACCGCCAAGCTGCCACTATTGGCCACTTGAGCAAGGCCCTTAACCCTCAACTGCTCCCTGGGCTGCCCACTGCCCACTCTGGGTGTGTTCATGGTGTGTAGTGTGTGTGCGCTCTCACAACTTCTAATGTGTGTGCACTAACTTGGATGGGTTAAATGCAGAGGACAAATTCCAAGTATGGGTTACCATACATTGGCCTTCACATGTCACTTTGACTTTAAAAGAAAAGATGCTGTAAACTAGTTTTCAGTACAGTGACCATATCCTGTACTAAAAAGCTCAAGGAGTCACAGTGTTCGTTTGTTCTCCCTTCAGAAACCGGTGTTCATATCTGTGCACACGCACAGAACTGCTAAGAGACAATGGCTGCATCGCATACTGTGACGGCACCTAGCTACTGAATTCGACTCAGTACCTGCTGCATGGCCGTTGATGCAGTACGTACTGATCAGTATAAGTGGTAAACATGAATACCAGAGCCATATCACCCTGCAGTTCTCGACTGGGTTCCCACTGAATCTAAGCAGGATTGAGCCTGGCCAGTACCTGGATGGGAGACCTCCTGGGGGGGAAAACTAAGGTTGCTGCTGGAAGTGATATTAGGGAGGCCAGTAGGTGGTGCTCTCCCTGTGGTCTGTGTGGGTCCTAATGCCCCAGTATAGTGATGGGGCCACTAGAATGTAAAAGAGCACCGTCTTTCTTATGAGACCTTAAACCGAGGTCCTGACTCTCTGTGGTCATTAAAAAACCCGGGTCACTTCTTGTAAAGAGTAGGGGGTATCGCTCTGGTGAAATTGCCACATTGGCCCTTGTCTATCATGGCCCCATAATAATCTCCATCCCTGAATTGGCTATATCTCTCCTCTCCACCAATAACTGGTGTGTGGTGGGCGTTCTGGCGCACTATGGTTGCCGTCGCATCATCCAGGTGGATGCTACACACTGGTGGTGGTTGAGGAGCTTTCCCCCCATACTATGTAACGCTTTGAGTGTCTAGAAATGTGCTGTATAAATGTAACTAATTATTATTAATAATTAGTGGATTCTGACAGCTCTTCCACGCCAGTCCTGTTGACTTATGGGATAGCGCAGTCTCCACAGTGTCCAGTGGTTCCATACTGCAGAATCTCGGTGGAAGCAGTAGGTCGTCCGGGTATTTCTCGCCTACTGTTTTATGAGTACTGAGAATTTGGACAGACTACTCCTTTGGCGTACTGCTTTTCACCTACTGTACAGTAGGGTAGTAGGGATATTCGGACGCAGCCAATGTTCCCATACAAGTTGCGAATTTAAGTTGTGCGAAAAATTGGAATATTGCATAAAGTGTTTGGGAAATAAAGCACCGTATCCATCCCATGTGTTCAAGAGAACAAAATCGCCACTTCCGAGAAAACATCTCACGCCTCTGCCATTTTTACTTTTCTGAGCCAATTCTCCAATTATATGCATGATTTCCGCCAAGGGTTTATTTAAAAATTCAATCTGAAGGTTGTAAAAAAAACTACATTAATCTTTAACAAAGCTATGAAACTGGATAGCAGGCACAAAATCTGCAGTACCATCTCGTTTGTTGTGAGTTGAATGGGTCACATGACTGAATCACATGACTTAAAAAGACGTCATTGTTTTTGAATATCTCCATTTTCTCAGTCCACACAACAACGTGAAAAGGGCATTTTCAAACGGATCACGTTTCTAAAAGCTTAGTTTTTCGCTGGACAAAACACTGTCTCAGTGTGGACAGAAGGCCAAAACATAGAGGAAAGATGCGTTTTCAAATGTATCCGGATTAACGTGGACGTGGCCTCATTTGAGCGCATATGTTTTTTTATGAGCGTTTTGGAGACTTTATTTGCATCTGGTGTTTCCATCCAGCGTTTATTATGCAATATCCCAAAATCCACATAAAAATACATGGATGGAAACATAGCTAATAACACTGCAAGATGAAACTTGAAGATTCTGAAGCTTGTGGCCAGAAAAGTGCTAAATAAGTGTTGGATGCTCCATAGTCCATTAACTATCTGAGGCTGAGACTAGTCCATTATATATATATATATATATATATATATATATATATATTAAATTAAAGTATACTTTCACGTAGGAATGTGAGAGACAGTGCTATTTAACTCTATATTCCTGACGTTTTTCTTTGATATGTGTTTATCCATAACAGAAACAGAACTACACCAGCTTAAACGCAGCTTATCTTATAAACTGTGTGCATGTTTCTTTAAACAGACCACAAAAATAAACCAATTGTATTAATATGAGAACTTTAAACAGCAAGTTAAGAGTATGAATATAGTAAAGCGCACACAAGCGTTACGATTTTGTGGCATCGATTTAGTATCTTGTCATTACATTAAACTAATTCATGCATATTTTCCTACACTGCGTTTACAAAACAGCTAATAGCCTGCGCTGAGCTTAATTACTGTTCACACTATCCAACTGGCTGATTGCCTTCAATTCAGTACAAGTTGTCTCAGACTATACTAATCCTCTGGCTACACTAATCCAGTTCACGTGTGTGGTCACAGTGCCGAATTAACCTGTTTGGAAATATATTACGATTAGTAAATCTGATAGATGTCATCCTTAATTTGTTACGGTTTGGGGTTTTTTGCTAATCAAAATTATTAATGTCTAAGTTGCAGTTTTTAAAATTTATTTAAATGTAAATTTCTTTGGCAGTTTTTCAGTAATCATATCTCCATAAAAATGTTTCATCGCCCTCACTGTGGACAACCGGGACATAATCAATACTCTAACTACAGCTCCTACTGTATCTGTTAGCCTGCGCTCTATTTTTAGCTGCTAATGAAGGGAGAGAGGCAGAAAGCTTCAGGCCTGAGCATCAGCGTGTGAGATCGGCAAGTGAGATGTGTGATGCTGACAGGAGCGGTGATGATATGTGCGTGTGCTGCTGACAGTGTCTGTTGGCGTCTTCGCTTCTGTGAGGCCACACGAGACAGAGAGCTCAATGACAGGAATATTGCCAAATACGCTGATGTAACGGGAGTTTAATGGTATACACCAGTATAGAGCACTATCCTGCAATGCTCAGCTCACCAACACGCACAACAGGGCTGTAAGAAAGAAAGCAGGAGGGAAGAGACAATAATTTCACAAAGACATGAGCAGAGAGGTCAAGGAGCAGAGTTACGGTCTCCAGGGCAGACATAACAAGGGGGGGGGGGGGTGACGGGGAGGGGTTGTGAATGAGGAAAAGAGAAACACACAAACACACATGCCTTTGTGCACCCACACACCATTAATAGGTATTCCAGTCAGACAAAGGCATGTGGTGTTGACTGAAAACAGCTCTATACTTCAGCATCATCTGGCACAAGGTCACCTTTAAAACCTATTGAAAACCATCTCATGAACTGTTCATGAATATTGCAGGTCTTTTGTAACTGTCCAAACAAAACTTGAGCATGCAAAATAAAAGCCAGCGACAAAAGTCCCGTCTGTTTCTAGGAAACCATTTTCCATGACACATAGAAGGAGCTGTTGATCAGAGGGTCAAAAAAAAAAAAAAAGTCTCTAACAATAAAAAAATTACATAATACAAATATTACCCATCCCCTAACTGACTGACTGATTGACTGACTGTCTCTCTCTCTATCTATCTCTCTCTCTCACATATACACACACACACACCCCTTAGTGTCCTTGCAAGGACCTTACATGATACACCTAAGTATAACTGTAACCAGGGGCGTAACCTGGCCTGGTTGTTGGCGGCTGTACACCCGAAGATTTTTTCTTTAGCCCCAAATAATTCTCCACTTGGAGCGGTTTGTCACTACGTAACCGGACGAGTAAAAGAAGACGGCAGTGTTGTAATTTTGTATCTTCGTTGAACGGAGGCGAGGCCAATCAGACAGAGTTTACAGGAAAATACGTGGAGATAATCGTGTCTTATTGGCTGAGAGTGAGTTCAAATCCCAGCACCGCCAAGCTGCCAATGTTGGGCCCTTGAGCAAGGCCCTTAACCCTCAACTGCTCAGATGTATAAATGAAATAAATGGAAGTCGCCCTGGATAAGGGCGTCTGCCAAATGCCGTTAATGTAAATGTAATGTAAATGTCTCAATTCTGCCAAACGCAAGCTCACACAGTCAGTCAGTCTGAGGGGAAAAAATGGATATATGGCAATTCTTTTTTTTTTTTTTACAAATAAAGGGGTTGAAACTGAAACACGAACATCCTCTCATGCTGAGCAGGAAAACAAGGTGTGTAAATGTCGATATGAGTTCCATGTTACGTGAACATGAGATGAGCAGGGCATAAGGACAGTAACATACTTTGCATGGCACTGTAGCAGCTAAACCCATACAATGATAACTTAGTTGTGCCTCCAAACTAGCCTAGTCTTGTGTTAGATAGGCAAAAAGTTTTATATTTTATCAATCCGGTAGTCCTGCAAACAGTGATGACACCCGAGGTAAGTTTTATGATGAATCCAACTTTTTGTTAAATTTTCACATTTTTTTTAAGCAATTAGCCCTCACATGTGAGAAGAAAAAAAATGCATGGAAACTATGCTATAGTCTATGTAGAAGTATGTTGTTAAAAGTTTTTCGATGGAGAAGAATCTGGGCTCGGCCACGGATGATTAGCAGTCCAGCTAAGGCCCCTGACTATAACCTCAGTAACTAAAAGGAATCATTTGGGCGTTTTCCTCATGGAGACCTGCCAAATGTCCCTACAAGGTCAAACTGTCAGATATTCCACAAAGATTTTTTTTCGGTCAAGTTTTAAAATATTAGAAGTAAAGTTCTAAGTTTTAAACAAGTTTAAATTAGAGAAGACAGTAGACAAGTCGAACTCGATGCCAATGGCGTAAACGTCGATGCCACCAACAAGCCTAGTCCTTCTTGTTATTAATTTGTTTCCCAGAACTACCCTTAAAATATAAATATACATAGGGTGGTGGTAGCTCAGTGGATGTTGGTAGCTCTACTGATCTGAAGGTTGTGAATTCAAATCCCTGCGGAACCAAGCTGCCACTGCTGTGCCATCTTGTATAAGTTGTATAAATGAGATAAACGTAAGTCGCTCTAAATAAGAGCCAGAAATGTAACTTTAAATATACTTCAAGTGTGAAGGAATAAATTCCTGATCAATTCTGCATCATGAACAGCTGAATAGAACGGTTCATGAATATTGTTTTAATTGGAAAAATCTACCAAACGTATATGAGAAAAAAAAAAATCATTGTGCCCTAGAGCTGTCAAATTACACACAGTGTTTAATTATATTCAAATATTAATTAGCCCATAATTCTTTACCACCACAGAGCTAGCGTTAGCAGTCACACCTACACTCATCACTCCACATAAAAAACAGAAGAAGACCACAAGGCTAAATAACGATTTCTTCCTAATTATTTATTGATTCTGATTCATGTTTAATTTCTTCAGTGTTTTCTTGTAGATAATATTTTTGCTAGATTTTAGCTTAAAGGATCAACACAAACCTCAGCCATCTTTAATTCATCTCCACACAGCAGACCTCCAGATCATGCAGCGGCCATCAGAATAACACCTCGCATTCAGCCAGAAAAGTGTGGGATTATTATTTACTAATTACAGGTAATCTCTCTTAAGGACACACACACATACACACACACACAAGGCTTGCTAATATAGTACAGTAACAATCCCAACGCACTTGTTACACATGGCCAATAAAGCTATCTTGAATCTTGAGCAGCTAGGACATTTCCAGTTCTAGGTGTATTGTATGACTGGAAAACTAGCGTATTCAGGTTTTCCAGAATCCCTAAAGTCCTGAAATCAGGATTTAAAATATTATAAGTGAAGTACGCAGCCTTACTCACTGTGGCTGGTTAAGTATAAAGCAACAGTAACGTTTAAAGTCCCCATGAAATCAAAGCTTTGTGGCTTTTAGTATGAATACGTTCGCCTTGAGGTTATCTATAAGCTAGTGTGCGCCAAAGCAATGACAACATTTGCATTTAGAAGATATATGCATTCAAAATGTACAGTCTCTCTCTACCACCGACACGGATCAACATTTTTGGTGACATCATTCTGCACTTCGGCGTCTCATCAGATTTTCTGTCTGATCAAATGAACTCAAGAATCTGAAGTGTCCCGCCCCCAACATTATAAAAATCGCCTTGCCGAAGTTGCTGTTGTCGAGTTATTGGCTATTTAAAAAAGGGGAGGAGCCACTCGATATGCACCACCCTGACTTCCATTGCAGTGGGAATTATGTCAACATATCAAATAACGTTGCATGTTTCAAGGCACTTAACGGTTACTTTAAATTATTCACTCACTCATAAAAACCCACAGCAAAAAAAAAAAAAAAAATAAGCTATTGGTTCTGAGCCTGGTTAATCTCTGTTCTTTACAGGAGTATCTTTCAACATAGTGTTCCCATAAACACCTGATCTCTGGAAATCCAGAGGACTTTCAGCTCAGAGTCTCTGCTTTTGTCTCCACCTTATTAGAACCAGTCGAAAAAAAATGACATACTATTAGCCACATGGAAAGTGGCCTCGGAGCAAATGACAGATAATAACAGAGCGTAGCTAATGCACAAACCTAATAATGTTGTCGCTTTAAGTGTAAAATCGCGCCACCACCGGAAGACATGAACACTCTGGAACATTCGAGTGTCCTGTAGAGAGGAGACCCCCAGCTAAGACCCCCCGACTGGTGTGCGAGTCATTTGTAAGTGGGCTAGGGCTAAACCCCATAATTATTCCCCTTATGTGAGACGAGGGTCCTCAGCATTAATAATGCAGCTCCCACTGGCAGCAGTGCTGTGGAGATTAATACAGCTCTTATCAACCAAGCTACTGAAGGCTTCTCTGCTCGTTCTATGGTGAAAGCAGACTACAACATAAAATGTCACCTCAACTGAATATTTTAAATTCTCCAAAGCACGCTGTCCAAGTAGCCGGTGTCTGTCTGCTTAACGGTTCCTAATCCTCTCTCTCCTTCCCTCCCTCTGCACGGCTTCTCTCCTTCTCTCCTCCAGCTGAGACATGAAGAAGGAAGTGAGAGAGGACCCGTTTCCTGTCTGTGCGTGAAGAGAAGTGCTGTCTCTTCAGATTAACCCCAAGCTGCTTAAAATACTCAAGCTAAATTTAAGGAAGCTTATCAAAGTCATGCAGCTAAATCTAAGTGTGAACATGAGAGACTTAAACAGATAGGATAATAATAATCGAGCAAATACACAAGGGACTGGTTATTTGTGCAAATCCAAACGTTAAAATTGACTTGTGTGAGAACAGGTCGAGGACAGACCAGTGTCTCGGAAACTGCGAGAAACAAAGAAACACAGAAAAAACAAATACAGAAGGGTTTTGCTGTCTGTAAAACTGGACGTGTGTTGTAACTCACACCTGTTAAGGATCCACCCCCACCCCTTCTCTCAGCATCCACACACACACCCACACACACCCACACACACATGCAGTGAAACCGCCAGAGCACTGAATTCATCTGCATTTACACAATGCCATTTTCTCCTCTCTATCACTGTCAAGACGTACAGCTGTGTGTGTGTGGGCTGGTTCAAACAGGACAAGACAACATCATGTGCATGCTCAGGACGGTCCCATCTGCCAGGCGTGAAAGTATAGTGATAACAGAATGGAAAAAATAATAATGATCCAAAGGGAAGAAAACTAGAAAAATGCCAAATCCACACCCGAGTTGAGTTAGGCATGTAAAGTAGTTCTCCTGGAAGCTTATATTATATATACATACAGTGGGGGGAAATAAGTATTTGATCCCCTATCAATCAGCAAGATTTCTGGCTCCCAGGTGTCTTTTACACAGGTAACGAGCTGAGATTAGGAGCACTCTCTTAAAGGGAGTGCTCTTAATCTCAGCTCGTTACCTGTATAAAAGACTCCTGTCCACAGAAGCAATCAATCAATCGGATTCCAAACTCTCCACCATGGCCAAGACCAAAGAGCTGTCCAAGGATGTCAGGGACAAGATTGTAGACCTACACCATCGCCAAGCAGCTTGGTGAGAAGGTGACAATGGAAGAAACTGTCAGTCTTCCTCGGTCTGGTGCTCCATGCAAGATCTCACCTCGTGGAGTTTCAATGATCATGAGAACGGTGAGGAATCAGCCCAGAACTACACGGGAGGATCTTGTTAATGATCTCAAGGCAGCTGGGACCATAGTCACCAAGAAAACAATTGGTAACACACTACGCCGTGAAGGACTGAAATCCTGCAGCGCCCGCAAGGTCCCCCTGCTCAAGAAAGCACATGTACAGGCCCGTCTGAAGTTTGCCTGAATGATTCAGAGGAGAACTGGGTGAAAGTGTTGTGGTCAGGTGTGGTCAGATCTCTTTAGCATCAACTCAACTCGCCGTGTTTGGAGGAGGAGGAATGCTGCCTATGACCCCAAGTCATAACACCATCCCCACCGTCAAACATGGAGGTGGGAACATTATGCTTTGGGGGTGTTTTTCTGCTAAGGGGACAGGACAACTGCACCGCATCAAAGGAACGATGGACGGGGCCACGTACCGTCAAATCTTGGGTGAGAACCTCCTTCCCTCAGCCAGGGCATTGAAAATGACTGTAATGACTTGGAGAGGATCTGCAAAGAGGAGTGGGACAAAATCCCTCCTGAGATGTGTGCAAACCTGGTGGCCAACTACAAGAAACGTCTGACCTCTGTGATTGCCAACAAGGGTTTTGCCACCAAGTACTAAGTCGAAGGGGTCAAATACTTATTTCCCCTCATTAAAATGCAAATCAATTTATAACTTTTTTGAAATGCGTTTTTCTGGATTTTTTTGTTGTTATTCTGTCTCTCACTGTTAAAATACACCTACCATTAAAATCATAGACTGATCATTTCTTTGTCAGTGGGCAAACGTACAAAATCAGCAGGGGATCAAATACTTTTTTCCCCCCACTGTATATCTTTAGTACTTAGTAGAGCACCCTTCTGCTGTTATGACCTGCTGCAAACGAGACGCATAGCCAGACACCAGCTTCTGGCAGAGTTCCTGAGGAATCTTAGTCCATTCCTCATGAGCAATGGCCTCCAGTTCAGTAATATTCTTGGGTTTGCGTGCTGCAACCGCCTTCTTCAAATCCCACCAGAGATTTTCTATGGGGTTCAAGTCAGGTGACTGCTGGTGCCGTAGAATCTTCCAGGACTTCTTCTGCAACCAAGCCTTGGTGGAATTTGTGGTATGCTTGGGATTATTGTCCTGTTGGAAGGTCCAATGACGCCAAGCTTCAGCTTCCTCACAGACGGCATGACATTTTCTCCTAGGACTTCCTGATACTTCAATGAATCCATCTTGCCTTCCACATGCTGAAGGTTTCCAGTGCCAGAGGATGAACAGCAGCCCCAGAGCATCACCGAACCACCACCATGCTTGATTGTGGACAGTGTGTTCCTTTCAGCGTATGCTTCATTCTTCTTCCTACAGACATACTGCTGATCCATTGTGCTGAAAAGTTTCACAGAACAGAATCCCAAAACTTCTGTGGCTTATTTATATGATTTTGAGACGATTTTTCTTGTGGACTGTCTGGGTCCACGAAACAGCTCTGACTCGCAGGCAGCATAGAGGATCACGGATCACGTGCGCTCTACTGTCTTCACTACCATTGGGCTAGGGTTTTATACTGTGCAAAAAAGTTTTAGGCACACACAAAGAAATGCTGTAGACCAAAGATGCCAAAATAATGAAATTAAATATTTCTAAATAATAAAAAAAATACTGCAAAGAGCAGTAAACAGTAGTAAATGAAACAAAGTCAATATTTGGTGTGACAAAATAAATAAATAAATAAATAAAAATAGTCTCCCGTACAATTTGTGCAGTTTTATAAGGAAATTAGCTGGTAAGTTTTATTGAGCATCTTGCAGAACCAGCCACAGTTCTTATATATATATATATATATATATATATATACACACACACACACACAGGTGCATCTCAGTAAATTAGAATGTCGTGGAAAAGTTCATTTATTTCAGTAATTCAACTCAAATTGTGAAACTCGTGTATTAAATAAATTCAATGCACACAGACTGAAGTAGTTTAAGTCTTTGGTTCTTTTAATTGTGATGATTTTGGCTCACATTTAACAAAAACCCACCAATTCACTATCTCAACAAATTAGAATATGGTGACATGCCAATCAGCTAATCAACTCAAAACACCTGCAAAGGTTTCCTGAGCCTTCAAAATGGTCTCTCAGTTTGGTTCACTAGGTAAGCCACAAACATTCACTGCCAAAGAAGCTGGCTGTTCACAGAGTGCTGTATCCAAGCATGTTAACAGAAAGTTGAGTGGAAGGAAAAAGTGTGGAAGAAAAAGATGCACAACCAACCGAGAGAACCACAGCCTTATGAGGATTGTCAAGCAAAATCGATTCAAGAATTTGAGTGAACTTCACAAGGAATGGACTGAGGCTGGGGTCAAGGCATCAAGAGCCACCACACACAGACATGTCAAGGAATTTGGCTACAGTTGTCGTATTCCTCTTGTTAAGCCACTCCTGAACCACAGACAACGTCAGAGGCGTCTTACCTGGGCTAAGGAGAAGAAGAACTGGACTGTTGCCCAGTGGTCCAAAGTCCTCTTTTCAGATGAGAGCAAGTTTTGTATTTCATTTAGAAACCAAGGTCCTAGAGTCTGGAGGAAGGGTGGAGAAGCTCATAGCCCAAGTTGCTTGAAGTCCAGTGTTAAGTTTCCACAGTCTGTGATGATTTGGGGTGCAATGTCATCTGCTGGTGTTGGTCTATTATGTTTTTTGAAAACCAAAGTCACTGCACCCGTTTACCAAGAAATTTTGGAGCACTTCATGCTTCCTTCTGCTGACCAGCTTTTTGAAGATGCTGATTTCATTTTCCAGCAGGATTTGGCACCTGCCCACACTGCCAAAAGCACCAAAAGTTGGTTAAATGATCATGGTGTTGGTGTGCTTGACTGGCCAGCAAACTCACCAGACCTGAACCCCATAGAGAATCTATGGGGTATTGTCAAGAGGAAAATGAGAAACAAGAGACCAAAAAATGCAGATGAGCTGAAGGCCACTGTCAAAGAAACCTGGGCTTCCATACCACCTCAGCAGTGCCACAAACTGATCACCTCCATGCCACACCGAATTGAGGCAGCAATTAAAGCAAAAGGAGCCCCTACCAAGCATTGAGTACATGTACAGTAAATGAACATACTTTCCAGAAGGCCAACAATTCACTAAAAATGTTTTTTTTATTGGTCTTATGAAGTATTCTAATTTGTTGAGATAGTGAATTGGTGGGTTTTTGTTAAATGTGATCCAGAATCATCACAATTAAAAGAACCAAAGACTTAAACTACTTCAGTCTGTGTGCATTGAATTTATTTAATACACGAGTTTCACAATTTGAGTTGAATTACTGAAATAAATGAACTTTTCCACGACATTCTAATTTACTGAGATGCACCTGTATATATATATATATATATATATATATATATATATATATATATATATATATATATATATATATATATATATATATATATATATACATACATACATACATACATACACACACACACACACACAGGGGGTCACAAAAGTCTACATACATAGAGGACTATATTTACCAGCACTGTGCCGGTTGTGCCTTCATCAGTGGATGTTCATGGTTCGTTACAATCCATCACAACCTTTGTGACGGCTTCCCAATACATCCATGGGAATGATTTCAAGACATTCTTCTTTTGTCAAAAGCATTCTTAAAGGCTATCTCAAAATTATATATATATATATATATATATATATATATATATATGGAGACTTTTGGGACACCCTGTGTGTGTGTGTATACAGAAACGAATACAGTGTAAGAGTAAGAGCAGTGGGTGTAAACACTGTAGATACAAGCAGAAGACTTGAGTGGAATATACTCATTAAATGATACGCATTTGTAATATTGAAAAAATATATCTGTAAACATTGTATATTTTAATCGATTTGGTCTAGAGCGCACTAAACCCATGCTTTCCATTTTCATATCGATAAAAGAGCTCAGAGGATTATCCAGATATTGATCTTATACTGTAAACAAACTGATGCCAAGTCATGTTAGGCGCAAGTGCTTTGTATTTTCAAATGATTTGTGTCCTATGTCACTCAAGGTCACTGAATCACATGTGTCAAACACTGAGTGATGCAACAAAAAGATCTTACTGTATTGTCAGTAGATTGCGGGTTCAAATCCTAGAGAGTGATACTGGCTGTGTCTCTGGGTGGGAGGAATGACATTACACACTGCTTCTCCTACATCTCGTAGGACATGATGCTTATATACACTGGTGAATTTTAACATACTGCTCTCTCTCCACAATGTTAGGGCATTCTGTTTTAGGAATTTTAGGGGCAAGAAACCTGGTTTGCTGCCCAAAGTGGATTGCTAGTTGCTCCACACACTGATAAATGTTACTCTGGCAACCAGTAGTAATGCCGCCTATTGGTGACTTCATAGTACAGCAATTGTTGATGATAAACTCGCTGTGTGTGAACGTACCTTTAGCCTTCACTCTCGCCAAATGGTAGCTGTCGTGTTATAGTGGAGAGCTTACTAGTGAGTGAGAATTAGCAAATGACTAAATTGGGAGAAAACCCATCATATAAGAATACAAACCGGTGTCGGGCCAGATACAAACACTCAGTATGAGATCAGTGGGTCTGACGTCCGGCAGGCTGTTACAAGGAAAATATGTTGCATAAGTTTTACGTTTTAATAAGTGACTTATGATTACGAACAGGATATTTAGGCCTGCAATATTATAATGTTATCTAGACAACAACGCCACATTATTCCCAAGTGCTGTGCATTTTGTGAAATACTGTATGCTACAGGAATTTTGGGTCACCTACTTATTAAAGAACAAACATGCGGTGTTCACTGCATCTCTAAACCGGTTGAATAAATTACTGAAGGTAAAGGGCAAACCTCTTAGAAATGTTCTAGCAGGTTCCCTGAATAATATTAGTTCTATATATAATTTAATGTCATCCTGTATGTAAATGTGATGCAATTTTAATGACTGTATCGTAATATTGCATCGGATTACATCAATACACTTTAGGATCTCATGGGTATCATCTTTTTGTAACAATCACAACTACATTATTAATTCCAGTAAGAAGCAGCCGATGATATGTTACAATACATCGTAGCATTCTACCGTTTTCGTGGCATGAACCTAAACATGGATATGCATCATACACTGTGAAAACGATTATCATCTTCATATGACACTTGTGACTCTGCCTTCATACTAGGTTGGATGGTTAGGAATCGAAGATGCATCACTTCTGCTTCGGATCGCCGATCATGTATCACCTTGGAAGGAGAGATACACTCCTCTAGCACACATGCATTAAACATGAGGAACTACCATGGCATTCAGGGAGGTCAGGTACAAAATCACCAGGTGTGAATGTAGAGTCTGACTCAGACACTCGTACACTAAAGCATTAAACATGCATTTCTGGCAATGTCAAATCAATGAACTTAGAATAAATTTTCTTTAATTATAGGATAGATTCCTCTAATACTGTATGCTCAACGAGAGATGAAGCTAACCGAGCGCAAAAGCACCAATACATTTTTTTTTTTTTTAAATAAAAAAGAGTGCCAATAATTCTGGAGCTGACTGCAATTAAAGTGCAGCACCAGGTTGCAGAAAGCTGTTTGCGCTCCCACACCATCATTATAAGGAATCAAAGGAGAGGCCTGCGACGTGGGATTCTTTTCATGCTGCACCTTCAAAAGCAGAGTCTACAGTCGCACGTGACAGCACAGCTGAGATTGAGAGACGAGATAAAGAGAGGAAGACGGGGAGGCAGAGAGGGGTGCAGATCACGCACCCGGCTCACCCTCTCCAGGTGCACACGTCAGTAGAGATGAGATGAGGTAGAGAAAAAAAGCATGTCTCCAAGGTTCTGTTTTCTTTTCTTCTTTTTCTGTGAAGAGACACTGATGGACGTCTCTTTGTCCGGCCGTGAAGATGGTCCTGCTGAGGCGATGTGACGTGAGTGGACAAAGACTGAAGAACATTGTAATAAAGTGGAATTAAAGGAAAAATCCGTCCTGAGGGACTTGCATATCATTGTGTGATCTTCAATTGTGCAAGAGGTTTCCTATATCACCCACAATGCCACCCGACTACCGTCTGATAGTGGCACCAGTGCAAATTCATCTCTACCTAAAGAGAGCGATGCAGCGGCACTTGAGTGCTTTATTCCGTCCCACTCACTCACCTCCTCGTCTGTACACTCTGCTCAAACATATGAGCTTCGACTTTCATACCTTCAACACCATCGTGCTGGTCATCTCTGTAGATGGCGAACTAGCCGAGCCATAACTCGGAGCAACTGTAGAACTCTGAGTCCAGTGTTTACTGTTTCCACTATTATGACGCTGGATTTCTTATAAATATAACTTCGAACATCACTGATAACTGGTGAATAAGGAAAGTAGCTCTTTTGTTTTAAGGAGCTAACAGCGAAACATTATCCCTCACATTACATCCCATACCTTACATTTTTCTCCTATTCAGTCCATATAGGATTTCGCAGATTTTTTTTTTTTTTGTGATTGTTGTAGCCAAAAATGCTCGATTTTGCTACGACTTTTTTTTTCAAAATTTGTGATGCAACTTGCAGAGGTTTTTTTGGTGCTTTTTTGCTGAAAACTACTTGAATTGGCTGAATGTGCGTTGTGATGATGTCACATGATGATGTCACACATCTGTGGAAAATCTGCGGTTTTCAATTTTGAAAAATTGAAAGCTCCTCCGAATACTGCGGAGTTTGCCTGATTTTGCGTTAATTTCTGCGATTGCAAAATCACCAAATCCTGGAGGGACTGATCGTTAAACACCATTATGACCACAGTAGCAACGTCCCCTATGTGGCGCCAGCATGGCACAAAAAGTACAGCACCGACCTACAAATTAACACAATAATCACTAAGCATATAACAAATATTTCAATAAATACATATTTAATGTGCTTCAAGGTAGCCTTTTCCTTTAACAAAACAGCAACGTTTCAGTGAATTGTGGAATTTGGCATCTACAGGGTGTCCCAAAAGTCTCCATACAGTAGGGGACTATGTTTGCCAGCATCACGTCTGTTGTGCCTTCATCAGTGGATGTTCGTGGACGTCCACTTCTCGGTTGGTCCACAAAACTTCCAGTCTTTTTGAATTTGTTAATAAGTTTTGCAATGTATACTAAATAGTGTCAGATCTTCAAACAAAATACAACATAAAACAAAGGCAACCTGAGTAAACGAATTGCCCCTTTAGACTTAAAATCTGGTTGTGCCCTTTAGCAGCAATAACTGCAACCAAACTCTTCTGATAACTGGAGATCAGTCTTTCACTTACTTCTAGGACTAGGATTTACTCCTACGCTTTGGATCATTGTCTTGCTGCATAACCCAGTTGCACTTGAGTTTCAATTTACGGACTAAAGACAAGACATTCTCCTTTAGGATTTTCTGGTAGAGAGCAGAATTCATGTTTCCCTCAATTATTGCAAGTTGCCCAGGCCCTGAAGCAGCAAAGCATCCTCACAGCATCACACTTCCACCACCATGCTTGACTGTAGGTATGATGGTCGTTTTGTGGAATTCTGTGTTTGGTTTACACCAGATGTAACAGGACCCCTGTCTTCCAAACAGTTCCACTTTCGACTCATTAGTCCACAGAACATTCTCTCAAAAGGTTTGATGATAATCAAGGTGTTTTTTGGCAAAATTCAGACGAGCCTTAATGTTCTTCTGGGTTAGCAGTGGTTTTCACCTGACCACATTTCCATGGATGCCATTTTTGCCCAGTGTCTTTCTGATAGTGGAGTCATGAACAGTGCACCTTTACTGATGTAAGAGAGGCCTGTAGGTCCTTTGATGTTGTCCTTGGCTCTTTTGTGACTTCCTGGATGAGCAGTTGCTGTGCTCTCAGAGGAATTTTGGAAGGTCGGCCACTTCTGGGAAGGTTCACTACTGTGCTGAGTTTTTCCATTTGGAGATAATGGCTCTCACTGTGGTTCTTTGGAGTCCCAGAGTCTTTGAAATAGCTTTATAACCCTTCCCAGACTGATGTATTTCAATCACCTTCTTCATCATAATTTCTGGAATTTCTTTCAATTTTGGCATAGAGTGTTACTGGGTAAGACCTTTTAACCAACTTCATGCTGTAGAAAAAGTTCTATATAAGTGCTGATTTGATTGAACAGGGTTTGCAGTAATCAGGCCTGGTTGTGTCTAGTCCAGCTGAACCCCATTATGAATGCAGTTTCATAGATTTGGGGAATTAGTAACTATGGGGACAAATACATTTTCACACAGGCCCAGTTGGTATTGGATAACTTTTTTTGCTTCAAATAAATAACATTATCATTTAAAAACTGTATTTTGTATTTACTCAGGTTGCCTTTGTTTTATCTTAGATTTTGTTTTAATTTCTGAAACAATTTAGTACGAGATACACAAAAACAGAAGAAATCAGGATGGGACAAATACTTTTTCACAGCACTGTAAAAGCATGACAAATGACAAGGACCGTAATTGTTTCTGTGGAATGTAAATGACTCTGAATAGCTGTTAATTAGTTTAAAATCACAGGGTTTTTTTTTTTTCCTCATTCCTGAAAATAATGATAATTGCCAGTTTCATAACTGCATGCTCTACCCAAGCAATTTAAACTACTGTGTTTTTCTGCAACACTCATGAATTTCCCTTTGAACATAGCCCAAAAACATGTCAGCCAAACTGCAGGGACACCCTGAGTGGGGTTTACTTGCGCATAATGATCCGAGTGGACACACAGCAAGTCCCATGCAGTTTTGAATATTTTATATCCCAATTACTGATTACGCTTGGAGGAATTTTGTCCTCTTCTGCCACTCTAATGCTCAGTGGTAGCAGCCCAAGTTTCATTCAGGTATATACATAAAGAGAAGGTACTTAGACCAAGCTTAGACAAAAATGAGCCTTCATTATGACCAAGGCTGAATCTGGGTGTGTGCGTGAGGTTACATGCGTGCGTGTGTGTTTGTGTGTGTGTGTGTGTGTGTGTGTGTGTGTGTGTGTGAACCCTAAGGCTATGCAGACACTGTTGTTCAGGCTGAGAGAGGTACTGAAGAACAGCAGCTGAGCCTGGGCCTGTAGTCTGAGAGATTTCCCTACTGACTGTAGCCTACAGCACCACCAAACACCAGCACTCGCATACACACCAGCCCTCAGAGACTCTCAACCTTTCCTTTCTTCCTCGTTCTGCCTGCCCAGGTTGGAGACCTATTTTTAAAAAGCCCTGAAGCTACCCATCATTACAGTGCTCCCACCCTGGAGTCACTGGGGGTGTCTCTGTGCACCTCTTGGCAAGGTTAGCAATAAACACACAAATGACTCAGAGATGAGAATGAAAATGCTAAGATGCAAAGGGCTGAAATACGCACAGGTCATTTCCCTCAACACAAAAATGTGTGTGTGTGTGTGTGGGGGGGGGGGTGCTGGCTGGGGGAACAATGCCTTCGTTTACAGAGTTAAGCGCTGCTTGTCAGAATCAGTTTTTTTTTTCCACATTATAGCACAGATCCTCAGTACACTCCTACTCACAGTATTACCGAGGGACTCTTCTCCTGGCAGAGCTACTACTCAAAATATAATACGGAGGGTTTTCCTGTGTGTTGAACAGAACTATATTGCTTTCATTCATCATCCACAAGACACACAGAAGATGCTGAAACACAGACGATCCCACATTCAAATTACACCTGTGACCTGACCTGTGCTGCCAGACTGGTGACTTTTTAAACCCTTTATTGACTTTATTGACCCTTTTATGCACTCGGTACAGCTTTCCAGCTCACATCACAGCTGCTGGTTATACAAGTTGAGAGCACATTTTCACTCAACTCACCCAAGTGTGTTTAAACCCTGACTGAGTCACTCTTGCACAAGCCTACGTTCCCAACGATCAATCACTGATCATGATTAATCCCAATCACCAATCACTATTATTCCTCATCGACCAATGACTGATCATTACTGTTCCCAACAACCAATCACTGAAAACCATCGGTCCCAATGACCAATCACTGATCATTACTGTCCCCAAAAACCAATCAATGGTCATCATTGTTCCCAACAACTAATCACTGATTACCATTGTTGCCAAAAATCAAATCACTGGCCATGATTGTTCTCAATGACCAATCACTATTGTTTCCAACAACCAATCACTGAGTATCACTGTTCCCAAAAACCAAACACTGGTCACCACTGTTCCCAACGACTAATAAACTGATTACCAATATTCCCAAAAACCAATCACTGGTCACTATTTTTCTCAATGACCAATCACTAATCACCATTGTTCCCAAAAATCAATTACTGGCCATGATTGTTCTCAATGACCAATCACCAATCACTACTGTTTCCAACAACCAACCACTGAGTATCACTGTTCCCAAAAACCAATCACTGGTCACCATTGTTCTCAATGAACAATCATTAATCACAATTGTTTACAAAAATCAATCACTGGTCACTATTGTTTGTCCCAACTGTGCACTTCTTTGCTCTTTACTATATTTACTAGTAAGAAAAGTGAGTTATTATCTGTAACCATTTCCTTTGTGTCTGTTTCCCAACTACTCATTACCACTTCTTTTTTAATGGTAACAGCTCATTCAGAGACATTTGTATGGTGGACAGTCTACATAATCATCAGCTAATAATGAACAGATTTGAAACTGTGCTGTGATTTAACAAAGAAAAATATCATTGTAAATATAAATATAAATCTGATTATTTAACATTATTGGAAGGAGTTGCTGGGTTTTTGTAACAGACCATATGTTTGCCACCACAGGAATGTCTTCAGGACATTGTTTTTTTGGTAGAGAGAAAGAGAGAAAGAGAGGCAGAGAGAGAGAGAGAGAGAGAGAGAGGCAGAGAGAGAGAGAGAGAGAGAGAGAGAGGGAGAGAGAGAGAGAGAGAGAGAGAGAGAGAGGCAGAGAGAGAGAGAGAGAGAGAGAGAGAGAGAGGCTGTTGAGGAAACAACTATTTATATCTGCTGTTACAAGTTATAACAGGAACTACCTTGTGGATGTTCCACAACATTAAACGTAACTATAAATGGTTAAAAATTGCAATCATTGGCAAAATGCTGTGGTAGAGGAATAAAACGCATTTAGATGTTCAGTTATGGGAAAATAATCTACTTTGTGGTGTTAAAGATGCATTATATAAGACTAATATTTTTTCCCCAAGATTAGTGCTGCGTCCCAAGAGAGTGCAGCAAAAATGACGTATTTTTGTAGGCCAGCCCGGAAGTTAACATCACCCCGGTTCCCTCGACAAAAAGCCAATACGATTTTCCCATTGGCTTTTGGATTATTGCAGAAAATAAGCTCCGTGTAAAAACAAAAGTTTCCGATTCGTAAACGTTTCGTCCAACAAGATAATCTTCACAAATGAACCCAGCTTTTATGAATTTTGAAGCCTAAATACAAACCGCAGGAGTAAAAAGTTAGGCTATGAATGAACTACACCATGGTGGCATGTCTTCAACGTCATCACCACTAAGCTTTATAGCACTACAATTTGAAGAGAAAAAAGGAAACAAAAAACCTACGACTGGAAAATAAACTGATAAATCTACAAGTTGGAAAGTTTGAGTTGGAATAGTTTGCAAGAGCGCGAGTATAAACACAACGAGGCTGTAGGGGATGAGTTTTCCTGTTCGGCGTGATGACGTTTAATGTCCCTGACAAACTCTGTAGTCGTCTGTTAGCAACCGCCTTTTTCAAGACACATAAAAGCTTAACAAAACATGAGAGGGGTATCACTGATGTATTTTATGGTGTAGAATAAAACGTGAAAATATCTCGAGCTTGTGTTAACCACAAACCTTGTATTTCAGGCATTTAACTAAAAACCCATTGAAATAAATCATTGATTTTGGGACGATGGAACTGGATGCGCAAAAATGTTAACTCATTTCTGGGTTTTAGGACTCATTTTTACAGCACTATACTCGCCTACTTATATCATGCACTAAAAGTATGTACTCTTTTTGTCAAGAAAAAGTACATACATTTGAGTGTGTAGCGAAAGAGCACGCAAGTACATACTAACATCATGTAACGGAAAAGAATGGCAACTCCTTGTTGCATTTCATCTTTCATTATTCCTTATATAATGCTTAACATTTAAGTTCTTACACTCAAATACTGAAAAGGCATCACCAAAGCTGCACTCGTCCACCACATTTGCAGGATTCGGCAAAGAAAATGGACACAAAACTCCTCCACTCTCGTGCAAGGAGTCGTGCGCAATATCAGCTGAAAAAGTATCTACGGATCCACACTTTAAAAATCTAGCAGAAACAGCAGGCCACCCGAGTACCTTTGGGTACTATGATTTGGGATAAGATAAGATAAGATGTACCTTTATCGATCCCCCGTAGGGGACACACTAACTCTGATCTTGGATACTATTTAGGGTGGACAGTAGGCGAATTGGGATGCAGCTTAGGTCTCTAATGGTTAAATAGGTGGGTTTGACGTTTGGAATTTTTTTTCCCTCTTTCTTGTTACTCAAGCCCATCCCCCCCATTCCTCCACATGTTCACGAAGCTCCACCCCCAGGATCTATAGTGGCCACAGAATTGAGTGTCTATATAAAAAAATTTTTTAAATGACAAGTGACCCATCCAAACACAAATGAGCACTCGGTTTTCCAAAGAGGGTTTCTCATCCACTTAATTCATTTCAACTAAGGCCACGGCCTAAACAATTTTTTTTTTTTTTTTTTTAAATAGACTATTGCACCTTTGACAGTAACTCTGTTTCGCTTCACACTGCCTTGTCATGGAATAACTATTCCTTGCTTATTTACTATTCTGACAAAAATCCTTCATTATTTATTTAATGCATGTTGATATTCAAACGATCAGGACAAATGAACGGATATGCAAATTAGTCTGTGGCGTCATCTGGCGACATGTAAGCGTGCATGAGCTCCTTTCCCCTTAAAAGAGTCGGCAACACTGAACCTGACATACAAATTTCAGCAATCAGCGTTAACAACATTCCCACGTCTGAGTAATCAAGAAGCTCAGCATCTGTACCTGGGAAGAGCAGTGATACAGGGAGGAGAGAGAGGAGTTTACTCACATCACCCGGCCGGATAATGAAGTCTGTACATGCTTCTGAAAATCCGGGTACTTGGATGCCAGGTGTGCAAAATCTGGCGGTTTGTCCTTGTAACGATTTCGAGGATGCATGGATTTGTTCAGTGCCATTCCTGTCGACACAGTTCATAAAAAGTGCAGCACATTACATCATTAGTGCAGACTAATAGCGAAGAATATCATCTGCAATTTATTTAGAAATAACAACAACAACAACAACAACAACAAAAATGCTTGTATTTGTGGCAAGAGAAGTTTGACGGTGGAAGGAAGCAAGCAAGATGGTGAAGAAACTCTTAACAGAACTATGACTGGTTCTCTAATAACTCTCTTTTAGACTTAAAAGTGCACCGCATACATTATTTCATAGCTTATATACGGGTTAGGGAGCCGTTTGGGAGTCAGTTTCTGCTAATAAACAGCTAACGAGCCAAAGAGCACGCATTCCTGCACAGCAAGGGACCGAGAGTATAAACAAGCACCTGCGTACCGTTTAGACCCTTCGGTAAATGCTCTTAATAATCTGGGCAAAACACACAGACGATCGGCTCTCTTGTAGCGTCTGCGGCAGAGTTAATCACGTTGTTTATACGTTGTTTGTTCCGGGTTCGGGATGAAGTCATAAACGTGCGCCGGCGCCAGAAGATGACGTAACGCGCGCAGAGGAGTTGAGAGGAAGTTCTCTGGTGAAAGTCGTCCAAAACAGCTTACTATAGCTATATATATATACATATATACATATATATATATATACATATATACATATACACATATATACATATACACATATATACATATACATATATATATACACACACACACATACATATATATATATATATATATATATATATATATATATATATATATATATATATATAAATAAATATAAATATATAAATATATATAAATATATAAAACGCTATAAATATTTTAAACCACAATGTCTACACAAGATAAATATTGTCTTACAGTATTTAGGTTTAATACTACTACTAATATATTATTTTCAGTTATAAAGTCTTTTGAAAGGAAATACAAATTTTCTACATGAGAGGCACTGTTTTTTTTGTTTTGTTTTGTTTTTTATTTCCATTTGGGTGCCTTTCCTGCTGGCTCATTTTTTCATATCAAGCTACAGTGACCCTGGTCACAGATATTTATTTTACACATATTAAAACCAACCACACCTACACATTTTAATAATAAAATAAAACGTCCGGGCAATTAAAAAACAGATGATCACTGAACTCAAATGACCCAAGTGTACTGGATAATAAGGATTGAAGACCACGCTATTATTCCACTCAGTATTCACATGATAAGCATCACTAGAATGACAACATTTGCTTTTTTTTTTTTCTTTCTTTAATTATTTTGCAAACAATAATGGCATCCAGATACATTGTTAACAGTTGGCTGTGTGAAGTGAAAGCAAAAAGTCCCATTAGAACTGTGAAGACCGAAGCCTCTGCTCTATTTACAAAGCAAGCAGAGCTGACAGATGAACTCGTAGCTGGAGGAGAAGGAATCTACAAATATTCTGTACATTAGTCCGTTCAGCGAGTGCAGCAGTGGGGTTGCTTGGGACCCGGTGAATAGCAAACATTATTTCCTTAGGGCACACAGAACCCTCGAGACCCACATAGCAAGCTTTCACACAATGAGGAATGTGTCCAAGAACTGTGTGATCTTTACCTTTCCATGGCGCGACAAGGAGGTATGTTTGAAAGTCCATCCATTTTTCATGTTGTCTTGTTTTAGTTTAGACTTTTCAGGTTCGAGTCTGCCAATCAGGAGGGATCAGCATTTTTAAGGATGGCTTTTCTTTTGTAGAGCATTAACTTCTTAGGAACAAAAATACCAATTTGGGTGGTCTAGCTAGATTATTTCCAAAGATACATAAGGGTATTAAAAAAGCTAGCTAGATATTATGTCAGAAATGAAGTTCAATATAAACGCTCCCTTCAAATATCTTTTTTTTTTTTGGTTTAGACTTTCTTGCCAGTTGATGATACAGTACACCATTTGGTGTAGTTTTAACCCTTCGAGTCATAAAGATGCCCAACTACTCTAGGGACACCCTTCTGCTCGGTCAATCACTCAGCTACAACACAAAAGGTACAATATCTACATCTGTACCATGCCCCCACTCCCTTCTTTCTCTCTTTTTTTTATTTTTTATTTTTTTTAAAGGAGGCATCAGAAGTGTATGTATGGGGTGGGCACTTCTCCCTCAGTCTGCTGCAATCCCATCACAAATGAAATACAGAGGATTTGAGCACAAACAGATCAGGCTGCCTACAACCACATACTGAACTCTTCACAGCTAGCATGCCAGCTGATCTATCTGGCAGGGTGTTTGTGTTTACAGTCCTTCAAAACTTAACGGCACTATATAATAAACAGATTCTCCTTTAATTATAATACTTACAAATATAGGCTTACTTCCATTTTTTACACTGGAAGTCGTCAGATTCTCACTGCAGGACGGTTTGAGATCAGTAAATACAGTGATGCACAGACCAGCACAAACCCCCACCAGGCAGCTCAACCATCAGCACTGTTACATGCAGCAGTGCAATATTGACAGGTGTAAATCTCAGACTAGTCAAAAAATCAGATTTTCAGCAGCAGCAGGTATGTCCAGTACACAACAGGAAATCGCTAGATAACAGACTGGTTAAGCAGTGGAATTCTTTATTATATCATTGAATCGTAATGAAAAGGGTAAATTAAAATGATACTGGTTTATGCACATATTAATAAATCTTAAATTGCTTACACCTTTAGTCTGAAAGGACTAAAGATCTAAGAGCAGGGATGTGCAAGTTAGTTTTTTTTTTTTTTTTCTTTCTTCTTTTTAAACATTTTTTGCTTTACTGCCAAAAACAAAGGCAGGTTTGCTTCCACTTTGGGATTGGCTAAATAAATTTCCCATAGTGTCTATGTTTTACATTTACCCACACAGACTGCAAGATGAACAGGAGAGAAATGTGCTGCTCATAAGACATTAGTAATGAATTTGTGGCACGTTCCTGTTGTGGTGCGTTCACGGGGTCACCTGCGCTCTGCTCCTCCGTGGACCGATCGTGCCACGTTGAGGGGAGAGCTGCTGTGCGTGTGAAAACCACTTTACAACAGGAGCCACCAACAAGCCTTTCCATAGAAACATCAGGCAGACGAGCAGAAATGCTGTTATGCTAACATGCTCACTTGATTCCTTAAGATAAATCCCCACTGATCTGCCAATCAGTATAGAACTTCCAGCAGAGGCAAACTTATACCGATATATCAGGGATGTTGCGGATCATCCCACATATTTAAAAACAGATCAGAGATCTTTGCACATCCCCTACCCAACACTGGGAAACTCTTTGAGCCCAAGTCATGTGTTCATATTCTGTGTCCAAACTGTGAGTAACTTCTGCATTGTACAGGAACACCTGCTCTGCATATATCTCATCATATCTCCCAACAAGACAATTTAACGTTAAATCGACATGATTCGTGGCGAGTAGACACAGAGACAACCCAAGAACACTAACTGAGTAAAAGAGTAATTGAAATCATTTTAGTAGAACTTCATACTACACTGTCAGAGCACCGGTGGCCAATTCAAGTGCTTCACAGAGGCAGCGTTTTTGGTGCTTGTTAATTCGAAGTGCTTCTGAGGATATAAAAAATAAAAATAAAAAAACAACAACAACAACAAGGGGTCAAAATCTATGTACATGGCTTTGCAGAAGAAATTTCAAGTGAGGTTTTGCTCTCGAATCTCAAAAGGTTCAGCCGTATCTCTGGGTGCTCTCAGTAGGACATTTCATGACAAGTGTACAAAGATTTATTCCCCAATGTCTCAAAATAACGGTTTGAATCATTCTTATATGCAGCTGTTAAAATTTGATCTAGTTCCACAATAAGAGAATGGTAAGCATACTTCAGAATGATGATACAAAGCTACAGATTATTCTGATAACAAACCCTATAGACAAGTCTCCATCTGAAGATTATAGGAATTCCTTTTTGTTGTCTTTTTCCCCCCCATCAAAAGGTCACCAAGCTAGGCACCAACAGTTTACGACAGTGACGAAAAAATAATAAACAAAGAAAAACCTAAGTAAAGGGGGGGGGGGAGAACCAACAAAAATAAAACAAACAAAAAAAACAGACAAATAAGAATGACACTGTCATTAACTTATCAGTATAGTGCCCTAAATTAACCCAATCAGTTGAAGCCTTCGGCAGGTAAGGCTGAGTCAAGGTTCAGCCTGGGTTAAACCTATGGTACTTCTAGACAACATTATGCAAATTTACAGTATACAATTTTGGATTTACCATGCAAGAATACCTTTTTTGTGTGTGTAACATTTAATAGCTTGACATCCAGAATAATTTACATAAAAGGACAATAGTTATTCAACCAGAGCTAGGTGAGTCATAACCATGGCGGTCGAGTGCATCCAGGTGAGACGGAGAAGGGAGAGTGAAATGGGTCGGGGTGAAAGGGGTGTGGTAACCATGAGGTCCTGCAGGTAAAATCAGCGACACTCCCACACTTTTAGTGCCTGATCTACACTCCCAGTGACCACATACGGAGCAGTCTTGTGAAAATCTGTGGACAGATAAGACCTTTCAATTAAGAGTGTGCAATATAATAATAAATTAGCATAATGTTTAAACCATATATAACATCATACCAGCTCTTATGAATAAGAAAAATTGCCCAGAAGGTACATTTTGTTTGAATTGGAAACCAAAAGCATCACAATCAACCAAGATTTGAGATAATGAGTGCTATGAATTGCTAGGAACTGGGTGAATGGTTTGTGAAGCATCTCCAGAGAGTTATTTAGCCTTGATCCACTAAAAAAAAAAAAAAAAAATCCAGACAGTAAAGAGCCCCCAGGACGCTGCTTTGTTCTTGGAAGATGGACAATCACATCTCAAACTCTTAGCACACAGCGTACTCGTGAGCCTCCTAGCAAATCTTTCATCCTTACAGGAGGATGATGTATTTTATGCTGCCTTGAGGCATTACTGCTCAAACAATAGGAAGACATTTTAAAAAGCATCACTGGCCAAACAATAGTGAGTGATTCAAGATGGCTCCAGAAGCTTACCCAGAGAGGTAACAAAATGTTCATGGGCACTCAAGGTTTTCATGCAACGCTTGTTTTTGTAGTCCCAGATCCTCAAAGTCTTGTCATCGGCACAGCTCACAATGAACTTTCCACCAGGGTGGAAGAGCACACCACGCACCCAGTTATCATGGCCAACCTGTACAAGACAACAAGACAATATCATGCACAGCATAAACACAAAGCCCTCATTCATCAAACGGTGATTAGAAACGAGCACGGATTTGAGAGCACGAAATGCTGCATGGACGAATCTGCTTTGGATTCATTAAATAGTTGTGATAAGTGCAACTGATGAACCTTCAGCTTCAGCTGTCTGGAAGCAAGCTAGGAATCCATATCCACTGGTCCCATATATGTATTGCACCCCCACATGTAACCTCATCTAATTTACATGAAACACACCCTAATTTATGCAGTGAGCCAATAAAAGGAAAGCATTCAACAAGCTACAGTAATCCAAGACCTGAGGAAACAAGTAAATCAAGTGGGGAAATTTCTTATTTCAATCATTTCTGTGAGATTACAATGAAGCAACTCTTTTTCCCCCTTCAACCAGAGTTCATATTTTAGCTAGCTAGCTAACGTTAGGGGACTAGTTGCTTCTGTAGGTTATGTGCCGTGTATGATACTGCAGAATGAGCACACAGGCTCTACTGCTTCATCAGGTGGTCACTGTAAAATAAATAAATATATCCCCTAGATAACCTTTAAGAATGTCTTTGACAAAAGAAGAACGTAATGAGATCATTCTCATGGCTTGATCAGGGGCCTGT
The DNA here is from genome assembly GCA_023630585.1 of Cranoglanis bouderius. Taxonomy (NCBI): domain Eukaryota; kingdom Metazoa; phylum Chordata; class Actinopteri; order Siluriformes; family Cranoglanididae; genus Cranoglanis; species Cranoglanis bouderius. The sequence goes on along the minus strand of CM042548.1, from coordinate 5,278,792 downwards.
CACAAGGTTGCGATAGACATACAATTACATGCATAACACCCCCGCTTTGCCCCGAGTCCCCTGGGATAGGCTCCAGAGGATAGGCTGTATGGAGAGTTTTGGGACACCCTGTATTTAGGTATACTACTTAATGTGCATTGTGCAGTTTGGGACCATAATTACATCTAAATGCGTGTACTTGCAGTTGTGAGATTCATCTGCACAGTGGAGAACAAAGCAGCACAACCCAGGTTACAAAATGTTAGCATGCAATAGCATTTTTCTACCAGATTCTACCAGATACACATTCTATAGATTTAAAGCTATAAACTTGGGTGAGCCAAGTTTTCATCCTGAACAAATCCTGTTTACAAGAATAAATGCTGAAAAGAATTGATCAAAACAAAATGAATAAATCTGTGGCTCAAAAAATTGATGATATTCAAGCATCAAGACTCCACATCCAGGTCAGTGCGTTGTGGTGCCTCTTGTACGTAGATCCCGATTACTCAATTAAAGAACTAACGAACTGATCCACACCTGTGCATTCTGACTGACTTTTACTCACTCAGACTAAACCCCAGTATTTATATACACACACACACTGCATGCACAATTTGCTTTATTACTTATACCTGCTATATTTGTCAATATTTTGATAACTGTAAATCAAGTATTTGTCAGGTACATGTGGGACAGATTCAGCAAAACTGACAGTACAGTTTTGAATATACTCATTGTTGACTTGAACAACAGGTGCCAAACAGTGCATATAAAAGTTGAGACAATGTTCGTTCCACTAGTTCACTCACCAGTGTCATAAGGCACATGCCAGTGCTGACATCCCACATTTTGATAGTTTTGTCTCTAGAGCCAGATAGAAGGAAAGGTCCAGGTTTCCCACTCTTCTTAGTCTGGAAAGCAAACAAAAGAGATGAGCCTCAGACACAGTGATCGAGCTATAGAGTGGACACCGTGTGTGTGTGTGTGTGTGGTCTGTGTATGTATATTTGTAGAGCTCTTTATAATAATGGTCCCTATAGAAAAGGCTGAGTAAGATTTGAACAAAATGCTGTGTACAGGCAGATTTTTGCCTCCACTTATCAACACCGTGTGACAGACTCCATTAACCCAAAAGCAAAGGACTACAATTAGCGTTATTACACAGCCTGACTCTTGAACAGGAGTGTGTTCATTCACATATCCAATTAACCCCTTGTGCTGGGTGATGGGATCCTGAGAGCAGGAATTAAAATTAATTAAATAAATAAATAACAAACTAATAAGCTAAGTAGCTGGTTGTGAACGCAGCAATGTTATTCCTGTTATTCTAAAGACATTTGACAGCTGCACAATATGTTGGACATGTTTGTTATTGGAAGAGCAGTGGGTCTACTTATTTATTTATGATGATACTTTTCCTAACGTTACCCACAATATTGTAACAAATAAATTTTTTTCTCACTAAATAGCTAAAGTTAACTCCAGTCTAACTACTACACATTCATTAAACCCTTTCCTAAATTAAGAACTGTGTGGTTTACTGTGCCTGTTAAATATTTACTATTGATTCTAAAGCATAGTCTAATCTAAATATGAGAAATGTATTTCATGTGATGTTATATATGCATAACTTGTGTGTATATACACACCTAGTCACAGAGCTGAAAACGGAGATAAGAGACAAACTTAAAATGCCTGCTCTAAAGGAAAGGGATGAACATGTTTTTACAAGCATGAGTATTATGTAAAGAAACCATTACAGTAACATTGGGCTGCATTATCATCAGCTGTGATAGTGTAATTGATGTCAAGAAATCCCACAACTATTCCACCTGAACAGGTTTGGCAGGGCCAAAAACTCTTTGAAAGTGTTTGTTTTAGCTGAAGGGAAGGATAGGAAGTTCCCTTTTTGCGATTCCAACTGAAAGTCATTGTACTAAAGCTGCCTTAAGGAAACACATGCTGTGTGGGCAAATGTTACATCTGATAAATTGTAAATTGGATATGGTTGATCATGAGACTGGTAAGAATCAAACTTGTTTAAATCACACTCCTCGGGCAATTAAGTGTTAATCTTTCCAATTCCAGTTCACAGTCTAGTTCTTTATGGTGTGGCAGTTTTTAGGTGATCTTCACTCCCAGATCAAAGAGCATGTTTGCTCTTGTTTACAAAGCACAACAAAAAAAGCCTGCCGTAGTGATCCATTTCAGCAGAAACATGTCACGACTACAATTCACACTGAAAAGTTTAAAAGCACTGTTTTGGTTTTTAATCAGCCACTGGACTTCATGCTACCTCATTAAGTGACCATGGATCTTCTAGTGCTTGTGTAGCTGCTCTCACCTCAGAGCCAGTGGCCTCCAGTATAGTGGGACTGGCACTTTCAGGAGCCCATGAGATACACTCCACTACGTGCTCGTGTTCCCTCAGTTCGGCCTTGCACTCCTTCGTAGCCACCACCCACACACGCACCGTTTGGTCATTAGAGCAACTTGCAATCAGGGAGCCGTCCTGGTTGGGCCGTACCATACGCACCCATTCTCTGTGGCCGGTAAACGTCTTCACGCAGTACCTATAGCACGGACGGAAACATTTCATCCACAGCCATAAGATAATGAGGGGAACAAAACACTTCTAAATTAAAGCAGTATCTCAGCTATGCTTTCTGAAGAGAAATGTGTGCACAAACATCTGCAGAACTCATAGAACAAAAAATATGATTTAGGCATTTTAAACAGCAGTTACTAATGGTACTTACCCAGTGGCCACTTCCCACATTTTAATGGTTTTATCCCTAGAAGCAGACACTATATGATCTCCGTTGGGCATTATAGCTACAGACGAAACATTATGGTCATGCCCTAAAATAAAAACAGACAAAGGAATTATGAGATTAATTTATAATGAATTTATAAACACATTCACATCAGACCTCTGTATGAAGATATTGAATATTGTGCTCTTTGTGCAGTTAAATCTTCAGCAGTAACTATACCCACATTTTTACCATGCAAATTGGATTGTTCCAGCAGAACTTAATAATGGCTTTTTAATTGCCACCATGACAAAATGTTAAAACACATTAGGCAATACCATAAAAGGAAAGTGACAGCCAATTTGCCTTGGGTGGCTTTGTCCTCAAAAGAACATGAGAAGGAATAAAAAGCTAAGTGCACAGCACACCATTTAAAGCTACTAAACACATGCTGAAAAAATAAGTAGCTGAGAAAAAGAGGGTTAAATATGGAGAAAGCCCCACAGAACATTATCTTGTCCTAGGAAGGATAATTAAACTGCCGTGCAAATTTCCTAATCTCCTACCTGGGGGGGGGGGGGATGGTGAAAGAGAGAGAGTCAGAGTCGTTTTGCACCCAGCCAGGAGAGGGAGAGACAGATTGAGCGGAGGGGGGCAGGGGGGCGGGGTTTTCCCTACAATGCTTCCCTCAATCAGCACGGTCTGCTAGTCTGAGGGCAACATGCCAGTTTAACTGACAGATTTAAATTACAAGGCACCAGATTTGAACATAAAAGCTGTTGCACATGTGCTTTTTGGATTACCACCACTGAGGATTTACAAATTTTGACAGGGATTAAAATGTTTATTTAAAAAAAAAATAATAATAATAAAAAAATTTTTTTTAAAAACCTGGTTTAACTTCCACTCTTTGTTACTCATTTGCTGTTCATCCAGCACAAGTGACAAGATTCTGGTGTGATCCAGCATGCAGCTAGATGAAATGAATGCAATTTACATCCATTTCTGTCATTTTCACCTGTCTGTGTAGCCTGCAGGATCATATTACCAGATATGTGACGGTAATTTACCAAGCAATTGCAATATGAAAGAGGGTTGTGTTTAAGGTCTAAGCGAGCAAGGACTACAGTGAGGGAAAAAAAAGTATATTTGATCCCCTGCTGATTTTGTACGTTTGCCCACTGACAAAGAAATGATCAGTCTATAATTTTAATGGTAGGTGTATTGTAACAGTGAGAGACAGAAAAAAAAATAATAAAAAATCCAGAAAAACACATTTCAAAAAAGTTATGAACTGATTTGCATTTTAATGAGTGAAATAAGTATTTGACCCCTTGGACTTAGTACTTGGTGGCAAAACCCTTGTTAGCAATCACAGAGGTCAGACGTTTCTTGCAGTTGGCCACCAGGTTTGCACACATCTCACAAGGGATTTTGTCCCACTCCTCTTTGCAGATCCTCTCCAAGTCATTAAGGTCATTTTCAATGCCCTGGCTGAGGGAAGGAGGTTCTCACACAAGATTTGACGGTACATGGCCCATGGTCCATCGTCCCTTTGATGCGGTGCAGTTGTCCTGTCCCCTTAGCAGAAAAACACCCGCCAAAGCATAATGTTCCCACCTCCATGTTTGACGGTGGGGATGGTGTTATGACTTGGGGTCATAGGCAGCATTCCTCCTCCTCCTCCAACCATGGTGAGTTGAGTTGATGCCAAAGAGATCTGACCACACCTGACCACAACACCTTCACCCAGTTCTCCTCTGAATCATTCAGGCAAACTTCAGACGGGCCTGTACATGTGCTTTCCTGAGCAGGGGGACCTTGCGGGCGCTGCAGGATTTCAGTCCTTCACGGCGTAGTGCGTTACCAATTGTTTTCTTGGTGACTATGGTCCCAGCTGCCTTGAGATCATTAACGAGATCCTCCCGTGTAGTTCTGGGCTGATTCCTCACCGTTCTCATGATCATTGAAACGCCACGAGGTGAGATCTTGCATGGAGCCCCAGACCAAGGGAGACTGACAGTTATTTTGTGTTTCTTCCATTTGCGAATAATCGCACCAACCGTTGTCACCTTCTCACCAAGCTGCTTGGCGATGGTCTTTGAGCCCATTCCAGCCTTGTGTAGGTCTACAATCTTGTCCCTGACATCCTTGGACAGCTCTTTGGTCTTGGCCATGGTGGAGAGTTTGGAATCCGATTGATTGATTGCTTCTGTGGACAGGTGTCTTTTATACAGGTAACAAGCTAAAATTAGGAGCACTCCCTTTAAGAGAGTGCTCCTAATCTCAGCTTGTTACCTGTGTAAAAGACATCTGAGAGCCAGAAATCTTGCTGATTGATAGGGGATCAAATACTTATTTCCCCTCATTAAAATGCAATTTTAAAGTCTTTTAAAAGACTTTTTTATACAGTCTCTCACTGTTAAAAATACACCTACCATTAAAATTATAGACTGATCTCTTTGTCAGTGGGCAAACGTACAAAATCAGCAGGGGATCAAATACTTTTTTCCCGCCTCACTGTATAATGTTTCAGATTGGGACTGAAGACTTGAAAGAACGGATTTTGAATAATCAGATTATGAATGAACTATACTTCAATAAGCAGCAATACCCTGTAGATAAACTGAACTGTAATATTACGGGGAAAAAACATTCCGTGTAATATGAGGTATTGTACTCAATTCTTCTCTTACAATCTTAAGAACAAATGAAGGCACTAATGAGAATCATGCAACAACCTTCCCCTTAATACCCCATTCCCCTAAAGAACACCACTTTCAGTCCAAGCATCATGTTCATACGCTGCATGTGAAAATGTTCAGATTCAGCTATTCCACACTTTTTGCTTGAGAGCACTTTGCTCACCATGCATGGTCCTGATGCACTCAAAGCCTTGGAAGTCCCAGAGTTTAATAGTCATGTCTGCTGAGCAGGAAGCCAGCAGCTTTCCAGTCTGGTCAAAGGAGATGTCCTGCACAGAGTCTGTATGGCCTTTCAGGGTACGTTCAAAGTCTCCGGTCTCATAATCCCATACCTGGGGAAGAAGAATGACAAGATTTCAGTTTAGCTGGTATACAGGTGCTCAGGGGGTCAGCTTCTTATAAAAATGACAGATGCCCACCACCTGGTTATCTGCCTCTCTTCCATTGTGCCTACCTAAACTGCACTCACTAATGAGAGAAAGCAAGCATGCAGACAAAGCCTGCTGTGACAACATCTACAGCAATCTTAAATCCTAGGATTAAAGAGAGTATTTAAATGATGTAGGAAAGATTATGACAAAGAACGGCGAGTCTTCTTTAAAAAATGGCAAGTCTTTTTTTTTTTTTTTTTTTTTTTTTTTTTACATCCAATACTAACCTTTCCTTTATCTTATCTGGAAGCACAACACAGATTTCTGTTCAAACATAAACCAGAAATGTTCCAGAAAAAAAATTAGTCAAGCTGTACAGCTCAGGGGCCTCTTAGACTTCAGTACAAATTCAGACCTCTAGGGTACAGGGTAGACTAAAATGATAAATCTTGGTTTTCTGGTCATGGTACCTTCAGCACAAGCAAGCACAATCTCTAAAAGAGAATAGCAGCAGTAGTTTTTAAGTGAATTGTATAATCAGTCATAAAACAGCTCCTTCCATTCTTTAAAATAGCAAAATAATAAGCAGATACAATTATGTAATAGTGGGTTTTGGAGTCAGTGCTGGAGCTGTAAGCTGAGCTACAGAGTTCTGCTGTTGATGCCAAGTTGGTGGAAGTGGGGCGCATATTTTACCATAGATCTCACCATTGCCAAGGAAACACTGCCAGACTCACTTGCATTTTACACAGAAAAAACAGGCTTGATTGTCACAGGAGAAATCTGAGAACAAAACAATTCTCTATAACTCTCAGTGATGGCAAGACATCGAGCTGACATCAATGGAGCCTAAATACGTCCTGCTGTAAACGACCGGTTTGAATGTAGAAAGCGAAACACGAGATGCGAAATTAACAGATGCAAAATAATTCTCCAAAAACAACCACTGCTTTCTGTGTATTGCAAATATATTTATTTTAATTTGCAAGCCTTGTGTCAAAAAGAAATGAAAGAGTAACTAACTTTATATTATATATATATATATATATATATATATATATATATATATATATATATATATATATATATATATATATATATATATATATATATGTGCAGTTATTAAAAAGTCAACAAAAGACAGCCCACCTTTATTGTGGCATCCTCTGAGGCAGACACCATGACACTGAAGACTGGGTGGAAGATGACCTTGGTGACTGGACTCCTGTGGCCACTGAGGGCATATCTCTCAGGGGGGCGAGGGATCCATTCTTTGGGGTCTCGTTTCTGTCCTATAGGTCCTCCTAAAGTGATCTCCTCTTTTGCTTCATTCAACTTTGATTCTAACTCCATTACCTTAAGGGAATCCGTATAATAAGGAACATTAGGGAACGTGCGATCTTAAGGGTCTTAAAATTATACTTTGTGCCTTTTCCCTGAGTGATGATTGAATATCATCTACAATTTACAGGATATGCTTCTTTGCTTTATACAGACCTTCTTCTGTAATCTTATGACTGAAGTCCATTTCTTTTCCAAAAGGCCAGCATACTTCTTATCCAATTCTTCATTCTAATGAGAAAAAGAAGCAAGAAACATGAGACCTAAACAGAGTAATGTATTTTGCAAATCGTTATTGCAATCCTATGAGAGAAACGGCCTTTGGATACACCCCAATCGTAACTATACACCCATCACCCCTCAGGCCACGTTCAATTCCTCTAAATCCCTTCACAGAAGTTAATCTCCTATGGACCAAGACAGCTCACTGAGATTACAATTATAGTGTGTACTGTGAAAATGAATTTATTTAAGTCTGACTTTGTGATTTCAACATTTTATCAATGTTTAAATTCTTAAACAGAAATGTAAAATGGGGGAATCTTTAATGAAAAGTGGAGGCACTAGGTCACATCTCTAGTTCACCACTTCGGTTTTAAAGGATATGACCATCTCAAGCTCGTGTTTTGTGTAAAATGTGCCAAGAAGCAGTCGCTTTTTTTAAAAATAAATTGAACTTGTAAGTCTAGTTCTAACGGGGATTATATTTTAATCTTACGCAAGTAAATACAGATATACTTTTACTGTATTACATTTAGCTAGGTTTTTCTGCAGTTGAATATCACATGACATTAAAAATTAAAATTTCAATATTCAATGATCTCCCACGGAATGTAATGTTTTAAATACAATATAAACTGTGTGAAGTATTGACTTGCAGTATGAAAAGAAACATGATTTCTTGTATATTCCCTTCGATACATGTCTGTGTGTCCTTGAACATGAATGGCTGTAATCCGAGCTGGCGGGTACAAGGAGGCTCTGTTTGCGAAGAGAAGAGTGCATGTTAATTTCTTGCTTTGTGAGGAATGATGTGTATTATGGTTTGATTCCGTCATTCTAACATTAGTATCCATGTTTGCCTTTTCACTTGAGAGAACAAGGCTTTCGTTTCTGATGAACAAAGCAAGCACACATGCCAGAGAAAGGTGTGTATAAGGGCATACATACATACAATATCATTTTATATTGCAATGCATTTCTCCACAATAACATTAATCTTAGGGTATTTAAATTCAATACATTTTTGTTTCTGTTTTCCTGTCTAACCTACACGAACATAGCCAATGGATGCGGTCTGATCGCACAGCACATAGGACTACCATAAAGCCAGCATATAACAGCCATCCGGGCTGCACGCTGTTTAACTACACGTTTAGTGCACTTGACCTAAGACATCCAAACCTTTGTTTGGAACAGAGGCTACTGATTAACACTACTAATCAGTTCCATCTTTTGGACAAAAAAAAAAAAAAAAATCCCACCCAGGTTAAATACTCAGAGCAAGGGAGGATAAATCACTAGCCCAGGCACCCAGGATGAGCAGATTACATGTATAGGCTGTTTTTTTTATTGCTGCTATAGCAATGACCAGCGTGGTTTGTAATTATATTGCACAACAACCATAAAAATAAAAAACCTTTCTATTGGCTTTTGCAAAACAGAAACTTTCAGTTGGGAAATATGTTTAAATGTAATGTGCTTTCAAAATAGTGAACACTCTTCTATACTGTTATTATAGTGCACACTTTTGAACCCCGCCGTCTGATGCATTATGGTAAAGACATGATCGGGATGGTTTATACGAGGTGGATTAATTAGTGTGCATGGATGACATTAAGTCAGGAAGCATCTGGCATGTGGAAACACTGACGAAACTGAGCAGAGTAAAGTGAGGTGCAAAGCTGTCCTGTAACTCCTGCATACTAAACAGACACACAATCACCTAGCATTCAAACATCAAGAGAAAATAAATATGCTTGTCAGACTTGCTTGTGGAAGGACAGAGCCACACAGCTCTTAACTGCCAAGTTGGTCATCGACTTGCTGACTTGTCACTGGTGGAAACACAATGCACTAAATCCAGAACTAATGTTATAAAGGTGTCCAAATTAGAGACCGGGGGGTGTTCCAGAAATGTGCTGCATCTAAATCAGTCATCTACACGAGCAATTTTCTACATGATATGGCTAAACATGAGCCTCGGCACCTATGCCAGTCTGAAAAAGAAAAAAGAAAAAAAAAAAGTCTTTTGCTTAGATCTGATTTCCTGCTCTATACCACCTACAGGCGAAGTAAGCCAATACCTAATACTCAGTGGTTATCAAGAGTTTCCATAATGGATCTCAGAGACAATGATAGGAACATCTCAGCAGAACACTGGCTAATTAAAGAGAACTCTTAGCCCTGTGCTACCAGCAGGCGCAAGCTCATCCGATAGGGTGCTTCTCTCTCGAAAGGTGAGATCAATTATTCATTGTGGTTCCGCTATAAAGGAGATGAATGTTTGAAAAACCTACCGCCCACACAAAAATAAACACCACTGTCTAGAGAGTTGAAGTTTTTTTTTCCCCTGTATGAAACCTGTTTAGTATTTTGCCAAAAACTGCATTTCCTGCCAACTGTGCAGGATTAACAAGTGTTAATTGAGAAGGACCATGGTTTGTGTCTCTATCACTCATTACCATCTCTTAGGGACCAACATGTTTCACTTATTCCAGACTCCAGAAATATCTCTGCATTCAGCACATTTTCACTCTGAATTAATTAAGCAAGGTTTATGTGAAATTAAGCAACATTGTTTGGTCTTTGGTTCTAAGGAGGAGGAATTGAAAGGGTATTCCCGCACACTCACCATGTCTAATTCTGCCTCCTTCTTGAAAACTGAATATGCCTCTTCATAGCCATTGGAACGAAGGTAATCAGCTATCGCTCTATTTCTGGAAAAAAAAAAAGAAGAAAAAAAAAAACAAAGAGAAGAATAATTAGTTCTTGGTGACTGGCAGGCTGATTCTATTTAAGACTGTCTGGCATTTAAAAAAAAAAAAAATTCCTTAGTAGGGGGTTTTGGTTTTTACCCCCCCCCCATTGACAACAAAGAGCAGAGAACAATAATGTCTGAGGGGAACATTCAAAGCTATAATTTATACATTTTTATTTTTTGTGGTTAAAAAGAGAAAAAACTGCACGACAGCATCTGTTTGACAAGACGTAACATTTACTATGAGTGAATAACAAGATTTAGGGTATATAATGAAAGAAAATTGTTTGTGGAATGGTTAAAAACATCAGAATGTACCACCTACAGACAGGGAATTCAAATAAGTCAGTGCAGACTGAACATTTGTGTAAAAGGTCTCCGAGAATATTGTAAGGAAACTGACTGAATGGCAAACATGTTCCTGGTTAAAGGTTATTTGTAACAAGATTTCCCACCCGACTGATCAAATCCAAACATGGGCTCCCCATAGGCTCCTATGGCACACTTATCACAGTAGTTTTGCAACGCCCATGAAAACACACGAGCCTAAACCTAAATTTTGAAATGATGCAGAAACCTTGTGACTAAGTTCAATAATGTAATTCCTGCTTTTGTATGCTATTTACTCTTTTTTTTTATAGCAATAACAATTATTTTAGCTGTTTATTCTGTGCTACTTTGCTGTTCAAGTGGTTATCTGTATCGTCCTACCAGTCATATTATTACAGCAAGTCATACAGACATGTTTTTATGTATGTGTGTTAGACCCAGACGTGTAGGACTATCATGCTGGATATCAAATTTGCAGTTGCAGCTTTATGGACTGCATAATAAACCTTATTTTTTATTAGGCAATATTAAAAATGTCATAGTAGGCCATGAAAAATGTACTTCACACTGTAATCAAATCAAATTAGATTTTTCTTGTACTTCATTTTATCCATAAATAACATACATGAATACAACACATTTGTTCTATTATCCAGGAACAGGAAGTGAAAAAAACACGGGGGGGGATATTTCCCAAACTCCCTCTCTAGGCAAGTCTCTCCAATGTAAATGATGAGTCTGATCTCCATAGATAGTGAACACAAAGGAGTCTGAGAAACATATAAGCTGTAGGACCCCTTCCTGGTATTGTGTTATCAGATGAGATGCACATAAGAGGAAACACTGAGCCCAACATAGAATGGCAGCTTCAGCACAACAATCATATCATTTTTAATGATCTCTATAGATTTTTTTTTTTTTTTTAAACCAAATTAGCATTTGGTACTACAATGGTGTCCTACAAAAGCATGACCCAATGCACCCTCCAAAACTGAAAAGAGGAAAGAAAGAAGAAAAAAGAGAAGAAGAAAAAACAGCGATACCCATGCAATATGTACATCTGTAGATAAGCCACTGGAATAAGGCGTCCGAGTTCAGGGCTGTTTGGCATCACGTATTGATTTCTGGGCCGAGCTGTTCAGTGTGCTTCATTGTAAGCAGCAGCTCACAATGACCGTGAGGTAAAGACAAGGTCAACTTGAGGTTATCTCTGTGTGACAGTCTATACGAATACAAAAAAAAGTACAAATTTAAGCCCATGATGCCTGGCCACCATGTGTCTTTGTGAATCTCAGTCATCTACTCTACTGGTTGGAAAAACAAAGCTGGCCTAAACTATTAGTTAGGTCTCGTTTTGCCATTTCATCCTTCATTCTGACTGGTTCAGTTCCAATTTTCAGTTGCAGGGAGACAACCAATACGGGGTTTGTCAGGAGCAAACGAATGACGAACAAACAGAATGACTAAACATTGTACATACCATTAACAATATCACTATCCCAGGCAGATCGAATACAGGCTAATACAGGCTGCCCTACTTGAAGGGCACAATGAGATACCCTTCATGATTGTGAGATACCGAAACAGACCATAACTATCCAAATTATCTGCCAAGAGAGCAAAACTGGCCATGCTCTCTGGGTGAGGATGGCATACTCTTTCTCCCATCAATCAGAGCGACACTAGCCAATCGTGGGCATCTGTGAGCTTATGTATGCAAGAAGGCAGTTGGTCCTTTCCTCTTCGTGTGTTACGCTGCCGTGTGATGCATGTGCTAGCCTTCACCCTCCCCAGTAGGGCAGAGCAAGCCAGTGGGTGGTAATTCGGGTGACAAATTGGAAGAAAATTGAGTAAAAATCCAAAAAAAGCAGGTAGCTGAATTTGAATATTGTGAGAAATTGAGATGAAAAGCAAAACACTTCAATGAACAAGTGCAAAATATAAGTAGAAGCATGATTTTTTTTAAAAACAGACAATGTAATTAAATGGACTACTCGACTAATGGCTTAGCAGAATTTAAAAAAAATAAACACAATAAAAATAAGCTTCTGTGACATCTGGTCTGGTATGAAATGAAGCGGCAAAAGAAAAACGGAGTGGTGAAAGCACTGGCCAGTAACCGTGGAAACCACAGAGGAGGTAGAAAAGAAGACTGGAGAAGATCTGATTTACATTGACACCAGCAATTTAGTAATAATAACCAAAAAACTAAGAACAAAAAGATACCTTTACATTTTCAAAAGCTGTACAACTTTGAATTGTGTTTAGCAATTTTACATAAAGGCTGAAACAAAAGAGCACTATTACACTCCAAGACATGAAGCATGTGTTTTGCAGAGGAAAAAGGGTGTGAACAATACTGAAACGCCATCCATGAAAACACGTCTAACTGAGAAAACCTGAAGAGCTTCCAGACACTACCACATCCTCATATCTTGATGGGGAGTGTGGAACAAGAAAACCTTTCATAAACTACAAGGAACATTTTAAAAGCATTGAATGCTAAAAAAAAAAAAAAAAACCTGTATCAAAGCAGACAAAAAAATAAAGGCAGCGATGAGGAGAAAAACATCCAATTTGCACGGTCAAACCACATGATTCACTCTACAGCTCGGAAGCTGGTCTCAGGGGGCAATAAATTCCAAGCAGGATGATGGCAGCAGCTTGTGAAAGTGCATGTGCATAACCAGCATTACCTCATATCATAGGGTGCGTCTAGCACTCATCACTTCCTGTCCTCTTCTCCATTCACTTCCGCATTCACATCAAAGCCAGACAGAAAAATCACACAGCATCAATCCGTCTACAGTCCATGGCTCTGTACAGACCGGTTCGTTCTCAGCCTCTGTGGGAATCTCTTTATGAGACCGCCGCCTCGGGAAAGTGAATAACGCTTTGATATTAGGCTGCGGTTGTCACAGACTAGCGTGTGGCATCAGAAGACTGCACTGTGCGTAAACAGGAGGAGAGATTGTGTTCTTCCCTGCAGCTTTGAACCGAATCAACACTCCTGGCATAAAGCATCTTACATCACAGCAGTCATACTCTACTGCCTTTATCCAGGACACTCACACACAAGCAAGCGCTCAGAGAAACTGCAGAAGAATCACCTTCTTTTAACAGATCACTGAAAAAATTCGGATGCACTGGAGCTGTTGTTCCGCTGAATAAACTGACCAACTTTCTCCTCTTACTAAGCGAGGGAATTTCTCCACATACTCCAGTGACAGGAGTGACCATTTTCTCTAAATAAAAGATGTTATTTTGCAATATGGTTAGGTTATGATATCAAAAAATAATGCAAGATAACGAGACTCAAAACATTGTCACTTGCATTCTCCGAACAAAACAAGCTCGGTGTTTCGGCTTAATGGTGTAACAGAGGTGTAAGAGGGCAGGTATATGATATGATGTTAGTGTTAAATACCAGAAGGGGGGGGTGCGTTTAAGAATAAAAGGCAGCAGTGAACAAAATCAGTAGCCCGGTCACCCAGGACAAGCAGGTTTCATGTTTGGGCTAGTAGTCTATTTGTAGCTCTACTCCCTATTAAGTTTTGCATTTGGTGTGTGTTTAAACATAATATGCTTTTACTCGTTCCAAATCCCGGCTGCGCCACACACATCGTCCTAAGCATGACCAGGCTGGCAGGCGAATAGTGCATGGATCAGAAATATGCAGGTATGTGGGAACAATAATGCAAAATAAACCAAAGTCCAGCACAATGCTCTCCTATGTCTTGCTGCTAGTACAACATTCAGTCACCTCATGGTTAAACCCATAAAGATAAAAATCAAGATGCTAGGCAGATTTAAACAATATTGAAATTTTCAACACAGGAAGAAATCACTGTGGCTTAAACGTTTAGCTGATACGTTTTCCAATGCCTTGGTGACTTTTTGCTGAGGGTGCAAACATGGACACGTTGTTTACATTAAAAAGTACATTAAAATCTTTAATCAGGACTTGATAAGAACTATGGCATAAAGTAATTTCCCCAGGCGTTCATATACATATACTATATCAATAAAGCAAACAACTGTATACCACCATACCTAACCAATCAGGCTTGTTCAAAGGACTTCAGAGCAAAATTCATGAGTAGAAATGCCAATATTCTGTGCATCCAAAAAGCCTTTTAATAATGTGAAGTAAGCTGAATCTACCGAAAACTGCATTCATCTCTAATAAACAGAAGAAAGTGAATAGGATAAATGAAAAAGCGATATATGATATAACACTCAGACGTGATTTTCAGTGGAGATATGAATATAGGTTAATTCCAAGTGCTCAATATTGTTTTGTACAGGCAGCGAAGTGCTGCTGGTCCATGAATGAGAACTGATGGAGGGCACTCAAAGCTGGACGTGTGCGTGCACAGCATGTGACTGCTTAGCCAGCTGTCAAACACACACACTTGGTAATGAGATCTGTGGAGCTCTGCATAGGCCACACCTCTCAAGCAGCGCGGTCTAGCGAAGCAGGGACTGAAAGGCTTTGCTTTGTTTACAGTCATTTGAATAAGGATATGAGCCAGTGGTGGGCACAAGCACAAACGCCTTCACACACAACCAGCAGCATGTGGCAGCAGATGGGTTTACACCCTCATCTGAAAATTAAGCTTTGCATTACACATTAAAATTCCCTCAGTCAGGTCTGGATGGTGTGACTGTGTTACATGTCTATATAATTAATTTATAGGAACTTCCTAATTTACTCACAAATGTCTGAAGAATGTCAACACAAGTTGTAAGAAATGACTATCTTCTGCTTTTATTCTGTGTAGGACTGTTGAGAACATTCAGCAGGAAATGTTATTCCATGGGCTGATGTTTTTAATGGTGGCTCCACTTACAGGGAGAAAGACAGAGACTGAGGGAGCACACTGCCTTCTCATTCACATCCGTAACAGATTCCTGCTCACACACAATATCACGTCAAAGAAAATCAATTAGCAAATTTTGAGTATTATGATACTATTCCATTATATTTGATGCTAATAGAGAGCATGTTTAAAATACCCCAGGCCTGATTTTGAGCAAACATGAGGCAGTAGTCCAGCTCAAGTGTTGAAGCCCCCACAAGTAACAGAAGGGCCTAAAGCTCATTCATCTGACAGTGTGCAGATTAAATCCATACTGATGGTGGGCACCCCACTGACAGGCTGGCGAGGCTTCATCCTACAACCCATCAGGAGCTGGAACCCACAGCCTCTCACAAGCACATGTGCAATGTGCCAGTCTCTGGAGTCTAGGCAGGCACACACCTGCAACGTACATCCAAGCACACAGCGGCCACACACTGCTGCATATGAAGCAGTATTATGATTACACAAAGAAGAAACCTCCTGCAAAGCAATATAAAAGAGCCCTTTTAAAAAGAATAAAGTCACTATTGAGCAAAGGTGAAATGGATCAAAATCAAACAACAAAAGAGAGTCTGCAAAAAATCAGGGTTGTTAAAATTAAACGCGCACACACACACACACACACACACACACACACCCCAACAGGAATCAGTATCCCAAACTCCAGATATAACACACTATCTTGGCTGCAATCACGCTAACCATATCAGGCATACCTCTCAAGTAGCAAATGTAAACCCTGCAAATTGTTCCACTTTTCTCTTTAATTGGGAAAAAAAATAATAAAAAAATCCTTGGAGCATGTATCCACCAGTTACAGACTGTACTCTTGCATGAATGGTTTGATTATGACTATATTTAACCTTCAAGATGTTAAAGCAAGAAGTTATGCAATCATAGCACACGAGGAACACTTCTGCTTAGGGAAACACTAATCCAGCAATAGGAAAGTCTGAAATCAAAGAAATTTAAAAAGCTATTTAAAAAAGGACAGAAAAAGGAAAAAAAAAAAAAGCTACTTATTTGAAAAGTGTGCACTCTTCAAATCTTGAAATGGAAATGATTTAGTTTTGCACCCTACTTTGAAAATAGATACATTAAAACAACTGGACCAAACCATCTACAGTGGCTACCCAATACATTTCTAAAGGGTCAGAGAGATGTTTCTGCATGGTCTATAGTGCTGGTTCTTCAGTAGGTGACTGACTGACACTAACTATTGAAAAGCCTATATAACCTATAACAAAACAAGAAGACTAAAGAAAAAAAAAAAACAAAAAAAAAACAGACTATTGAAGAAGGCTTTCAGCTAGTCATTGCCTTTTTTCATCCCACACACTGCTGCAGAAGTAGTGAATTAAATGCGCTTCCTAGGTCTCTCAAGGGCATTCAGAACCTTTCATGAACAAAAGCAGCCAAATAAACTTGTTCAGTTGAGATTAACTGTTAAACCCGGACTAGAGTCACAGACACATAACACTTGACTGATGTAAGGTCACGATCCTGTGTAATATTACCTCCAAGTGATCATTTTCCACATTAGGAAGTCTATCTCAGTTCCATTTAGATGTTTACATTCTACCTGAAACATTTTTATTAGCTTTGGCTGTTTCCATTCAAACCCAGCTTCAGTTATGTAGAAAAACTGACAAAACAACTGAACAGACAGAGTACCACTAGGACAGAGGAAGCATGCACTGATCGTCATAATCAACTATTATTTTCCAGTTCAATGAACTCTTCATCTTCACTGGAGACACACGGGTGGGAGGAATACTAAAATTATATGCACAGCAAAAATGTTACTGCATGTAAGCTGTACTGATTATCTAACTAACTATCCATGTTGACATGATTGCATCATGCAATACCTGCAGATATATAAATTATATATTATATATATATATATATATAAATAAAAACTTTGGCTTGTATGTGTTTAGCCAAAATATATACTTTCACATAAATATATATGGCACCACTGATAAGCTACAGAAGTGGCTACCAAGGGGTCGATTAAATGTCTTCTCTCTCCAATGAAACACGCTCTCATGCTTAATTACATTATGTTTGGCTTAATGCGAACGGAAGTCTTGCTACAGTCACTTATGTATTTCTCTTGACCAGACTGAGCACAGTAAGCAATGATCTTTTTGACTGGCAGGGTCTCTAATAAATATATATTATCACAGGATCATGGTGAAATGCTTAATGGAGTAAACAGGCAAGACTAGGCAGGCGGGACCACTAGCAATTATATAATGCTGTAATACATTTTCACCACTACAATGTAATATGGGCTGATGCGATGTGCTGAGTGTCAGCTGTAACTGTCCAAAGACCATTTCCACAAACCCACATTTCTTCGGTTCCACTGTACAAGTATGAATATCTGCATAAGAAGGCAGAGCATGGAGGCTTGTGGACTTACAGTTCGTCCCGTTGTCTCTGTGACAGCACCATGTTGGCAGTGGGGAGGGAGGGGGGGGTTCAGGTGAAAGGTGTGCAGCAGCTGCTGTCTCCTTGGCAGGAGATCTCCGATCGAACACAGATTCCGGCTCACAGGGATGTACGCTGCTCACGCCGTGTTCTTCCCCTGACAGACCGGCTCCAGTGAACACTGCGCAAAGACAGTCTGTGAACATCCACCAGTCAGACTGTCACTGCATCTGCACAAGGAAAGCAACACACAGGAAGGGGAGAGAATGTCAGACCGAGCCAGAAACACCTTACAGAAGTCAAGCATGCAATGATAAAAGAGTGGCCCAACCCAAATCCCTAGATATTTCAGTCAGACTTGGGTTAGTAGATAAACAAAAATATGTTATCAAATGTGCCATCTGTTCATCTCACTCCCATATACATTTTCTCTCTGCACTCGGAGTGCCATGCTGAGTATTTTGTTATGGAGTCCTGCTGCCCCTGTTTGAAAAGGGGTCTGATGACCCAGATTCAAGCATCAACCTAGTTCAGCAGCCCAACGCCCTGTCCTGCTTAACAACAGCAAAAAGGTTTCTTAATCGTTAAAGACCGAGACCGTCACCCGCAGATAAAAATAACTATTGTTTTTAAATGTTTAATAACTTTTGAACCACTAATCCAATATGCATGCTCATGTAAAGTGGAGATTATTAGCTTTAACAGTATCCCACTACACACAGCAGTATTTGTCTCAGTTGGACATTCAGAGGCTTCATAGTGAACGCGGTTACATCATCACTTTCTGCAGCATTAATTCGTCAAGGAAACCCATGCAGTTTGTTCCTCTGAGCCAAACAGGAATGGTAGTTGATGCTCAGTCCCACCCCCCATGCAACGGTCATCTACTCCACCAATCAACATAGGTTTTGGTCTTTTGAACCACCAATCCACGTTTCTTTCGAAGTTCCTCATTTGAGAGACGGGGGTAAGTACACACGGCAACAAAAGGGCAGCAGTACTGCGTGCACCGCGAGAAGCGCAGTGTGTGAGGTGGCACTGTGTTTTGTCGCCCACAGAAACTGCTCCAGTCAGTGGCACAGCGGCAGGGGGTCACAAGGTGGCACATAAAACCTCAGGACTGTCCTTACTGAACCAAGTTTGGTTGTTATATTATATAAATACTTCTTACATAGTTTGTGAATTTGCACTCAGTATATTTCTCTCAATTTGTATTTGTGAAGATCATATGCACTATTTGTGGAATATGAATTTGTTCATTTGCACTCATTTCTCTCTCCTTTTGAGTGTAGTTTGTGAAAATCATTTGCACCGTTTGTATTTTTGTTGCACAAGACAGTTTTCACTACTTGTTACGCTGTTTGCATTTGTTGTTCGTGTTCAACTGATAATATTTACCTGAAAGAGTCACTTTTGCTTCAGTGTTGTTATTATATAATAATTTCTCTATTTACTTTACTCTTTAACTTAACTTTAAGTTGACAGTACCAGATTTTCACAAGTACCGGCAGTACCGAGTCCCGGGTCCACCCGGTACTGATGTGTTGTCTGACAGGTCGTCAGTCGGGAACTTTTCATAGGTGCACCGTGCAACAAGAAGACATGGCGACTGGCGGTGCTGCTGGTGCGGTGGCTCCAAATCCACAAAAGCTTGCGGACAAGAAAGGTGCCACGTATGGAAATACTTTGGATTTGAGGCAGTTCACAAAGAAAACATAATCGATAACCAAAAACCGATTTGCAAACGGTGTATTCGAAGTTTTGTGACGAAAAGAGGAAACACATTAAACCTATTAAAGCACCTTAAAAACACCTGGATTTATTCAAGGAGTTCAAGCAAATGAGTTTCAAATTATGGTAGCGGTTGCATTATGGATGTTGTAGCATAGTTTAATTCAAGTGTAGGACTGCAAAAAAACATCCTCATTTTTGCTTACTTAAATGGTTCGTATACGCGCTAATACAGTCATGTGACATTATTAACCATTTAATTGTTTTAAAAACATCCACGGCCCACTGGCGGACCGCCACGTTTTTAAGTGTAAAACTATGTTATGTACACAGCTGCTGTGTTTATGTAGATACTCATGCGATATCGCTGGAAAGCTACAATTCGATTTATATAAACCAACACTTACAAAACTGAGGCAACTCACCTATGAAGCCTCATAATAGTCCACTGATCCATAACATCCCGACAAAAACGGTCTTGTTACACTGGCAAAGGTCCAAACAATCCAATTAAGTAAAAATATTTAGTCCAAATAATAAATACCCACGGACTATTGCAGAGTCATTTCAAATTATAGGCAGATGTGCTTAATCTTTCACGTTTTCTCTGTCATAACTCCGGGTCACTCGTAAACATTGCCGACATATTGACATAAAAATGTCCGCTGAGTGAGTTTCGGCACTTCAGTTTAAAAGTTTGTGTGTTAAGATGTCTAACGAGTGGCAAGTGTTTCGTTTCAGAAACTTTTTTACATAGTTTGTATTTTTTGCTTAATTTATTTAGTTATTATTTACTTGAAGGGGAAAAAAAAACCCAAAGACCAAAACTTAAAGCATTTTTCAGAAATGTATATTTGTTTTAATTTATTTATAAATAAGAAGCGTGTTGTTCAATTATGGCATATTTTTGTTTTTTGCTTTGGTACCGAAATTGGTACCGAGTACTGTGGAATTTCACTGGTATTGGTACCGACTACTGAAATTCTGGTACCGTAACAACCCTACTTCAGAAGGTTCTGTTTGAGTTCACAGTTTAAATAAATAAATAAATAAATAAATAAATAAATCTTAAATTTCTGGTAAATTCATCCATTCTGACGAAACAAATGTACAATTTGGACTTTAAATGAGCTAGATTGAAACGTAAAGGGGCATAATACGTCCTCTTTTACAAGATGTAATACAAGTCTCATGTGTCTGAAGAATGTTTCTGAAATTCCAGCTCAAAACACTCCACGGCTCATTTATTACACCATGCTATAAATGCCCCTTTTTGGGTAGAAGCAAAAACAAAGCTGTTTTCGTGTGTGTATGTGTCTTTAAATGCAAATATGCTGCTGCGCCCCACCCCCTTTCCAGAAGAGGGCTGTGCCTTTACAGCTCGTGCTTCAGATACTACGGCAACAACAAATCAGGAGAACTAGTATGACTGACAGCACAAATACCGGTGTTCAGCCCTATATGTATGAATTATACAGACAGTAAGTGTTTTCGGGTTAAGAATAAAAATGACGACACAGCTCTGTTCTCTGTGAATACGATCAGACGATCAGAGACAATGTTAACTTTAGCCGCATTAGTCGTGGAATTTGCTAACAAGCACATTCAGAAAGGCGATTTGCAAACATTCACAAAATAAAGTGCGATACTTGCGTCTTCTGGATATGAAGTTGGATCACAAATAGTTGGTACTGATCCATCCTTGAGAATCAACTTTTCAGCAAGTCCTGCTTTGTACTGACCCTCGTTCACAAAGCAGTCTGGTGTAAAATGATTCGAACAAACATACGAATGTAGCTATGTTTCTGGGGCACATTTCCTTCAAAAATAAAACTACTCCATTGGGTCTTCAGTGGCTCTGAAGCCAGGAGTACATGAAGACTCTTCTGTTCGTCCTTACAGCCAACAACAGAACACTTACGAAGCTGAGACGTTCTTATCACTGTAGCTGCTCCAACGTGGCGAACATGGCGGACTGTGTGTAGCTCACTCAGGGGAGGATCTGTGCTAATAGGGCAGAGTCCGTCACCAGTCATGGGCGGGGCCTGTTCCAACGTGACGTCATGTTGGAGGGAAAATGCGAACGACTCATTTTGAGACACTGTTTATGATTTACAGGGAATATAAAAAAAAAAAGGAGTGGGTGGATTTTTACCATTATAGGGTGGTTGTGTACACACACTGCAGACACACATTTATGTTCAAACACCATGTAAAAGTGAATTTTGCATAATAGGTCCCCTTTAAAGTTTACTTTTTAAAATGATATACGGCACTTGATGCTGACTGCTAGAATAGGTTAGATATGTTTTTTTTTTTTCTTAAACAAAAATAAATAAATAAATACATACAGGTGCCCCAAAAATTGATTTAAGAGTTAAATTGACTAACATGAAACATCTTAATTAATCTCAATGAGAACCTAAAAATCCAAACAGAAGGTACATACTCACATGGAAAACGCAGCATATGTGGTAAGTAAGGAAGCTTTTATGCCCAAAGTAACAATAAAATCTGGTTAGACCCCAACCCTGTTTAAAATTCATTAATCCCCTGGGAATACTGTAAGAATTCTATATTTCGATTTAAATGCAGTACACAGCCTACACAATAAGCACATAAGAGAAAGCAAGAAAACGCATGTTCAGTAAATTATAAGCGAGGCATTGGAAAAGAAAGGCTAGATCATTCTGATCATTAAGTGAGACAGTACTTTCAGTTCATTCCTTAAGAGTAGAGCTTTAACAGAACCAGATCAATTGTGCGCCTTTCTGAGCATGACTACTGAAAACAACCTTGCTCGCTATACACCACCCAAAACTGACCAAAAGAGATTTTTGTACACAATAGATTCCCCCTAAATAGCACACCGATGCTGCTGATATTTAGAATACCACCAATTTTCCCTAGAAAAAAAAAAAAATACAAGGTCTTCCTTAAAAAATACATTTTTTTTTTTTTTTTTTAAAAAAAAGGACAGCTAAACAGTGAGAGCAGGAAGCCGTGTTCTGAATGTGAATGGGAAGGCAGTGTGCTCCCTCAGTCTCTCCTTCTATCTCACTGTAACTGGAGCCACCATGAAACATCAGTCTATGGAACACCATTTCCTACTGAACGCTATCAACGGACCTACACGGAACAAAAGCAGAAGATGGTACGTTCTAATAAACCCGAGTAAAATTGGATCTGTGTGATTTTACGGCACCTATTAGTCAGAGCAAAGACTGATACTTTTGATTTATTTGTTATATGATTTGGTTTAGTTCCATACTGCACACAATCAAATAAAAAAATGACTGTGGTGTGCATGTGAGGCTAAAGATGCACCCGTAAAAACAGTCAGAAATATGGCGACGGAAAAAAGGTAAACAAAGCTTTACCAAACAGACATAGAAATCATTCATAGAAAAATCACCCCAGCATGGAGAACAAGTAACTAGTTTTAAACATTGTGTGTGTGTGTGTGTGTGTGTGTGTGTGTCACGTCCACTGTTTATTTTCTCTTTTTGTATGTTGGGCCAAATATCCAGCACTTAGCAGCTGGTATCTACAGACAAATGATGTCCACAACCTAGAACACGTGGCATGTTTGGTTCACTTTGTGGATAGATTCAGGGTGGAATCACTTTCTCACTGCAATCAAACCACACTAGAGTTTGATTCAGATGGACAGCACAGACTATGCAAATGCACCCTTACAGTTTCTGGTTTCAAAACACCAGACTCTTCAGTACAACACCTCCCAGAGAAGTAATATTAGGCATGTTAAAAAAAATTTTTTAATTACATAAACCATTTTTAAACCTTTACAGAATCTGAAATGGTCATGGACATAAAACACTACTGACATTTTGTTTAACATACACTCTTTGGCTAAAAAAATAAATAAATAAATAAAAAACATGTGGACATCTGACCATCACATCCATATGTGGTTCTTCCCCAGACTGTTGCCACAAAGTTGGAAGCACACAATTGTGTAGGATGTCTTTGTATGCTGTGACATTACAATTTCCCTTCACTGGGACCAACAGGCCCAAACCTGCTCCAGCATGACAATGCTGCTGTGCACAAAGCAACGTCCATGAAGACATGGTCTGTCAAGGTTGGAGTGGAAGAACTTGAGTGTACATCACTTCTCTGCCTAATTTCAAGACCCAGCTAAAAACGTATCTGTTTGAAATGTACTTTCAACGATGTGAATTGTGTTGTATGTATTTGATATATACTGTGTAAAGCGACCTTGAGCTTTGGAAAGGTGCTATATAAATAAAACTTCTTCTTCTTCTTGAGTGGCCTGCACAGAGCCCAGACCTCAATCCCACTGAATATCTCAGTGGGCCTCCATCTCCCGACCCCACTAATGCACTTGTGGTTGAATGGGCGAAATCCCCACAGCCACGCGCCAAAATCTAGTGGAAAGCCTTCCCAGAAGAGTGGAGGTTATTCTAACATCACAGGGGGAATAAATGTGGAACGGGATGTTCAAAACACACATGTGGGTCGATGCCAGGTGTCCGCAAACTTTTGGCTACACGGCGTATATCGGGTTTTGCAACATATTCCAAATGCTTCTAACAGCAGCGCAACTTAATCTGCACACTGAAGTTACACCGCCTTACTGTCAATCTGCTTTACTTGGCTCATTACGTAGTACCTTTGGAATCCCACTAAAACACAATCTCCTAATGCCTTATTTCATGCAAAGACTTTGCATGGTTTCTTAGCAACTGCCTGTGTAGAGCAGAACCACAGAGCAGTGGTGGAGTCCAGTGGCAATTATCCATTACTACTTTAATCGGCCAGTCAGTCTCGATGGAACTGCCATTACGAAACCATACACATTCCTGCCAAAAAAAAGGTTGCTGACTGGAAGCTCTTCCGAATGGTGCAGGAGACCATAAATAACAGTGTAAAGCATCAGAAAATTGTGCTCAGAGCATTTTTGGCAACAAGGAACAAAAAACAAATACATGCAAAACAAGCCAATTCAGGCACATTCTCAGAAAATACAGCTACCAAACTGTACTTTTCATTGTCACTCTCACACTGTGGTACCATCAAGAGGACACGTTTTGCACCTTTATTCATCACATCTTCTTTTCCTTTCGGCTGTTCCCTTCAGGGGTCGCCACACCGAATCATCTGCCTCCATCTAGCCCTATCCCCTGCATCCTCTTCTCTCACCTTTATTCATCACGTACACACCTTTAAAACAGAACCTGATACATAAGCACCACTGATGTACTTTTAAAGCTTTGCTCTGAGGAAAAAAATGGTACACCATAAGCACTTCCACAGGTAAAAGACACATACTAAAAAGGTGCAAAAGATGCATCCTTGATGGCACCAACCCACAAGGATAGTACTTTTATTTCTGAGAATGTACCGTTACACATCACGCCCTTCACGAAATGCTAGAACAAGCCCAACTAGTTCTTTTCGCTCATTTGTCTGAATGCTGGCTCTGAACTGCTCTGAACTGCTCGCACAGGGCGCTGTGTTCACTGAAGCTCCACCCAGCCTTGGATGTTTCAGCCATCCATCATGGCCTAATAATGTTCAGCTGATGTGCAATTCAACAGACCTGAAATCAACAGCCACCTGGAGATCTGTTCCCGCGTTGCCAATCTGTCAGGACCTCTGATGTGTGAATAACTGGCTTGACATTTCATACAATGAGATGTTTACTTCATGTGCTTTTTAATTAATCCACTGCCTCGCACCATCACGGAGCTCGTTTAAAGCCTTAGCTCAAAATACACGGGTTAACATGGTAATATTGTGTGTTTGTAAGTACATTTTAAAAACACAACACACACACACACACACACACACACACAAGCCAGGCGTTAGCCGAGCCCAGCTACCTTGCAGTGATCACTTACTTTTCAAATCACTTAACTAGTTAGGAATATATTAACATTAGCGCAAATGTGACGGTTAACACGTAATAATGGAGCCGTTTGCGTAAAGGGCAATAGAATGTTCATTAATTAGTTACCCGGATGACAACCGCGCAGCTGCGAGCAAAACAGCTAGCTCACCCGCTCTGACGTTAAACAGTCATCTTGTCGCACCTCCCAGCAAACCGGCTAAACATTGTACGTACAAATTTTTACAGGCGCCGTCTCAAACCTGCCGGTTGACATTATATTCCCAGAGGCCAACTTGTCCACTCAGCCTGAACATCAACAACATTTCAGCGGCGCGTCCTCCATCATTAGCCAACTGTTGATAGCCGTCGCCCCTCGCGCGCGCTAGAATGCTCGCGCAGCCTGGCGTCGATGAAATGACGTGTTGATTCACCGGCGGCTAACCTGCTAGCTATCTTACTGAAACAGCACAACCGCTAAGCGCGCGAGCACACACACACACGGCAAAATTACACACACTCGATTAAAGTAAGACAATTTCAAAGTGCCCTCTGGTAATTTTAAATAGAGCAATGAATTCCGGCAAACCGAAAGAAGACTCTGAACTATTTCTCTAACGGCCCGTCCGCCATTTTGAGACACTGCAAAAAGGAGGTGCATTTTTTCCCCCCCTCTTCCTTCAGTACAGCCATACACAAAATTACAAGAAAGACACTTACCCTACTGTGTCACCACCGAGTTCGTATCCGCGAGAGCCAGGCAAACGGGAAGCAATTAAATGTTGGTAGAGCAGAGGAGGACCTGAAAGATGTAGGTCTACCTCCGTGCCTCTTCTCTCTGGTTAGCTCCTAGCAGCAGCTACCGTTGTTTTCTCTACAGCATTCGCTAACACGGACTGCGCATGCGCGGATTTACAGCGACGCGGAGCGCACGCCCTTCACTTTCTCACAGTTTAAATTTTAACAATTTGGGTTACTTTAACTGTAACCAGTAATAATCCCATCACATACCCTCAGCCTCGTTTTACTATAATGAGTTTAAAACTGGATTAAAAGCCAAATTTATCTGTGGGAATTGTCAATGACCTCAAACTGAGCGCGGTCACACAGTAGCATCGGTCATGATCAACCTGGCCTCACGAGGCACCTGTTAATGACGTCACCCGGCGGATTTCATATTAATGGCAAGATTGAACGTGAATTACACAAATACTGATATAAATTAAAATGTCTTTCATTGTCTTGGGTAAATATGAGAATGCATGGGTTCTCCACAAAGTTTTGACTAAATATTATTTACATGAGATACTGAATAGGGGAAGGAAAAGGAGTTTGGGCAAATAGAGGAGGTATAAAATAAGCCACGCATGCTGTTCATGTGGTAATGTTTGTGCATTTTACATTACCTTAGTTAACATTATTACCTTTTATTTACATTTTAACTTAAAATAAAAACAAAATCAGTCACTAGCTCTGATAATAAAATGGCGTTGACGTGTTGATTGACCGGCGGCTAACCTGCTAACTATCTTAGACAGCACAACCACTAAACACACACACGGCAAAATTACACACACTCGATTAAAGTAATAGGATTTCAAAGTGTCCTCTGGTAAAATACGTGCTATAAAAGCAAATCAGATCAATTAAAATCTGATGCTCTAAATTTAATACCAACAAACCCTTCATATTTTGGCTAAAAGTGAGGTAAGTACCCAGATAGCATACATTTCTGGGCCAACTATGGTACATATGGCTCAGTTCTTGTAATGGCGAAGGTCATATGGGCCGTATCTGGCCCACACACAACAAGCCGGTTTTAGGCTTCTTTTGTCTGGGCCCACATCTGGCCTAGAATCCAGCCACGCTCAGGTTGAGTCATCACCGTCTATTCCATACGGTATGTGGGCCAGATGTCATTTGCTATCTGGGTAACTTGTAATTCTTTATGGATAAAGAAAATATCTATATGTACACACCATTGAGTAAAGCAAATGATCTTAAAATGGTCGAGTAAGGCAACATTTCTCAAAGAAACTACATCTCCAAAAATATGTTTGGTGCTTTTTGAGTAACCGAGAATTTGTCCAGATCGTACGTAGATCATATAAAATATAACAAGCCTAAATTGGTACATGATTAATAGATTAATCAACCTTTGCATGAGACATCTGCAGTATGCAAGAACTTTAGTAGAACTGTATGACATGTTGAAAGGCTCAACAAATGTAGAATGTTCAACCTCACTGAAACCACTTAATACTTGCTAGTTCCTTTATTTCTTTTAATACAAAAGCATACTCGGATCAAAAATAATTAGATCATTATTTATGGAGCACAACGGACAGGTTTTACATCAAAAACGACGAAGAAAGAAAAAAACAAAAAGGCAGACACGATGGTCTGGACAGATTTTGCAGATTAATGATCCAAAACAAGAGGAAAACAGAGAGGTTCAGTTGTGAGTGTGGGTTAGACAGCAGGTGACGGTGAGGTGAACTACTCAGACACCGTGTCTTAAAGCAGCACCGGTGGCCTTTTTCGATGACAGCTGATTTTCTGTGATAATATCAGATCATAAACATACAAGCAAAACATCTGAAAGCTACATCAGGAACGGTGGGATTGAGAATGCTTTGTGAAGATTGTATTACGTTGACTGACTTGTAGAACAATCTCAAAATGAGAGGAGCGTGGTGCAATTAATTGTGCACCAGCTTAGAAATCTGCAGGTTTTGTTGTTGTTTTTAAATATTTAGATTTCATTTCGATATGCAAATTTTCACACATTCACTTTTGTGAACACAAAATACTCAGAATATCTGAGAATAGCAAACCTGAAAAGACAGGCAGTTCAAATTTAAAACTAGGGGTCTTTGTCAACTGCATTGCATCCTCTTTGTCCGAATAAAAAATTAAGAACCCATAAAGAACTAAATATGTAGGTGATGTATGTTTTCTATTGTACTAATGCTCATCGATGAAATGCAACAAAAAAAAAAAAAATTTGAACTGATAACACCAATAAATCTTTTGCTTACATCCATTGACTATTGACTAGGTTTACAAACATTTCAGCTGTTATGGAGGGATATACAACAGTTGTGTTAAATATTCCAGCCATTTAGAACTATGGGACTCTGATAAATTGTAATCATCAAGCTTAATGAACTTCTACTTGAAAGCAATTGCATTCATAGGAGTTTTAAGTTAGTAATGGTGCTTTGTGTTCCATTATAAACTGCATTTATTGTCAATTGCAAGTTGAGCGCAAAGAGCCTTTGTTAGATTAGAATACACCTTAGTGGCTACTAAGAGTACTGCAGCCTGAAACAAGCCCAGAATTCAACGTGGCTCCTTCGTGAACGCTGGTAGGCAAACAAAGGTTAAAGCAACAACATAAAGGAACACATTGAGCTAAGACCCTTAACCCTCTGGAAGGTATAGAAAAACAGGTCACATACCAGCCTGGTTCGAATTACAAAGCATAAACAGGCACAAATCTCACACACATACAGGGTGATTTGCTCGGTTTTTGTTCATAAGCAGTGAAACATCAAATTACTCCTTCCCTATTCTTAGAAAAAGCCCATTTTTTCATAAGGAGGGAAAAAAAAAACAACAACACACAAACACACAATCAGTGTAGCAATCTGTCTTCCCTCGAAGTGCAGACTACAGCAGCACATAGAGTGAGCGTTCCAGCATTTCTATTGCTTAAAACTTGTACATTTATCACAGCAACAAGTTTGGCATTTGGATGGTAGATCCACACAGCATTTATACAAGCAAGCACGGCGTCCGTCCTCTTTTTTTTTTTTTTTCTTTTTGGTACGTTACACAAAACCAGCCTCTCTCGATCCATTTCTGGTGCTAGTTTTGGAAAAGTGCGCTAATTACTGGTAAAGGGAAAGATGTACAGGAATACAGGAAAGGGTCCTGCGCTGCTGGAAATGAATGACAAGTGTCACAAGAAGTGTTGTGTCAGTGTCAAAGAAGTCCAATCTGTCAGATACACTACATTAATGGTGATTTTCAACATGCTAAAGTGCCAAATACTGCACGTTCCCCCATTATTCAAGTTTGCGCTAGTCATGCGATGTTTATGTGTAGAAAAATATGATTAGAATGATTTTGTCACAGCAGCAGTGGGAGCTGTAGAGGCATCCTCTCAAGATCTCTGCGCTAGTATAACAAAACACACGCGCACACACACAAAACTGAAACAATAATGATTCAAATCATCAAATTTAAGCTGGAAACCTGCATTTCGATCAACATAGATCAAGTCTGTCACAACTCACATCATAACACATCTTTTGAATAGATTTCTATAAAACAGACAAAGCTTAAATTAAATGGTTTGATGAAGAATATAAAATGGCTTTAATTCCCCCCACACACTTACTATTACAAAAGAAAAGAAAATATTAGCTTTTTACAGAACACCTGTGATCAATCTGAAAAGCTGTAGATGAGAACACACATCTGTAACGTTGTGAAGACACAGCAGCCACCACTTGGTATGTTAAAACGGTACAGGACATAACCGGACCATTGTTTGTAACTGGTCTTTGAAAGCACGCATGTAGTGTGTACATTCTGAAGCCTCCGTCTCATTTCTTGTGCATCTTTCTGAATTTTGTTTCCGCTCTCGTCTAGGGTGGCATAGAAATCACCTGAGTTTAGCAGATAGTGGTGGGTGAAAGTGGTGGCGTTGGGCTTCACTTCACGGAAGCTCACACTGAGTTTAGGGCCTGGACTCCTAAACTCCTAAAAGAAGAGACGGAGATGAGATAGTGAGGGCTCGGCTCAATAGATGGATAGTGAGATGTGTAAAAGGATGGATGGATGGATGGATAGATAAGATAGATGGACGGATAGATGGATAAGGCTCTAGCATACAACGTCATGGTCATTCTTGGTCACCAGCTTCAGACAAACTGGCAGGAAAACAGTAATAACAAGAGAGCCTCAGTCTGGCCCTCTGCCTGCCCTCATTAAACACTGGTTCCATGGTTTTCATGACTGCTTTTCACTGTACCGCTTGCTGTACATTTCCCTGTCCGTTCCCTCCGCTTTAAGCTCAAATATACTCGTTTAAATTACACAGCATAGTTCTCAGTTCTACAGGTTCAAGCAGATGACTTTTGCATCATGGCCGTTCCTGCTACAGGGTATGCGTGTGTGGGATTAATCATCGACGGGAAGTTTGTCGTCCAGTGCCAGCTGACCGTTCTCCTGATGTTCCTCACTCTTCCCAGAGTCTTGTAGCTGCTGCCGGCGCTGGACTTCTGCTTTCAGGGTCTCCAAGTCCTTTTGGCTGCAAATCAGGTATTTGTTACAGTTAGTGCTCGATTAAGGCTAGAGATATAA
This sequence comes from Cranoglanis bouderius, assembly GCA_023630585.1. NCBI lineage: Eukaryota > Metazoa > Chordata > Actinopteri > Siluriformes > Cranoglanididae > Cranoglanis > Cranoglanis bouderius. Next base: position 5,248,041 of record CM042548.1, on the reverse strand, counting down.
ATCAAGCAAGACGCTATTGCTGCATTTTAACCAAAACGTGTTCGGGACACATTTCTTGCTTCATCACTTCTAGTGGATGATGTACAGCACCTTTTGTTTTGCTTGCAAGTTTAGAAAATGGAAAAAAAGAACTAACCCGTACTAACCCTATGAAACAGCACACGTCATCTTTATCAAGAAAACAATTGCCCAAATGTACAACAGTGTCAATGAAACATCGGGCGTGTCTCAATCAGTTCTCTAGGTTGTAAATCTGGACATCATGTACACAAGTTCGGGGACTGGTAAGGACCCTGGCTCACTACACACCGGGACACTGATGACTCAATTTCCGGCGACATGACTACGTACTCGTGTTGAAAAAACGTCATCATTGGCATTCATCAACAACAGGCAGGACCGATATCTTTGACATATAATGTCGTAAATTTGTTAGCTTAATCACACACGTTTCGGTCATGGTACTTCAAGCAGGATCGTAGGTAGTGGATTTAAGAAAATAAAAATAAAACAATGAATTAAAAACAAGTCGTTAGACTCAAACAAAACCATATATAGAACGTCGAATAACGTTAAAAATCGCTAACGTAAGTAATCATTTGAGAGCTACAACGACAACAACAAGCTACTTAGATTTGTAGTCGTTTTTTTTTTTTTTTTTTTTTTTTTCTTTTCCCCCAAGCTGAGAGGCTTCAGAAAATATGGCATCATTTCCAGTAAGGGAACATAGTGAACGGTGTATTGTGAGTTGTTTTTTTTTTTTTTTTTTTTTTTTTTTTAAGGGAGCGAGCGTTCCAGTGCACTGTACAGATTCTGTGATTGAGACAGCCCTTAAAATGGCCGACTCCCTGATCAGTGAACTAGGGAGCTGATTGAGACGCACCCATGGAGTAAAAGGGGAAGCTGAAAGTCTGACCGGCTGTAATTAGGAAATGCTGACAGCCGGAGTGGGAACAAACAGTGCCTGCATCGTTCATCTGGTTATCTAGGAGTACCACTGCCATACAAACCCTTCAACATGCTGCTACATGCTGCACAATCATTGCACAGAGTGGAATGTAAATGCCTCTATTTTTTTCCACTTGTACGCCTAAGTGAAGCATAAAATCCACAAAGATGGCATGTAAAAGAAGCGCAGCAGGACACATGAACTCACGTTTTAAGCACATCTAGCAGAATCAGTGTGGAGTGAAATCAGTGTGGATTAAAATGGATGTGTATTTATTGCATGTGACATGTCTTATGTTTACTGCCATAAACCTTGAGTTAAAAGTGTTCATCCTTCAATTAGTTAATTAGTCTATCCATGAGAATTTACAACGATCTCGCATTTGTTAATATATTTCTAATGCAGGGCAAAGCGCAGCAACAGTTCTTGTCTTTCAAACATTAGTGGAACACTTTTCATGATTAACATCGTAGTACATGATATAACCGAGTTCCGGATCATGCCTGGCACAGCCTGAAATACATTTAAAAGACAAAGTGAGACATATAGTGGTGTCTAACCTACCTGAGAGGAATAAAGATGATGCCGTTGATAATATTGAGCTGCTCCAGGACACTGGCCATGCTTGGAGCTGTGAACTGCACAGAAAACAAACCGAACCGAATATCAACTCACAGCCGACTACCGAAAACTATAATAAGAAACGTATGAATGTTGAGGAAATGATGAACTTACTTTGAGAGGCATGATGCTGGCATTGGAGCCATTCTTGTAGATCTCATTCATGGTTCTCTGTAGGGCCACAGCCTGCTGGGTGAGGTACTTCAGGTACTCCGAACTCTCTTTGGTCTTTTCATGAGCTTCACCAACCTGCCAAGAAGATAAACGTTACGTTTCTCGTTCTAGTTCACCAAACATGAATAGATTCACTTTTTAGTGTCCCTGTGCACAGAAAAGTATGTAGATATTGTGAGTGATGCAAGGTTCTACTCTAGAGGTCATCCGATGGATTTTTACCAATGCCAATAACGAAGTTGGGCAGTACCTGCCGATAACCGATTAATCAATCGAATTAATATTGAATAAAATTGATATTGAATGAAATCATAACACTCACAGTACAATAGTGCTGAACTTTATTACTTTATCATTTAAAAATAAACAGTACTGACTGTACCATGAAAATGTACTGTACTTTTTTTTAAATGAAATAAATATATAAATTCTAATATATATTAACTAATAAAAGTAAATAATAGATATACATCCAAACTGAACCAAAACAGTAACGCTCCAAATAACAAATAAAGAATAGAGACATCCAATATGAATCAAAAAAACACTTCAAATAACACAACAAAATGAGTCAGCGATAGTTTTTAATTTCGCCTCTAGAGGCCGCTTTCGTACCGTATAATGACAGCGGACCCTTGTGAGCCGCTCCCGCAACGGACGCAATCGGTGTGGATTAATCGGTAAAACTGGTCAAATCGGTCGACCTCTATTCTACTCAAAAGGTTCATTATCAACACCCCTAACCCTGGCTGTGTGTGTGTGTGTGTGTGCAGGAATGTACCTGGTTCTTGTAAATGGTGTAGCCCTCCTTCTCGTGCTGCAGAGCTGAACGGAATTCAGCCTTGCTCTCGTACACCCGGGCCACAAGGTGGTGACTGCACAAAAATGCATGCAGAGAGGAGATCAGAGAGGACCCAAAAAAAAAAAAATAAAATAAAAAAATAAAAAAAAATTTCACATTCCAGTGTAGTAGTGTTTAACTCTGAAAACTAACAAACCCCATACCTGAGGGCGACTTTAAGGGATCGGGGTCCATGGTATTTGGAGTTGATGGCCAAGGCATTTTCTAGGAAGCGTAGTGAGAGGTCATACTCCATCACTCCGTGTAGCACCAGACCGATATTGCTCTGTAAAAGAGAGAGAAAACAAACAGGGGCTTTCATTTAGTAGCATTATACGCTGAACTTTAGAAATATACAGTTTATGAGACCAGAAGAAAACCACACAAACATGCAGAGAACATAATGCCACCCCGGAATGACACGACACATATACTGTATGTGAAAGTTTGTCGAAAGGTTCAAAATTTTATCGTCTACCGTCTTAAAGAAACAATTTTAATTGTGTGACCTGAACATTCCAAGGTGTCATTTTGTTTCTTGATTGTAGAATAATATCCTGAAACATTTATAATGACTTGTATAGCAAATAATTATTAATCTATTCTTTTTGTATAGGAGGTGTGAAAATGAAGTACTATGCAAACATTTATCACGGTATTATCCACATAATAATAATAATGATAATAATAACAATCCCATATAACTCACATCTAGCAGAGCCATCTCAGGATGGTCCTCTCCACACACTAACAGCATGAGATAGCGGGCACGGTACAGCAGCTTCAGTGCAGTGGACAGCTGGCCATTAGCAAAGCAGTACAGAGCCAAGTGCATCTGTCAGAAATGCAAAGGTTTAAAAGGTCACTCAAATCTTAATTCATCAATAATTCAAATGATTATCATCAGAAGTGCAAGTAGTTTATTTTTGCCCAGACACTCACATATTCTTGAATGGTGTTAGGATGCTCAATACCCAGCACTCTCTCACTCATCAGAACAGCTTTCTGCTGGTTACTGAGGGCCTGTAAAGGAAAACATTCAGCATGAGGAGAAATTCATAGCAACGTGTGGAACAGAGTGAGAAATACATGCGTGTATGGACCTCAGGGTGATCTCCCATGATGTAATTGAGGCGAGCCAGGAGGCGCAGACAGGCACAAATCTCCACGTGCATGGCTCCATACACGTTGTTGAAGAGGTTCAAGGCCTCGTTGATCAGCTCACATCCTTCCTTAAGGAAACCTAAAGACGCAGGGGGGGGCAACCACTTACGTTAGTGACATATCAAGCAAACAAGATGCTCTGCATCTGCATCGGAGCCTTCTGGACTTGCGATGCTGTGGACGGTCCCCACATGGACACCGTAAATATTTAGGGATTTCCAATTTGTTATTTACATCCGGATTTCTGTACAACTTCTATTGTTAAACTCTACTCAATTCAATGGAATTCAGTTTTATTTGTATGAAGTGAATATGAAGGAAGCACATGGTACAACACCAAATTGTAGATCACCTTTGGTCACAAAACTCACTACTTCCGAGTCCTTCAGAAGTAAACCTGCAGAATATTCCGGCTTTATATACACTATATTATTACTCGATTTCCATAACCTCCTGCATTCAAAATCAAATTATCGTTTTGTTATTTATTTATTTATTTTTGTTTGTTTTTAAAGATACAGATACATTACCTTGCTGGACTTTGGCTTGGCCGCTCTGGAAGAAATGAAAGGCGTCGGAGGCTTTAGGGTTGACGTGTTTTACGACCGGGAAGATGTTCAGGATGTCTTCCTCTGTGAAAGCCGGCTTGTGGCGGCTGTCGAAGTTGTACTCCTTTATAAGGATCTGCAGAGACAGCACATAGCAATGTCTCGTTACAGACCCGAGTGTCCATCTACCACACAGAGACATTCACTAAAACGGGCGGATCGATAAAAGCATTACCTGGATGCCGGTTTTGATGGAGATTTCCCTCAGGAGGGTGATTTTTTGCAGGCCGTATTTCTCTACTGCCTGGTCCACACTCTCACTGCCAAGAGAAGCACAGAGCACAGTGTTGCAGACTTTGTGCTTTCATCTGCTTTTGGCTGTTCTTTTTAATTCTGCCTGGGTTATATGATATTTAACTGCAATCTTGATTATGCATTTGTTTAAAAATGACCACTATGAAACACTTTGCACCTTCCCCCCCCCCGGCAAATGGTCACGCTAATATATGCTATAGAAATCGGCAAGATGCATGAGGAATCTGAATCAAAATCAAATTCAACTGTAAGGTACATAAAGATTCTCATTACTACTACTACGACTACGATAACAGTATAGAAATAGTCGAATGTAAGAGTCCCTCACCACTGTAGAGAGAAGTGGTAATAAGTGCGAGCCTCTGTGCCGATGTTCTTCCACAGTTCGCTGGGGGTCAAGCTGGCCCAAGCCGTGTTGTCTCCTCCTCCAGGCACTCGGTTTCGTCTCTTCTTGTTTTTCTTGCGCGAGACCAGCTCGTCCGCAGGCAGGTGGGCCATGGCGTCTGGGAAAGAGCTCAGGAAGCAGTTCAGGAAGTGGCTCACTGCAGCAGACAGGGCTGAAAGCTCGACACCCTACAATTCGCACGCACACAAACGGGAACATTTGCATAGAAAAACAAAACTGCATTTTAAAAAAAAAAAAAAAAAAAAAAAGAACAAAAGTCAAAGTTCATGAAAACTGAGCGCTCACCTGGAGGTAGGTCTTAAAGATATGTTTGGTGCATCTTGTGACCAGCTCAGTGATTGCTATTCTCTGTAATGAGGAAAAATGGATCAAGTACAGCACCGGCATAATGCCAAGAAGAAAAAGGCATGACGTGAGAATTAGGAGCCTTACATAGAAATGATCGAGCTGTGGTTTTGCAGGCATCTTGTCCACAAACTCCAGCACATTGCCGAGGTAGCGCATGTTGATACCACGCTGATGGAGGGCCTCGGTCAACGTGGCTCCATCCATCGGCAGGGCAGTGTGGTCTAAACAGTCTTTTATCTGCAGGAGATGAAACACAGTGTTGACACATAAATAATTTCCATTCGTTTCGCCCCTTCATGACCAGCTTTATCCTGGTCGAGGTCACGAAGAAGATGGAGTACATCCAGGAAACACCGGACATAAGGGGCGATTTAGAGTATGCGATCCACGTATTGGTGCGTTTTTGGTCCGAGTACTCAAAGGACACCTCGGACACTGGAGCTGTGAGGCTGCATCTCCCCCTATTTCGCTATAACTCCACGTAAACATCACTCACCAAAGACGGGATCTGACAAGACACCAGGAAGGCTGCTGCATCTTTGAGAAGCTGCTTCTGCTTCTGGATTTCTTCAGCACTGTCTTCTGGGAATCGCACTCCTATAACATAAGAAGAGAAATAATCACAGCTGCTCATATCATATTTGGGAGAAAAAAAAAAAGAAAGAAAAAAAAAAAAGTTCTTATCTTTCATACCTGGGGAGAAGATGTCTGGGTTGAAGCGAATGTCAAAGGAAGTGTTGCTGATGGAGCCCACCGCTTTGCAGGCGTTCAGGACGACCTCTCGACTTTTGGGGTCTGTTTCCAGTCCACAGACGAAATGCAAAGTTGTAAACAATTTGCCAAAACTATAAACATACTGCAGTGCTATAATTATATACAAACCCACACCAGTCAGACAATAAAACAGTGCACGTGAGTAACCAAAAGGATCAAATTGTGAATTAAATGGATGATTAGCACACACTTGGCAGACGGATTAGAAGGAGTAAAAAATAAATAAATTGTGGCCCACATCGGTTATTCACACCACAAGTTAATTCTTCACATGTTTGATTTTATCATTAATTAAACCATGCTGCAGAGTCAGTGAGTGTGCGATTGGAAGTTAAAGGAGAATTTCCATGAACGAGACTTAAACAGGAACAGGAGCACACACACCAACAGAGATGCTGATGTAATACCAGAAAGTGTCAGCAAAGCTCGTAATGCACTAAAAAGAAGGAATAGAGTCTGCATCTGACAGTGCAAGAACAGACAAAGGAGATAGCTAAAAGTAAGCATACGCAGCACACAGAAAGATCCATGAATCTCTGTTAGAGGTGTGCTCCTGTTTCCCATAACTCATGTTTAGCTGTCCGCATGACGTACCAATGCCAGATCCATCTTCTGCTGTTAAAGATTCAGCCAGTTCTTTAGCCTGAGCTAATCCTGGTATAGTTTCAAGGGCCTCCTTACCCTCCAGAGGACTGTCACAGCCTCCACTGTGGCTCTCTGGACCTGTGGGTCCATCAGCACCCAACGAGGCGGTACCATTAGTGGTTACTGCCGAGATTTCCGTAGATGTGGCCTGCTGGTTCTCGGCTGCCTCGGGCGTCTGCGTGGATTCGGAGGGAGTTGGCGAGACAGAGGTTGGTGCGGCAGTTCCAGTGGCATTCTCAGAGGCCTCAGAAGCTGATGCTGGCTTACTCTCAGCTTCGGCTACTGTGTTCTCAGGCAAGGCCGCAGGCCTGCCGTCTTTATTTGCTTTGTGCTGCATCAGCTGGAGTGCTGCCATCTTCATGAAAAGGAGATACCTTTGGCCCACAGAAAGTTAACACGGTTAAAAGCTGACGAATCGCAGTGCTGTCTGTACTTCGTAAAGCGGTAATCTTTACACAGCACAGAAAGTAATCAGTAATCTTCTCAAATTGCACTTTTCCCTAGGCCAGGTACGGCTTGTTTAAATTGAGGTGACTGAAGACGTTTCCCCTTTTCTTTCAAAGAAGACATCACTAAAAAGACCTTCATTCATGGCATCCATATCAGATGGATGTTTGCTGTTAACAAATGTCTCAAGGTAGATTATTTCGGCGCTTTGAGAATAAGAGCAATACGAATAATAAGAACAAGGGAATGAAGAAGCAATTATGGGGCTGATGTCTTTCAGTTATAGTTAGAACTAACTTTAGACTGAACAAAAGAGTAACTTTTTTGTATCCACGTTTGGTAATAGGAGGAAAAGCAGCATCAACCCAGTAGACCATTATATAGACTTTAAAAAATAAAAATTTTTTTAAAAAAAAGGAAAATCACCAATGCAGTGTGCGTGAATGTGTACAATAGTTCACACATCATTCTTACTATGCCACCGACGAGACATTGTGATGTAATGTATTGCTCAACCCTAATAATTTCATTGTCGAGCTACTGACACATTAGACTGAAAATTACATTCGATTACATTAGATTGAAAAAATCCCACTTGTTTAAACTTGCTTTGTCTAATTTGTTTGTGTTTTGTGTTTTGATATTGTGGATGTTAAGCACTTTGTGACGTCTGTTCTAGAAAGGTGCTATAGAAATAAAAATTAATAATAATAATAATAATATTATTATTATTATTATTATTATTATTTTAGCTCTCCGATATAATATCACATTTACTGGCTCTGGTCCATGAAGTTACTTAAATTGACAGTTTTCTAGAAATATTTGAGTATTTAAAATTAATATGGTAAATTAATACAGTCAACTATACAGATTAACGAGCCTTAATTTGCAAAATATTACGTGGCGGGTTTTATTTTATTTATTTATTTTTTAATTAATTTATTTATTTTATTTTTTACTAGTAATAGACTAAGCTAAATTCAGAAAGGTTATAAAATGCTTGCACAAAGGAAAACGACATGTACCTGTTAACCATTATGATTTGCATAATAATACAACCCAGACTGCCTGCTTAATTACTGATCAGCAACATTAATACTTGTCTGTCAAACATTCCTTCGAAAAGCAGAGCTGGTCAGAGCATACCTGTGCTCTACGAAGGCCTCAATGAGTTCCTGGCGCAGACAGGCCAGACGGTGGCGATGCTGTCGAGGGAAGCCGTGCTTCTTGCTCTCTGGGTTCAGCTGCTCCCCTTCCACAGACAGGAAGTTGAGGTCAGGAGGAAAAGTGCGTAGCAGGTCTAGGATGTAGTGGCGCCCGTCGTTGCCGATGATCCCCTTGCACTCCACAGAGGAGCACAGCTCCACGGGCGTGTCCTTCTCATTGAGGACAGCATGACGCTGCACCTTCAGAGGCCGGCTCGTCTTCTCAAGCAGCTCCAGGTACTTGGGGTGGGACACCACAGTCTTTCCAAAATCGATGGAGCCGTAGATGACGCTCTGCTCTTGTTCGCGCTCCAGGATGCCGGGGATGATGGATTGGGCGGTGACACGGTAGCCCCTGCGGTTAAGCAAGCACCGATAATTAGTAATATACAATATTAAGATTGCTTTTCAGGTAAAATGCTACCCAGTAAGACAGATAAATGTTAACATGTAGTGCGAACCATAAAAATATCCATCCATCCATCGCGATTATCCTACACAGGGTCGCCTGGAGCTTATCCCAGGGAACTCGTGGCACAAGGTGGGGGGACACCCTGGACAGGGGGCGAGCCCATCGCAGGGCACAATCATAAACACACTAATCAATCTACAACGCATGTCTTCGGACTAAATGAGGAAACTGGAGTACCTGGAGGAAACCCCCGAAGAACAGCGAGAACATGCGAACATCCCAACCCCAGAGGTGCGAGGGTGTTAAAAACATGTTAACCACTAATTATTACCAAATATTGGTGCAAATCTACCTGTAGTCCACAACCACGGTGCCCAGAGTGTAAAGCCCCTCCACATCAACTGCACCATATGCTCTCACTCCATTCAGGTCATTGGTGGGGGCAGTGTGTGCTGCAGCGTCTCCTCCCAGTTCTTTGTAGTGATCACGGACATCAAAGCCCAAGCTGAAGAAGATGTTATTCCAGATGAACATCTGCATACGCGTCTCCTCACCCGGATTGATGGCCATCACGTTTCCGTCAATTACAGCCATGGCACCCCGCGTAGCTGCTGCAGCGAAGTCACTATGAACCTGAAAGACGTCTGGGTATGAGACCTAAACAGAAGCTACACTGGGTTCTACCATAAACCTCATCTTGTTCTTTGTACGCTTACCTTGAAAATGGCTCTCTCTCTCAGCAAACGCTCTGGCAGGTTCTTACGCGAGAGCTCTCTTGTTGTTTGCAGCTCTTCATTCCAGTCTCTGGTCTACAGAGAGGCAGAGGAGATTTAATAAAAATGACCACTCTCTAATGGGTACCAACATCCAGTAATGACACGAATGGACAAAAACATGTATAGCCTACCTGGCCAGGAATGTGTTCCTCATATCCCAAACGGGAGGTGTAGGCATCCTCTGCCCTCACGCAGTCCATGGCATGATCAATTTGAGGAGCAGTCCAGTTGTACACCTGGAACGGTGTGGCTATTCTCTCAAACGGATGTCTTTGGACTCTGCAGCACAATCATTTCGAGACATTTCACTTGCGTACATCAAGGAAGATGGACACTGATTGAGACGAGGTGAAAAGGATGCTAAATCGAGAAATAGTTCATCAATTAACAAATTACAAACTATATAGAATATGTGGTTGGAGGAACTTTTTCAAAAGATCTTCAAAGATCAATGATCTTCAGGTGTGTTTCCACTGGAGGATACAGAGCCAATTTCAGTGCTTGAGCCATAAGAACTTTTTCTTTCAAGTTTGTGCTCCAAAGTAGGTGCTTCTCTTTATATCAGGATCTACAGGGTACTGGTCATACCAAACAGTACTAATTGGTCAAAGGCCAAATAAGCTTCACCTAATGACTGACCGTCCATCCATTTTCTGTACTGCTTATCCTACACACAGGGTTGCGGGAGAGCCTGGAGCCTATTCCAGGGGACTCGAGGAACCACGCAGGGGACACCCTGGACGGGGTTGCCAACCCATCCCAGGGCACAATTTGGAAATGCCAATCAGCCTACAATGCATATCTTTGGACTGGGGGAGAAAACCGGAGTACTCAGAGGAAACCCCCAAAGCACGGGTAGAACAAGCAAACTCTGCGCATACGCAGGGCGGAGGCGGGAATCAAACCCCAACCCTGAAGGTGCAAGGCCTAGTGACTGACCCTCTTATATAAAACTCTATTTAGCCAACAACCGCTTTGAAATTCCTTCACGGTTCTTGAAACTGGGTGTAAACATGCTTAATTGAATTAATCCCTCACCTTTTCTTCTGCAGGGCGGTGAAGTTCTTCTTAAAGGCCGGGCTGATCTGACTCAGCAGTTCCACCAGAGAGTGGCTCAGAAAGCTGGGGTTGGCGGGTTTAGGGTTGAAATTGTAGGTGGTGGACCTAAACAAGCAACATTATAATTATATGCCATATCATATATATGCCATACCCATAGGTGATGTAAATATAGAACAAGGGCAGGATAAAATATTATATAAATAATACAGAAAAACAAAAAGACACACTGAGAGAAGGATGATGCTAATTATATAACGGTCTGGTGGTACTCACTGGTTGAGGTAGAATCCGCGTGTGGAGGCAGTAATGCTGACGTGCCGCTCTTCTACAGTCACAATGTACAGGTACATGAGGTCTCCGTGCATCTTCCTGTTGCCGGGCGGAGGGTTCCAGCCACTCATCGTGAGGATCTTGAGGCACTGAAGTGGCTGTAGATAGCGTACATTTCAAGCATTACAAGATGAATGTTCATGTCAGACAATAACAGATGTGCGCACCAAGGCTGGCCAATGCATCAATATGATCTCAATATTGAAATATATTTCATCACAGTACACTTTTGTGAGAGTATTGTGCTTATTTTGCTTCTCGATCCCTACATTCATACTAGGAAGTGACAAGTCACTCATGTTGCTTGTAGTTTGTCGCTTGTGGGTATGAAGCGACCACTGGTGTTGTTGCTTGAAGGTATGCACCGTCTTATTTTTTTTCCCCCGATAAGCAACAGAAGTTGATACACTATGTAGCCAAAAGTTGGTGGAAACCCATATATGGGTCTACCACCAAACTGTTGCCTCAAAGTTAGAAGCACACAAATGTATAGGATGTCTTCGTGTGATGCGTCATTAAAATTTCCCTTCACTGGAACTAAGGGGCCCAAACATGTTCCAGCATGGCAGTGCCCCTGTGCACAAAGTGAGATCTATAAAGACATAGTTTGCCAATGTTGGAGTGGAAGAACTCAAGTGGCCTGCACAAAGTGCTGACCTCAACCCCAATAAACACCTTCGGGATGAACTGGAACACCGACTGCGCCCCAGGCCTCGTCGCCCGTCATCGGTGCCCGACCTCACTAGTGCTCTTGTGTCTGAATGAGCACAAATCCCTACAGCCACACTCCAAAATCTAGTGTAAAAGCCTTCCCAGAAGAGTGGAGGTTAGCAAAGCAGTGACTAAATCTGGAATAGGATGTTCAACAAGTACATATGGGTGTGATGGTCAAGTCAAACTTTTGCCATAACATAATGTATGTAACTTGTATGTTTTACTAAACAGAAATTAAATAATGCTGTAATCAGTGTAAATATTGTGTGTTTACTTCACATGTTTTAGCGTCATATCGGCTTCACTAGCAAATTATCAAAGCAAGCTAACTATATGTTCACCATGTACACACCAGAGGGCCCAACAACCTCTGCTGCTTCTTTCCGACTTCCTTCCTTATTTTTCTTCATAACGTCTATACACATTTAATGAGAAGTCGAATATGACAGGATAATATGAAACCCTGGTTTTCCTCCATAGTCGTGCATCAAAATGTAACCAACTACACGTTTGGATTGAAGGGGGGAACTGAAGAAAAGTTGGAATACGTGCCAATAGGATTGGTATAAGAAATCGTTTGAGGCATTCGTTTGGATTTGTCCTTTAGGGCGTCAAACCAAATCTGGACAAAATTGACATCACTGAAATCGTGGCTCCGTGTTGTGCACATACATAGAAAATATACGGTCAGTTTGTCGCTTGCCACTGTGAAAGCAGAGTGATGCATACCTTCCAGTCTTTGTTCTGTGGCTGGAGGGGGACTAGGGGGCGCTCTTTGCTGCCGGGAAGGATGTGTTCAGGAGGCGTACAGTCGATCTGTTCAAGCTCGCTGCCCTTCTTTTTACGTTTGCCACTATCTGTAGGAGAGAGAACGTAACGGGCATCAAATCAAAGCAGATCAGGCTTCAGCTGTTTCTGTTGGCAAGTGAAAGAATGGTTACACGCACCTCCAAGATCTCCATCTGTGAAAACACTGAGGAAGGACAGAGAGTTGCAGTCTACTCCGTTGTAAGCGTCAGAGGGATCCAGACTCTTTAACAGGTCTCTTATATGACGCACATGAATGCGAGCCTCGCGCACTGTGTAAGGCTCTGAAGAGTGAAAGTAAAAGGACAGATACTTAAAAACCTCTAGAAAAGAAGGGGGGGGGGAGGGAATCAACCATGAGTAAAACCAGCTCTGCTCTATAAAACATACCTTCCACCACTTTGAGCAGGGATCCCTCTTGAAGACCCTCGATGGACTTTAGCTCGGCAAAGTTGTCCAGCACATTGCCGTCGAGCTGCAGAGAAAAACAAGTGCGATGGCAGGTGTCTTCACGGTCCATAAGCACCTGATGGATCTCCTGTACCATTTCCTGTGGAGACACCTGAATAGGAAAGAGGGAGTATTTTTAAATAAAGAAACTCCTCTTATCTCTACTGTACTCAAAAGCAGGACCAGAGCTGACGTACCTGTAGGTCAAAGGGCTCGATGCCTGGTGCCTGAATCTTCACAGTGAAGCCAGTGTCCTGAATCACGATGACTTCCTGTTCGTTGGAATCGTCACCGGCGTCAGGATCAGTGCTGCCGTCCTGCTTGGACTCTGTCTCCTCGCTCTGGTCATGTCCTCCGTCACCATTCATTACTGCTGTAGCTGCACTGTGCGCTGTGGAGAAAAGTAGTGGTCACGGTCAATTAAACACCCAATCACGTTTTGGCCAATCATATAGAATTAAAAAGCAAAAGTAACCCAAAAGTTATTTAGCGCCACAGAAAACCATGCATTTACTTCATGTTGTCATTATTAGATGATGGACTCACTCTGTCCATCTTCTCAGACTCAGAAAATAGTTGTTTTTATGGAAATGTACTCAGCGCCTAGATGTCGTTCACTGGTTTGTAGACAGTATGCAAAAGCTACACTATACTATTAATTACAGGTCGACCGATTGATCGTTTTTGCCGATTTGATCGGCACCGATACCGACTGCTGGAACTACCAGTTATCTGCGAAAATCCACACCAATAGTTTTTCCCGGTTGCGTCCGTTGCGGGAGTGCCTGAGAAGGGTCCGCTGTCATTATACAGTACGAGAGCTGCCTCTAGAGGCGAAATAAAAACTATCGCTGACCAATTTTGTTGTGATATTTGAAGTATTTTTGATTCATTTTGGACATCTCTATTTTTATTTGTTATTTGGAGTGTTACTTTTTTGGTTCAGTTGAATGTATATCTTTTATTTACTTTAATATTTATTAATCTGTAATATATATTAATATTTATATATTTATTTCATTTTAAAAAGTACAGCACATTTTCATGGGAGAGTCAGTATTGTTTATTTTTGTAAGAAAGTTCAGCAATACTGTACTGCTTGTGCCTTCATTCAGTATAATTTTTTTTTTAAACTCAGTCGATTAACAGGTAAAATCCATTACCGGTCGACCTCTACTATTATGTAGTCGATACTAGAAAATGATGGGGAATGTTTGAAGACACACGTAAAGTTAAATGCTGATGTTATGAGAACTAATTACCTGAAAACAGCCAACAATATGGGAGATATCACTAACTTTATTTTTATGAAAGTAGGCTGGATATCAGCTCACCGAGTTCTGTCGGTTAAAAGCTGGACCCCTATGAGAGTGGACTAGCTAAACGAGCCCGTTTGGTTACCAAAATAACCCGATAATTAAACAAATAACCCAATTAAACTACCCAATATGTGTAACCCAGCAGTTGGGTTCAAAGAACAACCCAATGTTACATTACCGCACACACCACCAAGTGAGAGCTTTTGAGGAATTCCAGAGTTCCTAAGTCAAGTGGGGAGCTTGGAATTAATGTAATCCCAACATGACCATTTCACTAGTAACCATGTGATCTCTACACCCTGCTCTAAGCCAGTCAGTTAACTGACTGAAAAAAAAACAACAAAAAAAATCCCCTAAAAATAACATATCAGTTGCAGAGTCACACACTTTGTGTCCACAGTTCAGCCCCTACAGAGCTCAACAAGGCTGTTCAAAGAGATTTCTTTAAAAAACAGCAACAGCTGCTCATCTCGAGAATGTGAATATTCCAGCCAAACTCCACAGCTGACTACATCCATGCCAGTACTGGAATACCTCACTCCATTCCCAGCGCTCCGAATCTGTTCAAATTCATCTCACCCAGAACCTGCATGTTCATCATACACAGACTAGACTGCTGCTTCAAAGCTGGAGGATAAATTACACTTTATTCAACTCAATACTACACCACAGCTGCTTTATTTCTAGAACATAGCCAAGGCCAGAGAAGGCCCACTGTTTGCTTTCAGAAAAATGCAATGTGTCCTTGACTCCCTTCAAGGTAACCAGTCCAGGGGTCAGGGCTCTAGCAACAAACATTAGGCATCTCCTTAGACACAGGGCGTAAATCAAACAAATATCGCTGGATAAAGAAAACGCCACACACGTACACACAGAACAATCATCGTTTAAGTGTCAGAATTCGGCTTTTTATAAAAATAAAAATAAAAACCGATTTAAAAAAATAATAAAATTCACACATCAGTGGGTCACTTTAGCACTTAAACTTTAAATGAGCAGTTTGTTTTCAGAGCTCTCCGATTCCAGTGAGGGAAAAAAAAAATAAAAAATGCAATTATGATAGACGTAATTAGACGCCATTTAAGCAGCTCTTCGTCTGACGGGCGGAGCTAATTTCAGGGCTGGAAAAAATGTCAACAGAAGCCGGAAATGAAGAAACTTTCAGTATCGATTTCAACATTACGAACTTCAAGACCTTCAAGCCATACAGCATAAAAACGGTCAAAACCTTCCAAGGAGACCGATAAACAAAATAATAAATACATTTCCTTTCAAACAAAAGCTAGGATCACGAAACTGCTTTGAGGTTTTTAAAAGAGCCTCCAGCGTCACTAGTAGCCCAGTCCTACAAATTGCAACAGAGGCCCATTTGGCTTTAAAAAGAGAGCAAAGTGTTCATGGGGTAAGTTCATCGCCATATTACGCAACTCCAAAGGCAATCCCTGTGCCCTTCTGTCCCCTCCCGGCGGTCTGAGTGAAGTCCATCTGCCCCGCACCCTCTTCACTGACCAATAACCCTTAGTTTTGCATTAGTACGACAATACAATCAGGATGAACAGACAACGAGAGGGGTTTATTTAGTTTATTATCTGATGTGCAGACGTGATCCTCGGCATTTGTGTACACCCTCCATCTCTTTTACACAAGGTATTGAAATTCTCTTCACATCAGGTTCTCAGTCTTAAGCAAGAATCACTGCTGAGGAGAATCTTAAACAGACGAATCGGTGTTATCATGAAACGAGCGGGTCGGTCATTGTTGGTAAATCATTCCAAAGAGCTTTTTTATTCACTTTCATATTCAAAAAGTGAGAAGACTTTGACGGTGTAACCCGGTATTTATAAAAAATAAATAAATTGTTTTGTTTTTTTTAAAAAAAGAAGACGGAACAAAAGAAACATTTCTTTTTCTTAACGCGACTCTCTGCTCCAAATGTCAAGTTCATTCTTGATACGACTTCTAGCGTGTGGGAACAAATCATTAACGCCATCGGAAACCTACTGCCATAAAACTCGGGACACGATATCCGAGTTACGCTCCGGACAAGAACCTCACGGACACGCACCAGTTTGAAAACAGTAGGAAAACGGGAGTAGTCTGCCAACGGTCTACCTGTAATCTACCAACAGCATCAAACCTGACAACCAGGTATCGAAATAACAGCATTTTGTCTGCGAGTGGATCGGCCAGATGCCCCGAGGACGAAAGGGTGCTTAATAAGCCGTGGCACTGAAGAAGAACTGTGTTTACCCTGGAGTTTGAAGTCAGACTTACCCCCTGCTGACTGGCCTGATCTGTCAAAAACAGCCAACACACACACACACACACACACACACACACACACACACACACACACTGCCTAACAAGCAAATGCAATTGCACAGGTGTAGATTTATCCATCCTGCAAAACTCTGGCACTGGTAAAAGGTCAGAATGTGAGCTGCAGTGGAAAGCTGCTGCAATAACACTCAGTGAGATAATAGTGTACACAATCTGCAAACCGTTACATTAGCTAGACTGATGGGATCGATCACCTGATCAAGTAGTGTCCAACAGAGGCTGAAACAGAGAGCTCACATCTGACTGATTAACTCCATTCGAAGCTCAACAAGACAGCAGAGCTATTCCAAGGTCCTTGGGAAATGACACTGGATGCGTTTGCTAGCCAACTCGGCCGGCTATTCGACTAAAATGAACCAAAGGATCATGATTTGTGAGTTTAAAAGTTCTAAAAAAATAAAATAAAAATAAAAAAAAATAAAAAAAAATCTGTTGACATTCATCTTGGTAAAAAGTAATCGATGAAAGAAACTAACACTTACCGATAGGATCGCTCTATACTGAACAGCTAGCAATAACCTTCTATCGGCGTACAAGCACCACGACTTGTCCATGTGCAGCAACTTCCGCTTCCCGGTCAGAGCACATACTTATAGAATTACAGGGGGAGGGGAGGCGAGCAGACGGGAGGGGAGGATTGGGGGAAGGTCTGCATAGTAAACCACGACGCGCGTGACCTAGTAACTCCACTGAAGTTAATGTCAGTGAAACGTTATTTGGTCTCAAAACATTCTTAAACCCTTTTCGAGCTCGGGGAATAGTCGGTTCAGAGGAAAGCGTCACTACGAACACCCCTATTTACGCGTCTTGAGTTGGTCCGTTCCAATGAAGGTGACCTTCAGTTCGTTCGCCGCTGCGCGCTGCTGGTAGAGAGCGTGTGCGGCCGGGCTTCACAGCCTCTACACTGAAATACCACACGCTCCCGCTGTTGTTAGCTTCCTGAACACAGGTTTATTCGGAGATGTGAGTATATGTAAGAGTGTAAAGGAAGCTGCTGAAGACATTAGGGCTTGACCGAGAGAAGACTGAGACTAGCAGTGACGCGACTGTGCTAACGGGTAACTTGGAGCGCTGCTAGCTGAAGTCCTGAAGTCGCAGTGATTAGTGATTCTGTCACAAACCGGCACTTCACCTCGCACTGACACACTGATAACACTGAGAAGGGACATCTGTCACTGTGACATGATGACGACCCTGAGAGAACACCACGTACATACACACACACACACACACATATATATATATATATATATATACACACAGATTACTGTCCATGCACGTCCTTTTAGTCACTGTTTGACTGTTAGCCAGCTAGCCTAGCTAAGGTGACTGAAGAGAGCACACATGGAACTTGTGGTTTGAGATCTCTGATCCTTCGCAGGAAATCGTGTGACCTGCTCGATGAAAGGATAACGTTCACGTCCGAACCGAGACAGACCAGAGACCTTGATCACTTAGCCACCTGTCTAACCACAGCCGAATCTGACCAGCTTGTCAGGATAAACAGGGCTCTGAGGCTCACATACCGCATGGACAGCACTCCTTCAGGTTCTTCTTGTTGCTCTCTTTACTGTTCTCTGCTTCCTGAGCGAGATCCACCGAGGCGCAGTTCGACACTGATGCTGCTGCTGCTGCTGCTGGGATCTCATCCGTTTTGCTCACCATGATGTAATTTCCACTAACAACAGGCTTTCAGACTGAGCAACAGAAATCCTTTCTTTTTTTTCTCTCTCTCTTTTTAGGACGTCAAATGTGTAAGCGTGTAGAGTTGAACGGCGTTGTCCGGTCAGCGAGGTGAGCTAGCCACATGCAGACACATCAACAGCACAAAACACAAGTTCACATCAGAAGGAAGAAGGACAGATCTCCGGACACAAGCCGCCCCACGTGCTTCCTCCTCCTCTTGACCTCGCTGCCTTTGTGTTTGTCCCGCCTCTTTTACAGCGCAGCTACGGCAAGCGCAGCGGGACACTTGCATGTGTCAGTACTCATTCTGCCTTCACTGAAAATGTAGGCTCTACTAGCTTAGGAAAGCTAACAAAAGAATTTTGTACATATATATATATATATATATATATATATATATACACGAACATAATAAATAAAACCTTTTTTTTTTTTTCCTTCCTTTCAGTGTTTAACAGATTTGCACGTGTATTCTTTTTTTTTTTTTTTTTTTTTGAATCTGGGCAGGAATTGATGTCGAGAAAATACACTAAATGAAATCACTGCTATTCTGCGCAGTCATACAAGTGCGGTCCAATGTATTAGGAATACCTGTACACCTGCTCCTTCATGCAGTTATCCAATCAGCCAGTCATCTGGCAGCAGTACAAATGCATAAAATCATGAGGATATACTGTAGGTCAAACGCTTTCGTCAACGTTCACGGGTCAGTTCATCTCAAGTGTTTTGTTTTTACTTGGTTTAACTACTACGGCCATCTTTGTGTCATGGCACACGACGTTATACGGCTGGTTTTTTTTTTTTTTTTGGTTAAACAGCTTACTGCTTTTATCACAGGAGTGAGTACGGCCCAGAAGTCACTTACTGCTTTCATCACCACGTTTATGACACTGTTCTTTTGTAAAACACCCGACCGAACACTGTACTTCCATATTTATATCAACTCTATTCATGCATACATTTATGGCATTTGGCAGACGCCCTTATCCAGAGCGACTTACATTTGTCATTTATACAACTGAGCAGTTGAGGGTTAAGGGCCTTGCTCAAGGGCCCACAGTGGCAGTGCTGGGGTTTGAACTCACAGCCTTCTGATCAGTAGCCCAACGTCTCCACCACTGAGCTACCACTGCCTTCATGCAGCTACCACTGCATACCAATGGTACACCTGTACCAACATGATAGATTATAGATTACATCAGTCTGCACTGGCTGACTGCCTGCACCGGCTGCCAATAGCCACTCGCATCAAATTCAAAGCACTGATGCTTGCGTGCATGACCACCACTGGCACCAACATACCTAAACTCGCTAGTTCAGACGTACGCGCCCTCCAGAAGCTTGCGTTCTTCTAGTGAACGATGCCTCGTGGTGCCATCCCAAAGAGGCACAAAATCACTCTCACGGACCTTTTCCTGGACCGCTCCGAGCTGGTGGAACGACCTGCCTATCTCAAGCCGAGCAGCTGAGTCTTTAGCCATTTTCAAAAAAACGTCTAAAGACACTTCTTTTTCGGCAGCACCTGACCAATTAACACTATAACACTTACCTATTCTATTTGTTTGTCTGTTTAAAATGGAAAAAAAATAAAATAAAATCCTATGTGTACTGTGCTAGAATTACTGAGACTTGTTACAGCACTTGTATACTGTTGACCGAATTGCTTCTGTCGTTCTCCTCATTTGTAAGTCGCTTTGGACAAAAGCGTCCGCTAAATGATTAAATGTAAATATAAATGATAGATCAGGCTGGTCCTTCAAATCTGGCCCTCGAGGTCCACTGTCCCGCAGAGTGAAGCTCCAACCCTAATCAAACCCACCTGAACAAGCTAACCAAGGTCTTCAGGATTACTAGAAAATTACAGGCAGGTAAGTCTGGAGGTTGGAGCTAAACTCTGCAGATTTGAAGAACCCTGTGATAGGTCATGCTTCACCGTTGCCAATATCAAACGTAGTAACATTTTAGACCTCACTGACAAGCATAAGCTATTGTACGTCAATCATAAACATAATTACTGTAAAATACTGCTCTTTTTTATTATTCGTTATACTTATATTACATCTGTGCATTTCTCAAAATGCATGAATAAAGTAGGCTTTTCCGCAGATTTCTACCAGCCCTAGCTCTGTGAATTTTTTTACAGCAGGATGCTACTATAGAGGACTTGTTTCTGTGAAAATGTCAGGTCCGTATCTGGTCCCCCACCAGAGATATTCAACCTGAAATTGAGGGGAATTTAAAAAAAGAGAAGTCTCAAACCTGAAATCGTCTGCCTGCACACTATACTTACATTTACTTATAAGAACAATATACTCGGGTACTCCCTAAGGAAAAAATTAAGACTGAGACTCAAACCTTTCCC
This sequence comes from Cranoglanis bouderius, assembly GCA_023630585.1. Lineage (NCBI taxonomy): Eukaryota > Metazoa > Chordata > Actinopteri > Siluriformes > Cranoglanididae > Cranoglanis > Cranoglanis bouderius. The sequence continues at coordinate 5,227,343 of CM042548.1, read as the reverse complement.
ATTATAAATTGACCCTAAAAGTGGAACTGTGAGCAATCTTGAGCATTACATTTGGACTTAAGTTCTACGTCTAAGGAACATGAATGTGCAAAATGTTTATGTATGTCCATGTACCTCGTAATGTGCTCTAGAGATCCGTTTTTGTTCCAAGGAGCAAGGACCATCCTGCGATGAGACACTGAGGTTTCCGTAAACAGCTGTATAACCATACATTTGTTGTGTGCCACGACACGAAGACGGCCGTCGTAGTTAAACCAAGTGAAATAATAAAAAAAAACTGGTAGTTCTACAATGCCAATACATAGAGGTGATCACTCAGAAAAGAAAAAGCGACCAAGTTTACAATTATTGGACCACTTGAGATGGAATGACCTTCACATCAAACATTAAAAAAACATTAGAATGGGTATAAAGTGTGATCTCAGTGACTTTGGCCGTGGCATGGTTGTTGGTGCCAGATGGGCTTGTTTGAGTATTACAGAAACCGCAGATCTCCTGGGATTTTCAGTTTATAGAGTGACCAGTGAGTGGCGCTTTTTTGCTTGGAAACACCTTGTTGATGAGAGGGGTCAGAGGAGAATGGCCAAACATGTTTGAGTTGACAGGAAGGCTATGGTAACTCAAATAAGCACTCTTTACAACGATGGTACACAGAAAAGCATCTCAGAACGCGTGATGTACAAATCATAAAGCGGATGGACCACAAGAGCAGGAGACCGCATCGGATTCTACTCGTGTCAGCCAAGAACAGCTGTCTGATGTGACAGTGGGCACGGGCTCACCGAAACTGGGCAGTTGAACATTGGATTTGAAGGCCAAGTGACCTTTTTCCAATGTTCAGCTATTCAGGTTCGGTAAATCTGCGCCCACTGTAGCGTCAGACTCCTGTTCTTGGATGACAGTTCAAGCCAGTGTGGTCTTATGCTGTTGTAGCCCATTCATGGCTGTGTTGTTTTTTTTGTTCACACCATTCTGCGAAAACTCTAGCGTTTGATGTGAGTGAAAACCCTGGATCATCAGCTGTTTAAACCAGAAATATTTAAACCAGCCTACATAAATTACACTATAGGCTGTGTGAACCTCATTAGTTCAGCCCTGCCTTAATTTAACTGGATAGATCAAGAAATTTAAGAACGATGCATCACGAGCAGTGTGATTCTAAGATGCACTGTTTATCTTATGATGTGAGACATTTGTTGGCGAAAATGATTTGAGAGTAGTGATTCCTGTGTTCCATGTGGTTCCTCTTTACGCCTCCTTTTTTTGTCACCTCAACAATGTACTTCTTCGTATGTTACATCACTTGCTTGCATGAAGCTGCCAGTTCAGGGTAGGAAAAAAAAGTACTTTTAATTACTCTGGGACAAAAATATTTCAATTTGTAAATACAGGTTCGGCAGAAATTGATCTGATTGATTTCAGCAAGGAATTTTAGAGTTCATCGTGCAATGAAGCCCTCTCCAGTAGGCTTATAAGGAATAAACACAGCTTTTGTATTATTGCTAAGGAACCTTGCCAACCTCTTGCATTATACCTCCATTACACAATACACAAGAAGGTCAGAATGGATTGGGGTCTTTGGTAATCTCAGTTGTGCCCCATTTGAGTCTTTAACTATGATTTAACTATAAAACACTAGATTACTTTATCTATCAGTCCTCATGTATCACGAATAAAAGCCTGATGACACTGCGCCTAAAAACAGTAATTATTTCACAGAGAAGCCTCGAAAGACAATAAAGGATACAACCTTTTTAATATTGTGGCAGAGAATACAGTGTATTATTGCAAGATTTTGGTGCACAATGTCTCATTTCATATAGAGACTAAACAGTTAACAGGTAACTGGTTTGAAGCAAACAAAATTTGGATGTAAATTCAGCACTAAGCTGCCACTGCATAATAACAAACCTCTACATATTGTGTAACAGTCAAATAGTTTTATCACTCTGAGTAGGGAAGACAGTTTCTCAGTCTAAAATGTTAACCTCTTAGAGGTAATGAAACCCCTAAACTATCAATATCGATTAAATACAAAGTAAAGCGTTTACAAAATTGTTTAAATGGGTAAAATGGTGTATGTTAAATAGCTGATTATATACTGTATGTACTGAATGGCATTTCACTACCAAGCCTGGGAGTCTAATCACAGTAATAACAGTGATAAAGCAACAAACATATAAAACAAAATGTATTGTGGTATGCATTATACAAAATGTCACTGAAGTAAACCTTACAACTACAATCCTACTGGTCAGCATTATGGTTACATACAGCCCTGTGCAAAAGCCTTAAGCCCAATTCGGACTAGTTTTACATGTAATAATGACTGGAGTATCTCTGGGATACCAACATGTCAGTAATTTCCCCACGCCTGGAAAGATTATGCTATAAAACGACCTCTTAAAATAACCCCAGGTAAAATAAACACTGTCCAAATTGACATGTTGGGGAAAAAAAACATCATTCACATCATTTCGGAAAAGAGGTTCTCCACTTTTTGTTTAGTATGAAGACACTACGGTAGTACGGAGTTTACAACGCAAATGAATAAGTGTATAGATGTCATGTAAAAGGACTTGTCCAAGGGTTTTAGGTAATTATGTTCCTAGCACAGATACTGCCTACAAACACATTATGGTTACTGGGTCCCTGGGAACCCGGAGCCTATTCCAGGGAACTCGGGTATGACTCGGGGGACACCCTGGATGGGGGGGGGGGGCAGCCCATCGCAGGGCACAATCACACACTACGGACAATCTGGAAATGCCGATCAGCCTACAGTGCACGTCTTTGGACTGGGGGAGGAAACTGGAGTACCTGGAGGAAACCTTCTCCACAGGGAGAACACGGACACAGGGTGGAGGCAGGATTTGAACCCCCAACCCCCGGAGGTGTGAGGCAAACGTGCCCCCCCCCTCCATCTGTTTACATTAATACGAGAAGTATGTAATTTCCACATATATATACTCCACCAATATTAGGTGACAGACATATATCCGGAAATCTATAACCCCTCTGAATAGTACTTTAGCGACATATAAATAAATGAAACATGTAAAGTGACGACGGTTTCAAAAATAATGAGACCGTTTCTAAATACAATAAAGAGCAGTAAACAGTGAGAAATATATTCAAAGCAAGATTTGGTGTGAACACAATTTGACTTTAAATTTGCATCAGCTCTCATGTACACTGTTGTGCAGTTTTATAAGGAAATCGGCTGCAGGATGTTTCCAAGCGCCTTGAAAAACTTACCATAAGTCCTTCTGCAGACTTCAGCTCTCACTTTCTACTCCGGGTAAAAATCCCAGACAGTCTCAATGATGTTTTTATCTAAAATGTGATCTATTACTTTCTTTATGGACATAATAATAATAATAATAATTTAACTTAATTAATCTGTTACATTTAATTTTTTTAGGAAGTGGAACATCTGCAAATGTAAAAATTCGCCCTTTCGTACCGAGAGTAACCGAGAAGACAAAAAAAATCAGAAATTCAGGTTGCCTAAGACTTTTGCACATGATTTGATACACAGACGTACAGCACATGCACACTTAAGGAATCGAAACCAAATGCCCTAAATCAGAATTTATCTGAAGCTTACGTTATTGGAACGGGAAGGGGGAGTCTATATAGCTTGCAAAATAATTTCAAATAAGAATGTTGTCATTGCGTAAATATTTACCCCCATTGCCGTGAAACCTCTGATTTATTTCTTTTGGAAAGAGACATGATTACAATGTAGTTTTTTTTTTTTTTTTTTGGCTTGCTAACGAAGAATTACATCATTAGCACATGAGTTTATGGCCCTGACTTTATTGCGCACCTTCATGTGCACCTCAGTGAAATAACAGAGACTGTTTTAATGAATTAGTTCAATTTCTAGTGCACAACACGATAAAACCCATTCTAAATTCACTTGTTGGGCCGGGTTAGAGCTGTATATTTTGCACCCCTGCCCTAAAACAACAAGCACTGGATTAAGGTTTAGTGATATTTTAGCTGAATGCAAGAGACACATTATGTGTAGTCATTGCAGTGTGTATTTGCAGGATTCTCCATAGGACTAGGCTTAATCTGTCTCAGGAAGGCTGACTTTAGAACGCCGTCAACATCTCAGCTTCAAAGCTGTCTCAGAAGCCATTCGTAAATACTGCTCGGCTTGCACAGAAAGTGTGTTATATCCCATTCATGATTTTAGATTTACAAATGATTTTTTTTTTTCATAATTGACATACGATATTCTGCTACACGTAAGCTTTACTTTTCGTAGAAGGAGCTGTCTAGAAAGCGCCATTTGTGAATATGTTTTTTTTTTTGTTTTTTTTTAAATATGAATCAAACTCCGCTCTCTTAAAGTGAACCTGAAAAACTGCACATGACCCTTGCTGCTTTTTGTGTTAACAGTTTAAGTGGAGTTTAAAAGAGGTTCTATTCTCTTTCAGGTCATTTTAGTATTAAGAGCTCAAACCACTATATACCACAAATTGGCACTTGGCACACATTTTTTGTCAGTTTCATTGTTAAAGGGAAACATAGCTCTGATTTCAACTCCCTGCTCGCCCTCATTTTATCATACATACTTATACATACACTCACTGTCCACTCACTGTTTCATCTGGCAGCAGCACAAAGCATAATATCATGCAGATACAGGTCAAGAGCATCAGTTAATGTCTACATCAAACATCAGAATGGGGAACAAGTGTGATCTCTGTGACATTAACTGTGGTATGGATGTTAGTGTCAGATGGGCTGGTTTGAGTATTTCAGAAACTGCTGATCTCCTGAGATTTTCACACACAACAGTCTCTAGAGTTTACACAGAATGGTTTGGGGAAAAAAAAGAAAAAAAAAAAAATTTAGATGCTTTTCTGCTCACCAAGGTTGTAAAGAGTGTTTACCTGAGTTACTATAGACTTCCTATCAGCTCAAACTAGTCTGGTCATTCTCCTCTGATCTCTCCCATCGACAAGCTGTTTCAGCCTGCGGACCTGCTCATAGGATGTTTTTTGTTTTTTGCACCATTCTGGGTAAACTCTAGAGACTGTTGTAAATGAAAATCCCAGGAGATCAGTAGTTTCCATAATATTCAAACCAGCCCATCTGGCACCAGCAACCGTGCCACAGTCAAAGTCACAGAGACACTTTTTTCCCACATTCTGATGTTTGATGTGAACATTAACTGAAGCTCTTGGCCTGTATCTGCATGATTTTATGCACTGTGCTGCTGCCACATGATTGGCTGATTGGATAACTGCACAAATTAACAGGTGTACAGGTGTTCCTGTTAAAGTGGATGGTGAGTGTATATACTTTTTAAAATGTATTTTGATTAGATATTTGTTCCGCAATTATTTGTCTTACATAACTTTATACTATATTTTTTTGGGGAGTTGAGGGCGACCGTGCTCCTTCCACATATTATCCAGTGCTGTGGTCTCTACCTAACACCACACAATCCACTGGCAAACATTTTTCTAGTTTTTTCTTTTTTGTTTTCTAGGTTGGGTGTTATCTGTATGTTGTAGCAGCTATAGACAGGTGACAAATTAAAGGAAAACTTGGTGGCTTTGTTATGCTGTGGGCATCATCTTGCTGCCGTATGTATGGGTCTAGCTATCCCCTATGCTGGAATTCAATGCAAATCGATACAAACTTATTCTGACTAATCGCCATGATCCTATGATGAAACATTTCTATCCTGACGAGAGTGGTCTCTTCCGGGATGGCTTCCTGTCTCCATTCAAAGGGCACGAGGGCTCGCTGAATGGTTTGATGAGCATGAAAATAATGCAAATCCTGCACGATGGCCCCTACAATGACCAGACCTCAACCCAACTGAACATTCTGGAGATTTTGGTTTGACGTGTTTGACGATGCTCTCCACCGACATCATCAGCAAAACGCTAACTGAGTGAATATCTTCTGGAAGAATGGTGTTCATCCCTCCAGTACAGTTCCAGAGATCTATGACAAGGCTCACTGAAGTTGTTCTTGTTCATGGTAGCCCAACACATCACTAAGGGTGTTTTCAGACCTGTAGATCTGCGCTTTGTTCCGAAACGGGGACTGTTGCATTTTCTCCTTGGCTCGGTTCGCTTTTCAAAGTGAACCAAAATGTGTTTATCCAAGTCACATGTGAGTAAACCGTCCTCTCATTGGTCAGAGTGCGCCTGTTTATGTTCCGGGGTCCCGTTCATAGCGGTCATCCATCGGGATGGATAGACAGCAGCTCTGCCAGCATATTGTGGCTTTCTTTTTTAGCTGTAGTCATTATAATTGATCTAATTTAAGTGTTCCATAGAGCGATTAAAGCCCTCCTTGAGCCACCTTGTAAACCTCAGTGTTTTTCTGCATTTTTGAAATCTGTTCAGAAATAAGTTCGTCAGCCCAAATTTCAATGAGGCATTTTACCTCGTCTTTGGTCCAAGTTAAACCGCGATTCATGTCGCAAAACAAACGCGTTGTTTACATAACGCAGTTCCCATCATGCATTGCTATACAGGTTTGTTCGTCGGCCCTTTGAGTCGGGTTGCTTTCTCACCACAAGCGAACCGCTCCAGACTGCGTTTGCAGTTGGGCCGATACCACCTCGCTCAGGTTGTTCAGGTGAGGACCCGAGCATGATCGCCGTGTTCATATATGTCTAAACAAACCGAAACCAAGGGAGAAAACGCACCAGGTTCCGAAACAAACGCTCCAAACGAGCCCATTGAGAAAACCCTAAGACATCTTGATGTTGTTGTTTTTCCCATTAATTTGTCACCCGTCTGTTCATATGTATGGCAAGTCTTTAGGTTCTAAACCATAATGCAAAATGTGAAGCACACTGGGACACGATGCATAAAATAACTGACTACGAACAAAAGTTCGATCTGAGAACGTTTTTTTTTTTTTTTTTTGTGGGTCATTTAAGATGGGTCCGAGTTTGTTTGTCACTAATGGATGCACAAAACTGCTGAGTCATCAATCAGAGCCCACCTGTGACCAAATGTGAAACATTCCTAAAACACTAGAGTTAACGTCAGGGTTTTTAAACAGATTTGAAGCAAACCGGTGATTCCTAACACGAGTAAAATACGATTCCTTACTTGATTCCCCTAAAGCTTATACTACCTACAAACCCACAGACCCTCAAACTCTCTACATTAAGTAACCCCTGAGCCTTGATCTACAGCAAACAGCTCCCAAATCTCGACTATTATACACAGCTGTAATGATAAGACAGCTGGTTCTTTTTATTGTCGAAAGACCAAAATATGGTCGTGAAAAAGCAGGTGTTTTCATATGTCCACTCACTGCAGTGCACTTGCTTGAAAAAAAGTGTGGAAATATTATGTAGAAATACCAAGATCATACTGTATAACAAGAAAACCTGCCTAAATACAACAAAACCTGACAATCTGCTGCACTCAAGAGCAAGAGCACGTTAGTAACAAATAGCCAAGACACAGAGGCACCCCACCACATGGACAGATATGAGCTGCCCGATGGCTGTCCTTCCTAAGGCAAGGCAAAACCACACAGCGGTGCTGTGTGCTGCGGCCAGTCCACTGGCCATTATTGTCTTTCTCTGAATTAACGCCTTAGAAAAAAAATCTAATTATAAAGCAAATATAGTAAAAACATGTCCACCAGTGCTAACGCAGTCATTGATAAGAGGTAAAGAAAGAAGCACTGTCACTTTGCTTTGCCCTCAGCAGTAGCTGCTGTTTTTACGGGGACTGTGGCAACCAGCCTGCTGGCCGAGTGTCCCTGATCTGTTTCGTCTGGCTCCTCTCCACCCTCCGCCCCCCGCAGTGTTTGTGTGTGAGGCTGACATGGTCGAGTCGCTGCCGGTCTGCGTGGGTGGAGGAAGAGTGCGGGGTCAGGCATGGCCATGGGCTCCTCGGGACCAGTCACCCTCTCGCGAGGAACACACTCCCTGGTCCGCTCGGCACGGAGGTGTGAGCACGCCCTGATGCCGCTGCGCCTTTTCGGTTTGACGGTAGGTGTAGTGAAGTTATCATGCTGAGATGGGCTGAGGGAGGACAGATTCTCGGTCCCGACCACTTCCTGTCTCCTGCGATGCTGCTGTTGTTGTTGCTGCTGCAGCTTTTGCCTGGCGGCGTGCAGCTGGAACGACAGGTAGGCGGCAGTCTTGGTCTGCTTCTGTAGCTCGGCGTTCAGCGCAGTGCTCCTGTGGCTGCGCTGCTTGAGCTCCTCTAGGAAGCGCCGCTCTTTGTCCTTCAGGCTTGCCCTCAGAGCTCCCACCAGCACCCCCTTGTGGCTCAGCTCCTCGCGTATTTCTTCCTGAGAGTGCTCCTGCTCCTGTAGTCTGCTCTCCACGGCCTGACAGCGCGCCTCTAGCAGCTCCTCTTCCTCAAGTACCTCTAGCAATGTACACACACACACACACACACACACACACACACACACACACACACATAGAAAAGGAAAACTATTTAAGCAGTGCTTTTATGCCATTACTTAGTAGCTGTCATATGCTCGACTCCACAGCTCCTGCTTCTCTCCCATGTGAGCTTAAAATAACAGATATCATTTATATGTCAAATGAAACAGGCATTCTGGATAATGGCTCTGTAAGCATATTAACAACTAAGCTAACTAATTGATGGGGTTTAAAAGGAAAAGCGCAGACAAAGGCAAAGGACAAAGAGACTATAGCCAAGGATTTGAGAATTATTGAGCAAATCCTAAACCATATACAGGGTTATTACACACCATATACAAAAAAAGCTGACTGAGCGTCTGCTCTTCTGTTATCCTGGAGTTATACAGTGTCTGTTAAAATGACCTGTCTGTGTATTTTTCATTAAAAGGATAACGATGTCCTTTATTATCTGCAGCCAGTCAGATAAAGTGCAAGCTGTCCACCTAAAATATTTTATAGGAGTGGAACATTAGATAAGAGCGCAGCACTGGGAGACAGATGGCTAATCACTCAAGGACGCTCGTCTTAACTCAATCAAATACCTAGACCCTGGGACGTCTTATGCACATAATAATACGATATATCAAACAATAGTATAATACATCAGGCATAAATCACAGGCTAAATACAGTCAAAACTACTTACACTGGGAACATCGGGACCTCTGCACCTGGTCCATAGGGGACTAACAGGAAGTGTTTATCCTTCTGTCATTTATATAAAGCCTTCAGCTGTTGAATATTTTCATTTTCAAATGTTCTATAAAGATTTTTTTTTTAAAAAGCACTAGGTATATATTTTATTTTTTTTAATGTTAAAAGAAAACCAGCAGGAGAATATCATTAACCCTTAGCAATAAAACAAGCTCATCACAAATCCAAGCCCTTTGCGAAATCAGGGGCAAAATGTCCAGTTAAACACATTAAACGTTTTTCATTTCAGATGTTGAAGGTGCTCAGAATCTGTTTCCTATCAAAGCAGCAGTATCAGTGTAGACTCACGGTACAGTCTGAAATATCCAACTGCTCTGGAGCGCTATGTATTTAGCATGGTCGCAATTACATTATTTAAAATCCCTGAAATTTATGCTAGTAAATGTGTGTGTGTGTGTGTGTGTGTGTGTGTGTGTGTGTGTGTGTGTTCTAGCTAGCAGTCCAGAGAAGTAGGATATTTAGCATCTGGCATTAAAGAAAACTGAAAGTTACGCAATTTGCCCCTGACCCCAGATGTAGTCGAATAGACGAGACTTTTTATGTTAAAGTTAGCTACGTTATCTTTGTACTGAAGCTTTTAGGCATTTATGAGTGGATTGGTGGTTTTTTTTTTTTGTTAGACTGTGAAAACAAATTTCCCCTCTGAGGACAGTGAAGAATCTAATATAAAAGCCTACAAGTGAAGGAGGTTTTGTGCAAAATGAATGTCTAAATCTTCACATTTGTCTAAATAACTGACTTGCATTTTTTTTTTTTTTTTTTTTTACATGAATCATTTCATAATGTAATAGATAAAGGCCATAATATTATCCATCCATCCATTTTCTCTACTGCTTATCCTGCGCAGGGTCACAGGGACTCTGGGGCAACCCCAGGGAACTCGGGGCACGAGGCGGGGGACGCATTGGGAGAGCGTGCAGGCTCCGCACATGCCGGGCAGAGGCGGGAATCAAACCCCCGACCCCAGAGGTGCGAGGCAAATGTGCCAACCACTAAGCCGCCGTACCCCCCACCATAATATCATAAATGATAAATACAGAAATCAGATTGGAACTGTGTTATCACCCAAAAATCTCCTCTGCTTAATTCCAATTTCTGCTACTACTGCGGTTTATAGCTATGCAGCAGACTTGTACGTCATGTTTACAGACAACGGTGTGTCATGCAGTGTCAGAAAGTCGTTTATTTGAGATTATGGAACAACTCTGATGTGCTGATTCATTATGCTAAGCTTCCCTTACTTGCTACATTAGCCTTGTTCCAGTGCGAAACTAAATAAGCAAATATCATACATCAAACATGTCATAGCTGATCACCTACATCTTGGAATGACAGGAAAACTGTCCAAATTGTGCAAATAATTTTACAAAGTTATTTCAGTAAGACCAATAAGGTCACCTCGAAGTACTCCAAAAAGAGACAACTAGGAAGGAGACAGACACGCGATAAATATCATAACTCTATGAAGAGATAATTATAGTGTTAGAGTTAGATTATGAAAAAAAATATAGGGTAGAAATTAGAAATAGAGAGAAATTAAAATGCTAAAATGAGAACTCTAACAAGCAACTATACATTATAGAAATTAGAACTCTAAAAAGAGATATATACAGAAATTTAATCTCTGAAAAGTCAGAGCTGGAAATCAGAACTCTAAAACGAGAGACATTAAAACTATAAAAATCAGTAGATAGAAATTAGAACGCTAACGTGAGATAGACACAAATTATAATGCTAAAAAGCAATAGAGAGAAATTAGAACTCGATAAATAGAAATTACAAGGCTAAAATGAGATAGAAATTCGAAATCTAATAATCAATAGATAGGAATTAGAACTGTAAAAATCAATAGGGGGATATTAGAACGCTAAAATGAGATTCGAATGCCTAAAAGCAATAGAGAGAAATTACAGTGATAAAATGAGAAAGATAGAAATTGGAACTAAATTTGTTTAATGTTCGCAGTTGAACATGGTTTTACTGAACTGAGCAGTAGACGCTATGAGGAAAAATATTTCAATGACGCCACATCACCTTAGGAAATGTATAAAACACTGGATAGAATCACATTTTACATTCCCTCTTTCTGCTTCTCTCACGCGGCCTCCGCAGGTATTCCCTGATGCCTTTCCTACCCCAATCACATCCAGTCCGTCAGCGGGTCAGACTCAGATGAGCTCATGCAGTGAATATAGAAAATGCAGTGTTATCTGATCCTCATTACTACCCTCCCTATTGTTTAGACTCCTTCCCTTCTCCCTTCTAAAACCTTCACTGATCCAGCCTGGCGGATCTGACTCTCTTATTAGATGAAATTAGGATTTCAAATTATTTGTATTGCAAGCGGCAAAATGTTGAAGCAGATGTGATATGATTCTTAAGTATTACTTTGATTAAGAATTATGTTTACCCAAATTCAGTTTCATGTTGAACCACTTCAATGCCTCTGCCCCATTTTCAGTAATTGTCAATACCCCCCCCCCCCCCCACACACACACACACACCCGTTGCCCTCATCCTCTCTGTCTCCCTGACTAATACAATCTCAGCGGGTGGGGGGGGGACAAGTTGTAACTGGATATTCCCACTGGGTCTGTACTGAAGAGGAGAGAAGGGAGGGGAAGGGAGGGATCAGTTTATCAGAGAGGAGGAGAAAGGCTATGGAGGAGAGATCAGGAGAGAGGTGGCCTGATGATGAGAAAGGAGGATTGTGAAATTCTGGCATCAGCACTAAAATAGTATAACGTTCTATTAACCCTTTATTTATTAAGGTAGAGAAATATACCTGTGGAAATTTGCAGTTGTGGAAGGCTCATCATTGACAAAGAACTGGCTGATCAATAGTACCAGTTTAAAAACAAAATTTCTAATATTCGAGATTTGACTTGGCTGATGGACTGTAAAGGTTGTGAGGAACATTCTGAGTTGTACGTACTATTTCGGCATTTCCTCTTGTTCTGACAGGAGAGATTTAAAAAAAAACAAGTGGAAGGTGGAAAGGAGCATTGCATAGGACTGCTTCGATGTGGAGGACGATGTGGGCTGATGCTAACTGCAACTTTTGTCCAAATGCTACTTGTGAATGGAAACCTGTAACATGAGTGCCTTGTTGTGTTAACTTGTGTTATTTAGCACACGTTGCTTTCTCTAGGTGACTTTTTAAATTACTTCATGTTACCTGAAGAAAATGTACATTTTGTTACTTTAGACAAACTATTACTGCAGGTTACACTATATGTCCAAAAGTATGTTGACACCTGACCATCACACCCATATGTGCTTGCTGAACATCCCACTCCGAACGTAATCCCCCTTTTGCTATTACTGTGTAATAACCTCCTCTCTTCTGGGAAGGCTTACCACTAGATTGTGGAGCATTGGATTTGCCCATTCAGCCACGAGAGGATTAGTGAGGTCTGGGGTGCAGTCGGTGTTCCAGTTCATCCCAAAGGTGTTCAGTGGGGTTGAGGTCAGGGCTCTGTGGAGGTCAGTCGAGTTCTTCCACTCCAACCTTGGCAAACCGTGTCTTCATGGAGCTCGCTTTGTACACAGGGACATTGTCATGCTGGAACATGTTTGGGCCTCTTAGCTCCAGGTGAAGAGAAACTGTAATGCTACAGCATACAAAGGCATCCCATTTGATTGTGTGCTTCCTACTTTGTGGCAACAGTTTGGGGAAGGACCATATATGGGTTGATGGTCAAGTCTCCACAAACTTTTGGCCATATGGTGTATTTTCAATTCTGCTTGGATAACTAAGGAGTGAGAAATGTAGGCTAAATTACTGCTAGTTGTTTTTTTTTTCCCCCTCATTTAATACAACCTTGTTGAGATTTGTTATTAATACTCCTCATTGATTTTGGGCTTGTCTGCTTATGGCTAAATGTTAAATGATGGATAACATTAAAATGATTTTGTCAAAATATCCCAATAACATTATTTCTTATTGCTGTGTGGTACTTGACCAGTAATATGTGGCTTACAAGTACAGCGTGAAAATCTTAAATATTTTATTATTACAATGTTATACCTACTTACGATAAAAAGAAATGGTCTGGTGTCGAGCTTTGAAGCCAACACACGTTTTGAATCGGAAATAAAACTTTCATTAAAAAAAACAAAAAAACAATCCCCTTCATTTTTCTCTCCAGTTCCAACCCAAAGAGCATGACCGGTTTTGCTGTCATGGCTCCCAGCCTCAGGTTCCATCATCAGGATTTGAACATGCAATCTCTAGACAATAGGGCAAGCACTTTTCTGTTGCGCCACTTGGGAGCCCTTTTCCATTTTTATTTTTTTAAATTATTTATTTATTTATTTATTTTTACAGGCTAGCTGGTGCACTGGGGCTGACACACAGGCTGATGGGATATGTAGCACAGCAAAGGACAGATGCATGCTTCAAAAATCAGAGGAAGGGATTTTAAAAGGCTGTATTCTAGGCAAACATTTCGTTTAGGCATGACTCATAGTTGAATATAGCTTGAGTAGACAACGTTTTTGTTTGTCATACCTTTTAATATAGCACACATTTTTTTTTTTTTTTACAATTTATCTTGCTCTTGATTTTGTATCCTTAAAGAGAAATCCTTTGCTGTAGAGGACTGTAGTGCTGTTTTAGCAATTCCTGATTCGGGAGTTTATAAAACATAATTCGAAATAACAAAAAAAAGCCTAGTTTTATTTGACCGTGGATTCGTACTGTCATACTGGACAGCGGACAGCAGGGATGAAGGCTATCGAGGTTAAAGCAGTCTGGGGCCGTTCTGTGTGTCTCTGTAGCTATGTGAATGTTTGAGTACTCACCTGCTTCACTTTTGCCAGGAGGCTTTAAATTCAGCTCATGGGTCAGGTCTGTAACATAAGCGACAGGCAATTATTAGTAACAAGACCAAGAAACGGGCGATGTTCTGTGTAACCGAATAATCTTACCCAGTTTTACCGTTTCTGAGATCATTCATAACCCGGAGATACAAATGCCCGATCTTGATCAGGGCATTTCCTGATAGTATACGTCTCATTCAGCGAATCGGACAGAGACAAAGCCATGGACGAGCAGAAGCGCTTCCCTTTTTTTTTTCCTCCTCGAGCTGTCTCAGCATATCCACAGATATCACAGGATCACGTGGACCTCGTACTGTATTACACAAAGCCAATGCTGCCAGGAAGCTATTGACCTGCAATGCTCTCGGCAGAGTCTACACCATCCCACAGAGAGATGGAGAGGGGGAGGAACAGAGCTGCATCCCTCCCTCAAGCAGAAGAGTGGTATGGTCCGGCTATCGCATGCACTCGCGCCAACGTGCATTCTTTGGGCGTGGCAGCATACAGTGTGCTTACATGAAAGACATAAGCTTTCCTTTGTATGTTCTTCGTACCGTAAGAGGTATGATAAAGACCTTACAACATTGTCCTTCATTGAAGGTCTCGAAGAGGCCAATTATCATTATCAATTATCATCATCGACACTGGCTTACTGTCAGAACGCATAACGAAGTGTTTGTAATATAGGGACGCACTGGATTGGCATCAGGTCGTCTGTGCATTTCTGAAACAATCAACCGATGTGTTTTATGCCATCGCACCTGTAATGTTTCAGATAAGTTCAATACAAAATCCTACACAGAGTCACCTCGGTTTGGTTCAGTAAAGGATTGGAATTGGATAATACTCCGAGATTTCATATAGACATGGAACTGGAAAAACATGATTCGTCTATTTCTGTAGTAATTTACTGTATATTACCGTGTCAGCCATTGCTGTCATAAAAGACAATAATAAGACAGGTTAGCAAAAATATCTCCTAGGCAAAAGTGGTTGTATTTCTGGATTGATTTGCCAGGGTACTGTTTCAGCACTTCTGACACTACCTCTGTGAAGTCAGCTGTGCTCCTGATAAAAGCCTGTGTTCTTGTGCGTTTCAGCACTTCCTGTAGCTGTCCCGTTTGCCAGCTCTACTGCTCTGCTCAGCACTTTTGCACAGATGTTACGTCCAGCGAACGTGTGTTGTGCATGCGCATGCGCATATGTTGGAGCATTTGTAATCTTTTAGACTCACCTGTGCAGCGTTTCTGCAGGGACAGGATCTCCAGGTGTAAGCCGTGCAGCAGTGTCAGCTGCTCCTGCCGCAGGAATATGATGCTTCTCTCCACACTCTCCACCTGCCTCGCCAGCGCGCCCCTGTCCATCACCACCTGCGGCCGCTTTACAGCGAGAAGAGAAAAAAGAAGTTAAAGTGTTAAGGAAAAACAATGCACGATCTCTTTTCTACACGAACATGCAGGTGCAGCACGGTGTAGCGTTTTCTGGTCGGATCCTTCTACGGTTTGTTCTACAGTCTGTTCATGTTCTCCCGATTCTTGCACGACTCTGGATTCTCTGGTTTCCCCCCCCAGACGGGGGGGAGGGGGGGATTTGCGTGGATTGCATCACAGTTTGGTACAACAACTGCGCAGTGTGTGACCAGAAGGCACTACAACGGGTAGTGAGAACTGCCCAACACTACTGGAACGCAGTTCCCCAACATTACGGAGATTTATCAAAAAGCGCTGCTCGCGCAGAGTCAGAGGTATTATCGAGGACACCTCCCACCCCCGCCATGGACTGTCTCTATGTCTCCCATCGACATAACTCTACAGACATCTGCAGTGTTGCACAAAAAGACTCACGAACAGCTTTTTCCTTCCCTTCAGCTGTACTGATGCTGAATTCAGCTTCTAAGCGTTAACGTCCAGCCTCCACCTAATAACCAAGCATTGGCGATAGACAACATACTATACTGTATTGTACATTATTGCTTTAAAACGCAATTATTTGCAAGTTCTTGCACTTTACTGCAGTTATCTGTCATTACTACAATTATTTATATCAGACTGCACATTACTGCTATTTGCACTGTAATCCACTGTACGTATCTACCGTATCACACTGCATGCATCATGCTGTTTACCTCTGCCTGTATACTGTTTATCTCAACTTATTGCCCATAATTCTTATTTATTTCATTTAGCTTCATTTCCATTTGCATTACTGGTATGTGTCATACTGTTTACCTTTACCTGTACACTGTTATCTTTAACTTTACTGTACCATAACCTTATTTACTTCATTTAACTTACTTGCTATTTGCACTACTGGCTGGACGCCGAACTGCATTTCATTGTCTCTGTACTTGTACTCTGACAGTGACAATAAAGCTGGACCTAACCTAACATAACCTAACCTAAAACTGCCCCTAGGTGTGAACATGTGCGTGATGCCCTGAGATGGACTGACACCCCATCCGGGGTGTATTTCCGGATCCACCGTGACCCTGACCAGGATTGAGCAGGTACCGGAGTTGAACAAATGAATGAACATGTAGACAAATGGTGTTTAAATGATCAGCTGCAGTGATTCAGGTATAACCTTCCAGAAGCAGGTTGAAGCCCAGATTTAGTCTGAAGGTTCAGGATGTTACCTGTTACTAAGGTGTTTATGGAGGTGATGTATTTATCTGGGATTAAAATGTTGTTGTTTTTTTGTGATCTGACAGGAGGCTGAACCTGTTTCATCTGACACCCATAAAATCCCGACCAAACCCCTCAACCTATACAAAACTCCCTATTATTTTAACGCATGTTCACTGGAGATGTTCCAGCACAGTTAAGCCCCACCCCCACTCCCATCATTAACAGATGCATGGTTAATATATGCCTACCAACAAGGCAAACCCTAGATTAGACATTAAAATGATATGTATTTCCTACATGTGTAAGAAAAGCGTTTAATAACAACAAAAAAAAATGTGTTGCATGATAATTAGCGGTTTAAATGACTTGCCTGTGTGACACCTACCGGGCTCTCCATTAGCGCAGGCTGCACTGACTCCCAACCGAGGAAAACAAAGCTTTTTTTTTTTTTTACAAACAGCGTGACCGATCCACGAAATGGAGGTCCGGGTTCAGATAAAGTCCGAGATGAAATCCGCTCCGTACACACAATGCAGGATGAACACGGCACGACATTCTCCGAGGAGGCAGATCGACGTCCAGTGAAGCGTTAAGACATCACTTACTGTACTGAAGGCACCACCAAGGTCACGCGAACGCGACGTGATGCGAACAAAACATCAAACCATACGACGCGCATCACCTCAGCCTGCGCGTGTGTCGCGGACAAACTGACAGCAGGTCGCTGTTCACTGCGCATGGCCCTACCTTCTCTCCCGCGCGACGAGCGCGTGCCGTTCTCTCCGCACGCCAGCAGGGCGACGAGGATCTGCGGCGCGCGCAGGACCTGCGCTTCGATCTGATTGGACGAGGAGAGCGCGCAGCACGCGCAAAACCCGAGTACTGTACGTTCGCGTGAATCCAGCAGCAGCCTGTCGGTTTTTAAGACACGTGGTGGCAACAAAGATCAAAGCAAAGGCGGCCTGAGTAAACACAAGACTATAGTTTTTAAATGATAATGTTATTTATTGAAGTTTATCCGGAACCAACTGGGCCTGCGTGAAAATGTGTTTGCCCCCCCGGAGTTACTAATTCCCCAAATCTATGAGACTGCATTCATAATGGGGTTCAGCTGGACCAGGCCTGATCACTGCAAACCCTGTTCAATCAAATCAGCAAACTTTTCACTTTAGTATTTGTACATCACTCTCACACTGTCTTGTATGTGGATTTTTACCCACTTTCACAACCCAGAATGAAAACGGCAAGGGTTACTGCAAGGTTTATTTTCATGTAAAAGTAACATACAAAATATATAAACTGCAATCTTATTAATTACGTCCATTTATACAAACAGAAATGCACTTGTGTTATGTACAACTTAAACACAATCATGTTAATTGTAAGACAGTAGTGCTGAACGGTGATATGCTAATTAAAGCGTTACAGTTTTCTAATCACTTTCACAAGTAAACCACTTCGATACCATCTATGGCTTTGGAAACTCCTGACCATGCACTATTTCAAATTCCTTCACGATATAACCGCGGTACATTTTCACTGCGTTATATAGAAGTGCACTTCATAGAATTCAATAAAAAAAAATAACAACAAAAAACATTACTACCTTGCTAAGTTCATGAAATGAAAGTGTGTTGCCACTACCTGCGAAAAGAATCTGATCCCTCACTAGAGCACAACCTGCAGCTCCAACCTCAAAACTCGGTCACACCCTAAACCTCAAGGTAATGACACAAATTTAATGTGGCATCTTAAGCATCCTTTAATTGAGTTCATTACTTTATAATAATGACAATTATAAGTTCATTATTATTTATTGAGATTTCTTCCTGCAAAATTTAGTTTTTAACTTTAACCGGCTTCGTCCACCCCAACTAACTAGAGTTTTGCAGTTGGAGCTGATCTTGGCCAGGAGGCAAATCTGCAGGAACACAGTTTTTAAGTGTCATTAAAGTGTAGTTTTAGTGTCATTTCAATTGACACCGTTCATTTTGAAGTGTGGCACATACCGGTATGTGCTACATAGTTATAATGTGTGACTTCCTCATAACCCTGACAAAGCCGTCAAAATGGGTATAACGAAAAAGAACTGGACTGTTCACTGTAGGCCGCTGTGAATTAAAAAAAAAAAAAAAAAGAAGTAAATAAATAAAAAAAACAAACAAACAAAAAAAAACACTATCCACTATTTTCTCCTGTGACCAACATTTTTCAGCAACAAATCCATTTTAGTATGACATTCGAATGATATTTGAGTAAAAATAAATTACAAAAATATACATGTTCATACAAAAACAAACGTACAAAACGTCATTAAAAAGTGCTCACACATTTCGCGATATTGGTACCGTTTTAACAGTTTCCTATAAATACACTGATACGCTTTCAGATTCAGCTACCATGAGGTCATAGTGATGGCCGACAGTCTACTAAACTGTGAAATTTACCAGACTGCACCATGTCAGTGCTGTTTGGAAGAGAACGAGAGAATGTAAGTCCAGCATCGAGGTGTAGGTCCTGCATCAACTGAGACTGACGACATTTTCACAGCAGTCCTGCAATCATAGTTAAACACAGAAGCCTGATCTAAAGCATTTATACAAACAACATTATTCAGTTGTTTTTTTGTTTTGTTTTTTTCCCCCCCTCTGGTCAGTATTATGTATGCAAACAGGCAAAATTCTGTCACTCCGCTGGAACCGCTAACACGTCCTGAACACACAGATGGGGATAAGAGGAGACTAATGGTCTAACTGCTACATGATTATGAGATAGCAGAGGTAGTGATAAAAAAAGGCTGAACAAATCTTCACGAGGTCTCTGCGAGGCATATGTATGGGATCGCACATGTGTTGTTAGTTTATGTAAAGTACTGTTCAAAAGTTTTAGGCACATGCAACAAAATGCTGTGGAGCAAAGATAAAATAATGAAATTAAATGTTTCTACATTAAAAAAAAAACTATAAAGAGCAGTAAACAGTAATGAATGAAAAAGTCAATATTTGGTGTGATGGTAGAATTTTTTTTTACAAGTTTTATAAGGAAATGAGCTGGTAAGTTTTATTGAGCATCAGCCACAGTTCTTCTGGAGACTTTGACTTTCGCACTCGCTTCTTATTTTTGCAGAAAAACCCAGCAGCCTTCATTGTGCTTTTTTTTTTTTTTTTTTTTTTTGGTCCGAAAAGTGTCTCTTACGTAATACCCCGCTTTCTTTAATGACATACAAACATTTTTTTTTTCTGCACCATTCAATTTTGGGCTGGAAAACTAACGTTTGGGAATCTAAAATGTTTTTGTACTGACTTGATAATGTAGAAGTAATTAAAATAAAAAAAAAAATCTATAACAAAGCTTGTACTAAAAAAGATAGGGTGCCTAAGACTTTTACACAGTACTGTATATATTAGTGTAATTATACTTTGAAGTTGCGGTGGTGCAGTTTAATTCAGCTTTAATTACAGCACTGTTTAGGGACAGAACATACTGCACTCCTGCCATCCTTCCTACAAACAGACACCGTTAATTCCAATGATGCATCACTTTACTAGATTTTTTTTATTATTATTATAAGCTTGTGACAAGCTTTCAGTGTAATTCTCCTGGCTAATTACACTTCTAAAGGCATAGATGTTTATCAAAAGGCTTGTATAAAACAGAACCTGTCATCAGATGCTGACATCTGCAAGTTGTGGAATGTGAGGCTCTGGGTATAGCAAGTGTAGTTCAGACATATATATATATATATATATATATATATATATATATATATATATATATATATATATATATATATATATATATACAATAGAGTGCTTTCCTGCTCCTATTACATGTCCTTGTCTTTCCTGACCTCTTTCTCACGGCTGGACTTGAGGAAGTCGGTACGGAGCAGCCGGCAGAACAGGACAATGTTCATGAGAGTCATGATGGCCATTCCCACACTGCCCACCGTGTAGCTGAAAAGGGGAATGTGATCGCGGTTCAGCACCAACCAGCGCGTCATCCATGCCAGCGTGTTGATGCGGAACACCACGTACGTGCCCAGGTTAATCATGCTGTTTACGCGGTATACAGTGCTCTTGGCACTACTGGCCATCCGCAACATCTGCCTCAGGTGCAGGAAGATGGAGTTGATCTCCACAAGCAGGGCTACAACCGCGAAGCCCACGTAGCGACACGTCAGCACCGACAGCCCAAAGCAGGTGATCACCTATAAAAACATATGGTTACACACCGTTATAGTTAGAGCTGCACATTATTTCATTTCTAAATTGTATAAAAATACCGGTATTGCAGAATTTGTCTAGAACATAATTTCTTATTGAATTGAAATCTTATTCCTAAATTCTTGGGTGATTTAAGGAAAAAAAAAAAAATGTTGAAAGGCATATTACAAGCCGACATTTCACAATGTAGTACGTCAAAATAATAAAGTATAACCACAACATTAGCGACAGTGACAGTAATAATAATACTATGAATAAACTCAGCGCTTAAGGCTTTGGGTTACTGATCAGAAGGTCGGGGTTCAAGCCCCGTATCATGTATCATGGCTGACCCTGCGCTCTGATCCTGCGCTGAACTTCCTAACAAATTGGGATATGTGAAAATTAACAATCCCCCTTGAGGGATCAATAAAGTATATCTAACTATATACTGACTGGGTGGTAATGGGGGTGAGTGTTAGAGTTAGATATACTTTATTGACGTTGTTGACATTACTTGTTCTCTATTGAAAATGGGAAAAAAAAAAGATAACTCTGAATGCATGTTAACAAAATAGAAGCTATAGCGTCATAAGCCCACGTGATGTAGATGTACAGTTGGCCACAAGGCTTACAGATCACCTTTTCCGTTTTTAAAGCTGACGTATCGTTCAGTTTAAAATGATATCCAAACAGGAGGCTAAGCTTTACATCATGTTGCATGTGTGATTGCAGTTGATTTTTTTTTTTTTTCTCCAGCAGTTTCTGCTAGATGAGAGCTGGAATGAATCAGCCCTTTGCATCCAGCGTTATCTCATCATCAGCTGAGGTTATGAGCACAAAGGCACAATTGACCTGTCATCAGCAGAGAGATGTCCTGCTGTGATCGCAGCGAATGGCACTAATCCTAATCACTTAGCCCCACACTTCTGTACATCTGGTATATATGGGATCTTTCACTGTGTCTCCTAAATCCAGTAATAAAGTCAGTTTCTTGCACATTATGTTCGATTTTTCCTTCTTTTTTTTTTTTTTTTTTTACAAACCAGGAACAGTACTTTTAAGGATTTGTCACCCGACTGTCTGATTCTATTATACTGTGAGTCATGCATCTTGCAGTACCTATGTCTGAAAATAACAATAAAAACTTGAATGCTAAAAAAATATATATGCCACAACAATTAATTAGTACTTTTATTGTAACTGACCAATCATTCTGCATGACAATTTCACACTTGTCCCATGTATCAGTGTGCAACTTTTTCATTAATCTACAAAAAACCCTCCACTAGGTGGTGTTCGGAGTCCTTTGTTATGAAAGTAAGACTTTTACATCAATTCTCTGACTTAACACTGACGGGCACGTAACTGTAAAAATATACACAACCTCGGCTGGTTTTTTGTCAACTTCAGACATCATCATTCTTTGCCACATGCGTCATCGAGGCCAAATGAACAGACCTGTATAATGACTGCTTATAGTCAACAAGCCAGTCTTTAACCAGGCGACTAGCAGACATGCCTAAGCTTATAACGCACATACTGACATAATTGTTTTAGTAGGAGATTATTGGAGCCGAGGCTTCCCGGCCCGGTCCGAGAAGCTGGAACCGCTTCACACGGCCCCGTCCAAATTAACACGTGACACAGCTGTGGCCGGCGTTCAGCAACGTCACAACTGCAACAACATTCACACTGACAGGCAAAACAGTGGCTGCTAACACAGCACAAACTGGGACATTCCTCACTGTGGGCACGGGGCTCTTTTCTGCAGCCAGTGGCATCTGTGTGTTTTCAACCAAGCATGTGATGTGTGGTTTTGTTTTAAGTACAAACATCAGCTTGCTTGTAAAGTTAGCACACTATAAAACATGAAAGGCTACATTGTAACCATGTGCACAAAATGCACTGTTAAGTACTATTAAACAATCAATCATCCCTTAGTCAGACACTCTTTGCACAACGCCTACCGCACATAACCCTTCCTGAATCAATGCTCGACAAATAAAGCACTGTTCTAGCAAAACACCCTTATAAGCATATTGTTCGTTAGCTTTCTTCGGCTCATCCTGAGAGGTGAAAATGCTAACCTTGGACTTAGGTAAACTAGGGTCAGAGTTGTTACACTAACAACTGGACAACACGTGGTCACTAAAAGTGAAAAACAAAGAAGCTGTAACAGACGTTGTGTAAACTGAGGTCAGTAAAGCGTGCTTCAAGTGGAAAAAAAATAAATAAATCTAAGGACATGTAAGCGCTGGGGTTAAATGCTTTTATAATGATCCCTTTATGGGGCAGTAATGAACACAGGAGGAAGAACATCTCCTCCCTTGCCTGAGAAAAAGCAGGATTGCTGACATCTTTAGGACCGATAAGCCTTAACACTGGAGTGATCTATATTATGAATCTGGCACCGAGGGGCCAAAGTCTGGAAAGTCTCCAATTTCAAGAGAAGAGAAAGAGCCTGTAGTCGCACAGGTCCCGCCCCTACATCTGCCAACTCGCTTACCCTGGTAAACTGCTGCGATAACTGTGTTTGTATATTAGAACAGGACAGACTCCCTTCAGTGTGTAGTTTTCTTAGTTGAAAAAAAAACACAAAAAAAACATGATTATTGAGTCAGGGGACAATTCTATAACATTATATAATATTATATTATAATATAATATATTCTATAACATGACCTTCCATGATGTAACGTGGCATCATATGCCACCTCAGTACATCAAACGTCATCATGCACTAACTCAAGGTAAAAAAGAAGTCGGACTACGGTGTGACAGAAGAGCCAGAAGCTAATCGGGGTGAGAGACAGAGAGAGTGGGAGTGTGTGAGACAGTAAACAGGCCAGGTGGGAAAAAGAACAAGCCACTGGGAAGATCGTGAATGATAGTGTGGAGATTCTTGGTGTGTTTGTATTTGTATTGTTACCCAGTTACAAATGCTTCTGTAACACTGAGTATGCGATGATGAAGGTGAATACTTGGAGCTGCATACAAAACTGCCTCTACTGCTGATTTTGCCCATTCAATAGTATTAAGCAACTAGACCACAGAGTCCTAACTGTGGCCTCAGGATGGCCGGCTAAACCTTGGATTCCACTACTACACTCATGTGAACAGAACACCATGGTGACTTCCTCCACCAAACAAACTTCTTCTGGGTTTTCTGCCCAGGGATACCCATTGTATCCCTTGTCTAAAAAGACCAGCCCATTATGTAGTGGCTGTCATCACAATGGCCTATAGGTGGGCTGGACACTTGGCCTCTACCATGACAAGCCACTCTACAAGAAGTGTTTCCTCTATATGGGCATTACTTAAAGGCATGCTGCTCCACGATATCTCCGCTACTGCTTCTGGGCATCATCATGCACCTTCTCCAGGAAAAGTGAGGAAAAGACAGGAGGAAGAGTTAGAGGTACCAGAGCTAAAGATGTTGAGGTTCTCTTTGGGAGTGATGAGGATGGATAGGATCAGGAATGAGTACATCAGGGGGACAGCACATGTGAGATGTTTTGGAGACAAAGTTAGAGAGGCCAGGTTGAGATGGTTTGGACATGTTCAGAGGAGGGAGAGTGAATATATCGGTAAAAGGATGCTGAGGTTAGAGCTGCCAGGCAGGAGGCCGAGAGGAAGACCAAAGAGGAGGTTTATGGATGTAGTGAAGGAGGACATGAAGGTAGTTGGTCTGAGAGAACAGGATGCAGGGGATAGGGCTAGATGGAGGCAGATGATTCGCTGTGGCGACCCCTGAAGGGAACAGCCGAAAGGAAAAGAAGAAGATATATATATATATATATATATATATACGCACATACACACACATGAGTGTGTGTATATACAGTACTGTGCAAAAGTTTTAGGCACACGCACAGAAATGCTGTGGAGCAAAGATGCCTTCAAAATAATGAAATTAAATGTTTCTACATTTTAAAAAAATACCGTAAAGAGCAGTAAACAGTAGTAAATGAAACAAAGTCAATATTTGGTATGACAAAAAAATAAAAATAAAAATAGTCGTCTCTCCGGTATAATTAGTGCAGTTTTATAAGGAAATGAGCTGGTAAGTTTTATTGAGCATCTTGCAGAACCAGCCACAGTTCTTCTGGAGACTTTGACTTTCGTACTCGCTTCTTATTTTTGCAGCAAAACCCAGCAGCCTTCATTGTGTTTTTTTTTTTTTGTTTTTTTTTGTCTGAAAAGTGTCTCTTACGTAATATGCTGCTTTCTTAAATGACATACTAATGAAAAACATACTACAGAAAAGTAATGTTTGGGAATCTAAAATTTTTTGTACTGACCTGACAATGTAGAAGTCAGAAGTAAAGAATCTATAACAAAATGTGTGCTAAAAAAAAATAGGGTGCCTAAAACTTTTGCACAGTACTGTATACACTAAGAATGAGAAAGATACCAATTAAATCTAACACATGCTGCCTCGACATTATCCCACTAGATTATCTAAAACGTCTTTAACTCTTTTTAAATGGATCTGAAATATGCCTTACTCTTTACATGCAATTTTCCAAAGTAAAAAAAAAAAACCTGCAGTTGTTAATCTCCTCGTAAAAAAAAGGAATATGGCTGTTTCCATAACAAATTAATATAGCCATATGTCAAATCTTCCATAAGCAACATTACTAAATTTCAAATCAGCTTAGCAGTTGCTGAAATTAAGGACTTTTGACTAATTTCAGCCTGGTTTCTGATCAAATCTATCACAGTATGAAGACTCAATCAGTAACTTTGTCTGAATACTGACTGAGAATACTGGCTGGGAAAAAGGCAGTATTAATACTACTAGATCTTAGTGCTGCTTTAGACACTGCTGACCATAAAATATTCTTAGACTGGAAAACTGAGTAGGACCAGTGCTGAACCTCAGCTGAATTAAATCATACTTAGTAGACAGGCGCTACATTGGCCTGAATAAACCACAGACATGTGGAGTCCCCCCGAAGCTCAGTTCTTGGGCTCTTCCTGTTTAATGTCTGTATGCTCCCAATAGACCAAATCCTGTACAAAAAAAACTGTTTCTTTCCACAGTTATGCAGACGACACCCAGACATCCACAAGCACCATTACACTAAGCAACTACAGTCCCATAGACTCTCTGTGTCAGTAAACAACTGGATGAGCTACAAATTCCTTAATGTAAACCAGAATTAATCGTACAACCACAATTCCAAAAAAGTTGGGACAGTATGGAAAATGCAAAAAAAGCAAACAAAAAGAGTCATTTGAAAATTCAATTCACCCTGCACTATATTGAAAACACATTATTAACACAGTATTTGATGTTTTACTTTGTGAATTTAACTTATTTTTGAAAATATACACTTATATCAAATCTGATGACTGCAACACACTCCAAAAAAGTTGGGACAGTCTGTTTACCACTGTGTAACATCACCTTTTCTTTTAACACTTATTAAGCGTTTGGGACTGAAGACACCAATTGGTTAAGTTTAGCAAGCGGAATTTCCCCCCATTTATCCATTATACATTTCTTCAGCTGCACAACTGTACGGGGCCTTCGTTGCCTTATTTTGCACTTCATAATGAGCCACACATTCTCAATCGGAGACAGGTCAGGACTGCAGGCAGGCCATGCCAGCACCCGCACTCTCTGCTTACGCAACCGTTTTCCTCTTTGGCCCGGAGAACACAACGGCTGTTGAAATGTTGACTCGTCGGACCACTGATTCCACTGTGCTACTGTCCATCTCAGATGAGACCGAGCCCAGAGAAGTCGGTGGCGCTTCTGGACAGTGTTGATGTATGGCTTCTGCTTTGCATAGTAAAGCCTTAACTTGCATCTGTGGATGCAGCGGCGAATGGTGTTGACTGACAAAGGTTTACCGAAGTATTCCCGATCCCATGTCAGGATATCCATTACAGACACAGTAATGTCTGAGGGATCAGAGATCGCATTCGGAAGTGGTTTTCGGCCTTGCCCTTTACGCACCGAGATTTGACCGGATTCCTTGAATCTTTTAATTGTATTGTGCACTGTAGAAGGGGTAATGCCCAAAATCCTACCGATTTGTCTTTGGGGAATGTTGTTCTCAAAGTGTTGGATTATTCGCTGACGCATCTGTTGGCAGATTGGCGAGCCTCGACCCATCCTTGCTCTTGAAGGACTAGGCCTTTTTTGGAGGCTCCTTATGTACAATGATTAGACGATTGCCTCACCTGTTTCACATCACCTTCTTATTTCAACTTGTCACATCGCTATTAGTCCTAAATTGCCCCTGTCCCAACTTTTTTGGAACGTGTTGCATGCATCAATTTCAAAATAAACATTTATCTTCAAAAATCTATGCAGTTGATTAGGTAAAACTTAAAATACCTTGTCTTTATACCTTTTTTCTTTAAATACAAGTCAAAGTACATTTACAAATCACTCCTCTTTTTTTTTTTTTAGCATTTTCCATAATGTCCCAACTTTTTCGGAATTGGGGGTGTATTTGATAAAAAGGAGGAAAAGATCAAGGATACCAAGACTCGAGGATTTATAGCTCTGGATTCCTATCAAGAATCTGGAGTTCTAAAGGACAACTATCATCAACCTTATTAATGATTCAGATCAATGTCTACATCGTGATAACTAAAAATAATGAATTTACCATCTTAAAACACAGCAAGAATTAGGGAATCCTTATCCAGAAATGACTTTGAGGAGCTCATATCAGTATGGTGCACTTTTTGGCAGAGGGGGCAGGTGTTTGGTAAAATACATAAATACAAATCTTTCAGTACAAAAATACACATGTACACCAATCAGCCATAACCTTAAAACCACCTGCCTAATATTGTGTAGGTCCTACCTGGGCTGCCAAAACAGTTCTGACCCTTCAAGGCATGGACTCCACAAGACCTCTGAAGGTGTGCTGTGGTATCTGGCACCAAGATGTTAGCAGCAGATCCATTAAGTCCAGTAAGTTGCAGGGCAGGGCCTCCATGGATCGGACTTGTTTGTCCAGCACATCCCACAGATGCTCGATCGGATTGAGATCTGGGAAATTTGGAGGCCAAGTCCACACCTTGAACTCTTTGTCATGTTCCTAAAACCATTCTTGAACAATTGCAGTTTGGCAGGGTGCATTATTCTGCTGAAAGAGGCCACTGCCATTAGGGAATACCGTTGCCATGAATGGGTGTACTTGGTCTGTAACAATCTTTAGGTAGGTGGTACATGTCAAAGTAACATCCACATGAATAATAGGACCCAAAGTTTCCCAGCAGAACGTAGCCCAGAACATCACACTGCCTCGGCCGGTTTGCCTTCTTCCCATGGTGCATCCTGGTGCCATCTCTTCCCCAGGTAAGCGACAAATACACACCTGGCCAACCACGTGATGTAAAAGAAAATGTGATTCCTCAGACCAGTCCACCTGCCTAATATATCCCACCCCTTGACAGGTGCCATTGTAACGAGATACTCAATGTTATTCACTTCATTGGTGGTTTTAATGTTATGGCTGATTAGGGTGTATAAATACATATAAAACAAAAGAAGTGGACAGCATACAACGTAACAAAATATTTATACAAATACTGTTTACATACAAATTTATTTAAATGATTTATTTATTTAAGTTTGGTTCAGCAGCCCTCCTTAAATGACTATAAATCATAATACTACAGATAGGACCTTAACCAGTCTCGAGAAAACAGAGCACAATCTTAAATGATGTGTAAAACAGCTTTAATTTACCTTTAAGCACCTTTAAGTACCAAAATATCAACTATACTTGCCTTGTACTGTAGATAGATTGAACTTACAGAAGCTCAACGCCTTAAAGTTTGAGCACATGAAAGCATGTGGCACTTGAGAAAGTGGTTTAGCATGGCACATAGCCAGACACTCACTGGTCCACTGAGTGCCCCATGGAGCTGTAGGCTTATTCAATTATCTCATCCTCTGCCTGAAGACACCAACAAATCAGCATTGGCAAGCTTTTTCCCAGCAGACTATCATTAAGACTGGCTTCTGCTGGTATGTAGGTATAATAACAGAAAAGCAGAGAAACATCAGAAGGGGGATTACCAGTAAAAAACACACTGAGACACCCGACCATTTCTATTTACAGTGCGATATTCAGGATGTATAAAACAGTTTATATTTGCACTAGAGGAGCACAAATAATAATTCAAGGAAAATAATATATCCAGACTGAATATATTCAGGACTGGAGTGTTCAGAAATCAGTATCGGACGATATATATAATCTCTCAGTTTTGTGTCAGTTATGGATAATTATCAATACATTCAATAAAGTGGTACAATCTTCAAACATTTCTATTTCCTTTCCACTTTATTAGTACTGTTGAGGTGATAGAGGTGTGGTGTTGTGTTTTTCTTGTCTCCCCTGAGTACTCTCCTACACAGAGAGAGCTAGAGGATTAGTTCAAAACGGTTTATTTCTAGAATAACAAGTCCCTGTGGAGTCAATTACCAACACACCAAACAACAACAACAACAACAACAACCATCTCAGTGTGGAACACACACCAAGTCTACAGGCCCTGAAACACAGGTGAAGCTACCAGACAACCCTCTCATAAATACAAAATAATAATAAGAGAGACGTTTTAAACAAACTGAGGCGTATCCAGGAAGCGGTCTTATTCCTAAAGTGTCAAATGCATTGCAGATGCAGTCAACACACCTGCTAGCCTCAGGGCAGTCTTTGAACAGCTAAGAGGACAGGTGGAACAACTACTATGTATGAGTGAGCAAACAATATAGCACCACACACAGAAAATCACTTGTTCTTAAGTGCTGAGGTTAAAGGCATTTATCAGCTGTAATGCCCATACACATATTTAGATTTTGCAGCCCATACATTTCTCATGCTAAACATACCAGCTACATAACCACAGTTACTGCCAAATCAGCAGCATCTGAGATACAAGCACCAGATGGTACAAGGCAGAGCAAACAGTGGATGAAAAATAGAGATAAGCTCAAAGTGGGGTATTAAGGTGTGGCTAAACAGACCAGTGAGGAAAAACAATAATGAGAACTCTGTGTATTTGTTACATGATATACACACTTAAATGACAGTGCTATTTTGGTCATGGGTGGGAGGTGGATAGGTGAGAGCTCCTAAAAGCTGCTCTGACAAAAGAAATTCCTAGTACCTCATCACTCACAACCGCAAGAAATACCACATCGTCTAGTTAATCATTCTGAAGTGTACACTCCTTAAACACCAAACCTGTAACCAAACTGAAAGTGGCTTTAAGCATGAAATGTTGAATGTGTGGTAAATGTCTCCTTCCTGGGTTGGGACAATCTCATATTACACCATAATAAAAGGTTTTCATTTGCACAATACTTACTGTTTCAGGCACCAAAACAGGTGTTAAGAAAATATAGGACAAAAAAAAAAATGTATTGCGTGCGAGTGTGGACTTTAAAAACCCACTAACAC
This sequence comes from Cranoglanis bouderius, assembly GCA_023630585.1. Classification (NCBI taxonomy): domain Eukaryota; kingdom Metazoa; phylum Chordata; class Actinopteri; order Siluriformes; family Cranoglanididae; genus Cranoglanis; species Cranoglanis bouderius. The sequence continues at coordinate 5,197,085 of CM042548.1, read as the reverse complement.
TGGACTGACGCCCTATCTGAATGAATTTAGCTTTCCCAGTCCAGCCTAGAAAAGTAAGTGGGCAGTTCAGAATCAATGGGAAGCTAACGGGATAATGTGTGTGATTACAAGTGTAAGAGCGTCTTCCTGGCCTTGTTCTGCCTTGTGAAGATGAAGCTTTGTGCATAAACACATAGTGGACAAAGTCCACAAAGGGGACAAAGTTGTATGTGGTGTGTTAAGAGACTTTGGCTTAGAAAGAAAGCAAAAGCTGCATGTTTTGTTAAAGAAAAAGAAAAAAGTTCTCCATGTGGAGACAGTCAAATGTTCCCCAAAACTGCCACACATTCCGATCCTTGTGGGAACATTTGGTCCCCACCAAGATACAAAAAACAGCCACACAAACACACAACCATGGTTGCCACGGAAACCAGAAGCAAAAGTAGAATCACTCAAATATATAACACGTGCCCAACTGACTGTGTTCCAGTCTTAGTTGATCTCATGCTGTTAATTCCAGCTGATGTCCCAGTATATATATATATATATATATATATACATACACACACACACAGTCATGTGCTACCACTAGTTTTCACATTTCTAAATGGTTTCTATGTAGTGTGCACCTCCTAATCATTATTAAAATCTCATTTTCTTCAGTTAGTCAAGGTGTCATGTGTATAAACACATTAAAAACAGAATGGCTGAAATTCACAGGTGCATATTTCAACTGCTATGTCACCAAACAGATTATCTATTAGACAGCTGCTTAGCAACAGAGAAGAAACACAATTGCTCTTCTCGCTAAACAAGAACACAGACGATTACAAGGGCCAGAAGTGGAGCAGTCGGAGCTCAGGGGTTAAACTTCTGTGACAGTATTTAGAAGGTTGTGAGTTCTTCTGCCAGAGAGTCACAGATGGTCCCTAGAACAACTAGTTGGATTGTCTTCTGTCTTAATTGAAAGCCACTGCAAATATAAGAACTACATATGAACTCCTGAGCAGATCCAGGTAGTCATTTGCATTGGGAAATTCTTATGTCACAGTTGCCATATGCAGTAAAGAAAAAAAAAAAGGAAAAAAAAAAACTAATTTTAAAATGCATAGTCAGGACACTAACATGTAAGCATTAGATGAAAAAAATATTTCTGTGACAAAAATCAAGACTCAACCCTCTTGTACTGAATCTTTGATCCTTAAAAATGAACACACAAATATCTTGGTCTTCCTGTTTTCCTGGAGAGAATATGAATGGCTTAAGTACTTATGGGTGTCTGGGCTGATCTGGCACAGACTGAGTGTTGTTCTGAGAGAATTAGTGAGCGTGTTGGGGAGTGTGCAGGGGAGGAACATCGAGAAAGATTCTCCACATCTAAGGGAGGGTCTATAAGAGTGTGCGCGATATGGGAATAGAGGAGTTGGGGGAAGGGTAAAATGACTTGTTTTCACTTGGGGTCTCCTTCCTAGGACCCAGATGCATTTTCCACATGTGGAGAGCAAATGTCGCTGCTTCTGTCAGAAAAAAAGAAGTGCTGAAGGGAGGGGAGACTTGATACGTGAACTTCCACAAAATCAGCACGCTCACTTACACACACTCTTTCCTTCCTTGCCGTCTTGCTACATTCCATTTGCCATTGTTTTCACATTGTTCCCACTTTCTAGCAGTCTTAGAAGTGTGACCCTTGCCCTAAATGTCTTAATACCCACGTTGCACTCTGCATCTTTAGGACGCCTGATACAAGAGTGACCTGATAAGTAAAAGGCTTACTGACGTTAGCACGTATAATACTTCTGTAAATCTTAATTAATTACGTTAATTATCATATAACGCTGTAGCACAGTATTTTAATACGATTAGTTAAATTATTTTTTTCCTAACAACAGAAATTTATTTAGAACTCCAGCTCTGTTTCTACCACAGACTTGGAGTTCAGAATGGAAAGCTTTAGCTCAGAATGGAAAGCTTTACTTCCCAGACAACGTGCAAAGGACTCAGTTTAAATTATTTTAACTAGGAAAGTATCTGCTACATTTATTGCAGGCACAAAAGGATCCTATAAGCTAGGATTTCTGTCTCTGCAGAGTTCTGCATGTTCTCCCACCATGTCCACATAGGTTTCCTCTGGTTTCCTCCCACCTCCTTTAGATACGTATATGATAAATTGAGCCTAGATATGAATGAAAGTGTCAATGTGTGTGTGTGTGCGCATGGTGCCTTGCGGTGGACTAATGTCCCATCCAGGGTGTGTCCCCACCGCTGTGTTCATTGGATAGGCTCCAGATCCACCATGACCCTGCCCAGATAACGTGGTTACTGAAGATGAATGAATGAACACAAGATGAATGCTTAGTAACTTTCAGTTTAAAAATAAAAACAATTTCGGTCAGCAAGTATATTGACATTTGGGCTAAGAGGACAATTGCTGATATTTTTTTATTTTGGCTGAAGTGTCCCTTTAATATCTGATCACCAGCACATGGCAGAACTTCATCTCAACCACCTTCAATTTCACTTAGAAGATTCAATTCTGCGAAATGACAGAGGGGTGAGTTCAATTTGTGCTCGGACCAGCTGAGCAAACTGAAATAGATAAAAGCTACATTGGTGGAACTCCTGAAACTCATTTTCATGTACTTGTTTACTTTGAAATGCTAGCTCTTTAGGGCAAAGCTTTCACTTTCCACTCCATCACCTTAGGAAACCACAATATTTCCAGACACATCTGGCAAGTGGTACTGCCTATGTACGAAGCTAAACACTTTTACAAGAACAATAAATTATTCCTCATTTTTCCATTTATTCCATTAACACAGTTAAGGCTTTCTAGAATGGTCCTAACTAAACACTATGCTACACTTATACCAAGGATTACTTATGTTCCCCAGAACTGAATCACTGTACTGCTTGTGTTTATGAATATTTGGTCAAGCAATACGTCCTCTCCCTATTTCTGTTCCACACATCAGGGCCTTTTCAGTTTCTCTGGAGGAACAGGAAGGTCAAGAGTTAGAGGGGAAAGTCTCTCTTCTGGCAGACAGCCAGTATCCATAATTCACTGATCCACATGAACACCCTTGCTAGCTCTACTAGAACATGGCTGCAAAAAATAAATAAATAAATAAATAAATAAAAAAAGTTCCATAGAACTTCACATGACTAAACTATTGGTGTGGTCAAAATGTCTGTCAAACAAGTTTGATCCAATGGTAATGGAATGTGTCTATGTACTAATGGACAGCATTCCTCATTAATGCCACTTGCAACTGCAACAACACTTTAGGCTTAACAACAGCCATAATCGTTGACTAAACTTTGCAGAGGATATGGATAAAGCAAGAAGAGCCATGTGGTGGTGAATGAGTGTTCACAGTGCCATTAAGAATCTGGTGGCATTTTCTCTGCAGACATTTCAATGAATGAGCTCCCAGGAAAAGAGTGAACAACAACAAATCCAAGACTGGTGCTGGCTGCGTTCTTTTCACAGGCGAACCAAACAGTGACGTAATAGCACTCGCAAAGCCACTGCATTCTACCAGGCCCAGGCCAACAGATTCTTTCTCCAGCCACTGAAATATATATATATATTTTAAAAAAGACTGAACATTGATTAAGTTTGTACAAATGTTACTCATAACAAAATTGATTTACTTTATTTGTTTAGATCAGCTTAGCTAAGAACTGTAATGCATACACTAAATGCATTTTATATTCTTTACGTTCATATTTATTCAAGAGTGTTATTAAACCACAAAAGATAAAAAGGGTTGTGAGACAGGTTGGGGAAACCAGACAAGCAGGCAGGAATATCAGGAATCACACTGTCTGGTTTCTATAATAACCTTTTCACCAAGAAGTACTTTAACAGTCAAATCATCTCTTGCCCGACATCTGCAAAGGCATTTCTATGTCTATACTCACCACCATGTGATGGAAAAGGAGCTCCCATGACTGGTTGATCTTCTGATTAAAAACCATGTCAAAGAAGTCATATATGAAGTATCCTATAAAAAAAAAAACACACTAATTAATGTATCAATAAAATCTGCTAATGAAAAAACTGCCTGCAGCATTTCAAGTACTTATTAAGGGCATAGCTCCCATGACGATGGTAACCAAGATGTCGCTGACAGAGGGCTATTTATAATACATCTCCCACCATGAAGGTATCCATGGAGACAGCCCATTAGAGTGGCGGAGAATGAACAGAACAAACAGAGCACAACATTAGAAAAGAGCCCACTGATGTATATACAGCATCAGATAAGCATTTCAGTATATTGGCCAGCCCCATTACAGAAAATGCAACTTGCCATTATCTGATGGTGAAGTGCTATGGCTTCATTCTTATTTAGATGGAAAACGTAAATGCTTATTCTACTGAATTTTCATGCTTTAGACCTTTTGCACTGGAATTCATTTCACCCAAACACATTCCTAAGAAGTCACACCACCTAATCACATCATACTTTCACTGATTATTTTCCTATAACCGCATGCACCATTGTGTTTTATTCCTTACATATTAACCAAAGATCTGATTATCACTTCTATAAAAATAAATAAATAAATAAAATAAATTAAAATAGAACATTATCTATGTTATCCATGACAGCGTTCTTATCTCTACAAATGGGCGCTTCTGTGACACACCTGTCATATACAGGACATTTGTTGTTTGTTATGTGCAGACTTTGAACACTTATCAACGTGACATTCTGGGTCAATGATCTGTTGGTTATGTGAAAGAAATTCAACGGGAAGAGTATCCAAGACTCGTGGATCAACTCATCACGCTGCTGGGAAGAGTAAAGTTTTGAGTGTAATGAAATTGTCTCACTCCACAATCCAGCATATTACCCTGCTGCATAACAAAATTAGTGGTCCTGATGCTCATCTATGCCATTAGTGGACAAACATACAATAAACTAGTGGCCCATTCATGTAGCGTCGAGTGACTAAAGGCCCGGGTGCTTGTGCCTGGGACGGATCATAAATCCACAAAGCCGCTCATTGACTCTCCAGCCGTAGCTAACCTCTGCCTACACCAAGAGTGGGATACATTTAGGATTCTAAAATATCTCTGGAATTTGGATTTGTGCATGCCAATGGAAATCACAATATCTGCATACTGGCAGGAATGGGTTATCATTTAAAAGCATCTAGAGAATGCTTGTCAGTCCAAAGGTTTTCTTCCTCTTGTGTAAAATCTGAAAGTACGTCTCAGGCCAAACTATGGAATTAAGAAAATTAATGAAGTTTAAAAATATATTATTAAGTTAATTTGCCCAACAACCAACACAACACAACACAGCATTATACCTGGCTACCAAGTCTTCATGAGCATCTGTGATGTTAAGTATCAGGAGTTCATCACTAGGGTCGCAGTAAAAACACTAAACTTTTACATGCAAGATGCGAAAACAAACTCAATCAGTTAGTTATACACTACTGATGCAGATATCACACACACACACACAAACAGTACTGTGCAAAGATGCAGATATAGTAAATGAAACAAAGTCAATATTTGGTGTGACATAAAAATAAAAATACTATATACTAATACTAATAATAAAAATAAAATACTTTCGCACTCGCTTCTTATTTTTGCAGCAAAACTCAGCAGCCTTCATTGTGTTTTTTTTTTTGTCTGGAAAGTGTCTCTTATGTAATATGCTGCTTTCTTTAATGACAAACAAACATTTTTCTGTAGCGCATATATATATATATATATATATATATATATATATATATATATATATATATATATATATATATATATATATATATATATATATATATGTTTTCCAAGGTTTTGTCTTGTAGTTTTGTCTTCTGCAACAGTGTTTTTATTGCTTGTGTACTAAAGATGAAAACGAGTTTGACAGCTATTAAAAATAAACCACCTGCAGGAGTTTCGGGCCACTACTGTTCCATGCTGTTGTAAAACCCAGACTAGGATGTATGTCCTGAGTATTCCTGAGACCCAGCTTTGTATGCCACTTGCATATGGCCCTAAGAACCTAAGCACAGCGTGATTGGATTGTCACTGGGAGGGAAGGCTGTGGGATGACATTACGTATCAACTCCAGCTCTGTTTGGATGAGAAAGTGCCTCCGCTCTCTTGGACGAAGCGGCGTAGTTTTAAAGAGTGGCACAGTCCACACAGATAGCTCTGTGATGGACTGAGTACAAACAGAGGTTCAGAAGAGACGTGCGTTATGACGGAGAAAGTATCCTTTAATACAGGACGGTCCGAAGTTGACCGAGTATCCAAACAGGCCCGGGTGTAAGTACGGAGTATAATTCGTTGAGTATTGTGCATGTAAACCATGTGATAGAGATTTCTGCTTCACTTACCAATTGATACACACACCAAAGCGTGTGAGAAGACAGAGTGTGTTTCTATCAAATCTTCAGCCATCTGGGGATGCATATAAAAACTAGGGAAGAAAAGAGCAAGTCACCTGAGTCATTAATAGAAGGCGTGAACTGAGTTATTGTGAAAGCAACAGGTGAGCACCTTTGGGTGTGGGGTGTGGGGGAATGCTGAACACTCACCAAAGCACAGCCCATGTCCCAGTGATGAGGCTGTGAATGAAAGATGTGGAGATGTTTCTCCATTTCCATATATTCCTCTGAGCTGTCTCTGGTACGTAGAGTTGATCAAGTCCACGATTGACCAGATTGAAAAAGCCCACAGACGCCCCGGTTGTCAACAGGACTGAATGTAACTCCATGTTGTTTTCTCTCCTGTCCGTTCGTGTTTCTCTAGTGGTTTGGACCCGTATTTTCACGCTTCCCCGAAGTCAGAAACAAGTACACACCCCCTTCTTACTTTCTCATCATCTCAACGTCCAATACATAAAAGCTAAATGTTCCTGTCGCTGTGTGTTTTAAAGCTCTGGTTGTCCCGCTTGCAGGGAGGGGGGAGAAAACCCCACGTCGTCTAGTGTCTAGAAGCAACACTCGGTCCCAGTATTCGCCAAATTCAGCGTGGAGATTTGGAAATGAATGGGAAGAGTTATTGTGCGTAGTCCTACTACACTCAAGTGTTACAAAACGCTGAACTGCTTGTGTAACTTTTTCTTCCCTCGCCAGTAAGCAAGCAGCAGAATCTCCGCCCATCAGCACAGAGGACAGGGATGGGCGATACCACCGATTCTCATCTCCACGCAATGCCAAGTAAAATCAAGAGGATCCCGATCCCGATACTTTGAATGGTCTTTCTACAGTCAGAAGTTTGAGCAAACGTGAGCATCACGAATTATATGTGCTTTGGTATAAAGCTGGTATGTTTCCCCTGCTGAAAAAAACAAAACAAAACAAAACAATAGAAACCATCACAGAAATCCTAATGGTTTCCACTACAAATACCACTACAAACAATCAGCTGTTTACCAAACAGTTTCCATTATGTAGTATCAGTGCTCGAGGTGGCCCAGATAGCATACATTTCTGGGCCAACTATGGCACATATGGCTCAGTTCTGGCGATGGCAAAGGTCATATGGGCCGTATCTGGCCCACACACAACAAGCCGGTTTTAGGCTTGTTTTGTCTGGGCCCACATCTGGCCCAGAAGTCAGCCACGTTCACGTTGAGTCATTACCGTCATTCCATACTGTATGCGGACCAGCTCTCTTTTGCTATCTGGGGGGGCTGGCACTTCTACATTTTATTCTTTGGCGTACGGTGACTTTTTTCTTGCGTACCAGTGCTTCTCACAAACTGCCGGTACCCTTTTCTACCTTCTCCATGTCAGGTTCTGGGCTATTCATAACTACCCCACATAAACTACATTGCCTTGGGGGTGATGCTCTCCTGTTCCCGTTCTCTCGACAAGTCTCCAGATAATTTTAATAATGCTCAAGATAAATAATGTTAATGCTAGTCTATCATTATGTAACGTAATGTTAATGCTTGTCCAAGTAACGTAACATACGTAAGACAATGACTACGTTTACATGCGCATCAAATTCTGTTTAAGGTCTATATTTGGGTTGCACCCATATTCCGAATACGCTGTTTATATGCGTACAGGCATCAGAATATTCCTGTATACATGGTTGTTATAAGTATGCCTGAGTTGGCATTCCTAAATACCTAGCCTACAGCTAAGCATCTGTTCCTTGGGCTACATCACTCTCCTCTCCTCTCCACCTTTAGCTGGTGTTTGGTGGGCGTTCTGGCGCACTATAGCTGCCATCGCATCATCCAGGTGGATGCTACACACTGGTGGTGGTTGAGGAGATCTAGTTAAGACACACACATACATAATATAATAATAATAAAACTAATAGTATATAGTATCATACAGATATTGCATTATTATATTATTACAGTATTACAGAAAAATACAGATAGTACATTATTAAATTATTCTATATCATTATTCTATATTATAAAATTAATAGTTTGGCAAATGGTTGTCCCTTTGAGTAAATAAATTTATGTTGTGAACAACAGCGACATCTCCTAGTATCTTTTATTCACTGTATAAATTCAGAATGTAATACTTAATGATTAGCCAATACCGGCAGATACACACGCCAGCATGTGAATAAGGGGAGTACAGGTACTTTTTTCCCCACTTCAAGCACTGTGTACTTGGATGTATTAAGTATGTAGGTCCTAGATGGTATCCACTAGACATAACGCCACCAATAGAAGGCAACAAATTACCAGTAGAGACCTACAGGGACCATTACAGTTGCCATTAAAAACAATGCAATTCCCATTATAACCATTAAAACCATTACAAATTCTGTGAGGGTTTCTATTGTTTTTTACAGCAGGGTCGTGATACTTTAATACTCAAGTCTGATTGGTCAGGTGTTAATTCATTTCCTATAACAGGAGCTCTTAGAATAATTCCGTCTGCGTGACGAATCACAGGTTTATATGAATGCGCTCGTATTAAATACGTTATTGTTTCTATACTAACAAATAACACAGGGACTTGTATGGTAGGCCGTCTACATATTCTGACTCTAATAATAAGTGGATAAAAACGTCCTGTAATTGTTGATATGGTGAAGCTTTCCGTAATGAACTTTTATGGGAGGAGTCACGGGTGGCAGTAAGTTTTCCGCCATGGGAGAGTCTTCAAGACAAAAGAGTTATGATATCTAACTTCAATAGAGAGAAAAAAAAGAGAGGCTGGTGAGGAAATGATTTGATAGCTGGTATTACGGAAGTGAGAATAGGAACTTGTCCTGTGGATTTTCCACAGTGGTTAAAAAGCGTGAAGTATGACGAGTCATTCATTAATAAATTAATAATATAAATATATAATATAAATTGAAATGGTAATTGTGGGCAAAATCATTGTGGTGTAAGAGGGATAAAACACTTTGGGGCATGCTCTTATAAGAAAATAATCAACTTCAACTTACAGTTAGGGTTGACAACTCTGTGTCCAAATACAGAGCACAAATACAGTGTTTTTATATAAACATTATGATGTGCGTTCTGTTTGAATTTGGTCTGATGTGTCCCTCACTGCTACCATGTACAGCACTTTACATATTACAGTCTATATAATAAGTAGTGAAAGTGAGTTAGGGAGCAAGCTTAGACAGTACTTTAGTTCACACACACGCGCACACACACACACACACACACACACACACACACACACACACACACACACACACACACACACAATCTTACTATCCTTGTGAGGACATTTTTTTTGACATAATTAATTAATGCAACTTTATTAATTATTAATGTGCACAATTGTCTAGAATTACTTTTTATGCTGTAGCATTAAGAACATTAAGAGCAGCCTAGTCCAAACCTGTTCCTGCATGACTATGCTCCAATGCATACTGTCAGATCCATGAAGATGTTGCTTGCCAAGTTTGGTGTGAATGTACTTGAGTGGCCTGCACATGGCTCTGACCGCAACCCCACTGAACACCTTTGGGATTTGGAATTGAAATGCCAACTGCTCCCCAGGCCTCCTCAACTGATATCAGTAACTGACCTTGCTCTTGTGGCTGAATGGGCAATTCCCCACTGCCACACTCCAAAATCTAGTGGAAAGCCTTCCCAGAAGAGTGGAGGTTATTATAAAAGCAAAGGGGGATTAAATCTGGAATGGGATGTTCTACATATGGGTGTGATGGTCAGGTGTCCACATACATTTGAACATATAGTGTATTTTGGAGGTTGTGTCTCATGTTACTTAAATAAATCCATGTCTTCAAAACTTTACATTTATTTAATTTATGGGTGTCAATCTCAGAGACACCCAAAGTTTTCAGGTTATTGAGTCTCCTGGCCAATACATGTTAAATCTCTTGTTGTTGTTACAACTTTTTTCAGATTTGGTTTGATTAAAGATGAACAACAACAACAAAAATCCATTCAAACACTCTATAAACAAAACCGAGCAGCTTCTAAACTATTTTCAAATCCTCTTCCAGGTTTTAGCGACACCTACTGGTATTGTAGTCAGACTATTTTATGTAACCCGTTTTGTAACCTTGTAAATATGTAACTATGACAGGCTCGGATCCACCCACCCTGACCAGGAAAATTATTGCCTTGATGAACAACAACATGACGTCACGACCCACCCTGATAGCTGATAGCCTGCTGTATCATGGTGGCACAAGGATAAAGTGAGGCTGTTCAGGCTAAAAGAACATGAAGTTCTGATAAAAAATTTTTTTAAAAAGCACCAGAAAAAGACAGAATATTCCAGCATCACATGTTGTGAATCATAGGGAGACAGATGGGTTGGTAGGCTAATGAGATGGGCTAATGTGAACACCACCAAAAAAAAAAAAAAAACAGCACATCATGTGAATTTACTGTCTAGTGCCTCAGGCAATTGTTAATTGGTTGAGCAGGGAAGCCATGGCCCTTGACCCTATTCTTATAGACATTAAAGTCTGCGTTCCCATACCGTATGATTATTTAATCTAACTGCAAACCATCTGCAAAGTGTGTCACCTTCAAGCTTCTCTGTCAAGATAAAGAAAGAAGGGTCAAGCTACTGCAGCTCTGCTTGTAGAGCACAAAAGGCAAGCTCATGGGGGCCCCGAGGGCCGGTTTGAGAACCACTGATTTAGGCATCCTATTTAGTGCACAGTATTCTCCCTCATCCCCATCAGAGTAATCAGTGAAGTGGAGAAGGGCATAGCGCAACGCATGTTAAAAAATGTTCTTCCATAGCTTAATAAATCTTAGAGGACAACACAAATTACCCAAAATGTGGACACATTAACTGAAGCAAAATGAGAGTATTAATAAAGTAAATGTGCACCCATTGCAATTTTGTTACCTCAATTATTATCTTGTGGCCAAAGTAAACTAAATTGTCCACATAATTTGGTAAATAGTGTGCAAAAAAATAAATTATATATATATATATATATATATATATATATATATATATATATATATATATATATATATATATATATATATATATAATTTATTTTTTTGCACACTTTTAATTACTAGAGAGCCCTACAGAGGCCACAAAAAAAAAAATATATATATATATATATATATATATATATATATATATATATATATATATATATATATATATATATATTTTTTTTTTTTTTTTTTGTGGCCTCTGTAGGGCTCTCTAGTAATTAACAGATTGAGTAATCAACAAAAATTGCAAACAGTTTTATTTAGGAGCTGCTGTTCACTTCACTTCACACCCTGTTTGGACAGGATTAGATTTACATGGTGCAATGAGGTCATTTCACCATTTTCAGTCGCAAGTCTGTGATTTTATTTCCATCCAGATAGGTTATGTGTGTTATTCAGCCTCCTCCACTAAGCAAACTAATGAAAAAAATACCTACTGTTTTTTGAGCATCTCTATAGTGGTCTGGTCATTTTAGTCTCATCTGGATATATACAGTACATCTGCTATTTTGCAGGCAGATGCTGCCTGTTGTATTGGGGGAAAATGCTTTTTGAACACTACTATTGGCTGTGTTTAGACGTGTAGCACACATTCGTATTAAACACTTCCTGAACTGAGTAATCAGAATAGCATGATCTCACAGACTGATTAAAGGGCCAATAACAACATATGACCACGTGTGACACAAACATACAGGTATGCAGGAAAAACAACCCCATGGTAACAAGTTTGTTCCTCTGGGCTTTTCCCTCAGGCAGTGACAAAAACATGAAACCTACCTCAAAGAGGTTATTTTCCTTAGTATTACTTTCCACTGCTTTATTCATTTTAGTTACAATTTAATATTACTAAACTTGGATTTGACCTACATTTAAGCCCATCTGCTGCTATGGCCATTTTATTTTGCCTAAATTCAGCATGAAACCAGTGTAAAGTGTCTATTGTTTGCTCCCTTTGAAAATTCCCTTTGACTACTTTTGAAAATCCCTATTAAGTAAACACTTTTCATCACTTCTGTTTGTATGCGGCCAACGGTGATCCCACTTCGAAGTTCATCAGTTTAGAATGGGCTGCAGCATAGATGTTAAGTGATGAGATGGCCTCCTCGTGTCCGGTGTTTCCCGAGGATGGGCTTGAGATCGCTAACTAGTTAAACCAAGTCTCACTGCTGTCTCTACTACTTCTACATTGGATTTCTTATTAATATAACACTGAATGTCACTTTAGTAGTTTATAAGTGTTGATGGTGAAAGCCTAACAGTTATCCCTTATGTTTTTTCCAATACTGAATGCCATTGTAACTAGCAATGTCCCTCATGTGACGTCAACATCGCTTTACAAAGGAATAATGGAAATACAGCACTAACCAACAAATTAGCACCAAAATTGCTAAGCACATCACATATATTATAATAGAATCATACAGTGCTGTGAAGAAGTATTTGCTCCTACCCTGATTTCTTCTGTTTTTGTGTGCATCTCATACTAAATAGTTTCAGATCTTCAAACAAAATACAACATAGAACAAAGGCAACCTGAGTAAACACACAGTACAGTTTTTATTTATTGATTTTTTATTGAAGCAAAAAAAAAAGTTATCACCCATGTGAAAAATTATCTGCCCCCTTAAACATAAAATCTGTTTGTGCCACCTTTAGCAGCAATAACTGCAACCAAATGTTTCCGATAACTGGAAGTCAGTCTTTCACTTACTTCTAGGACTAGGATTTACTCCTATGCTTTGGATCACTGTCTTGCTGCATAATCCAGTTGCACTTGAGTTTCAACTTACGGACTGAAGACCGGACATTCTCCTTTAGGATTTTCCGGTAGAGAGCAGAATTCATGTTTCCCTCAATTATTGCAAGTTGCCCAGGCCCTGAAGCAGCAAAGCATCCCCATACCATCACACTTCCACCACCATGCTTGACCGTAGGTATGATGTTCTTTTTGTGGAATTTGGTGTTTACACCACATGCAACAGGACCCCTGTCTTCCAAACAGTTCCACTTTCGACTCATCAGTCCACAGAACGTTCTCTCAAAAGGTTTGAGGTTCATCAAGGTGTGTTTTGGCGAAATTCAGACGAGCCTTAATGTTCTTCTGGGTTAGCAGAGGATTTCACTGCGCCACACTTCCATGGATGCCATTTTTGCCCAGTGTCTTTCTGATAGTGGAGTCATGAACAGTGACTTTTATTGATACAAGATGTTGTCCTTGGCTCTTTTGTGACTTCCTGGATGAGTAGTTGCTGTGCTCTTCGAGGAATTTTGGAAGGTCAGCCACTTCTGTGCTGAGGTTTTTTTTTTTCCATTAGGAGATAATGGCTCTCACTGTGGTTCTTTGGAGTCCCAGAGCCTTTGAAATAACTTTGTAACCCTTCCTGGACCTTGTATTTCCTTGTATTTCAATCACCTTCTTCCTCATCATTTCTGGAATTTCTTTCAATTTTGGCATAGTGTATTACTGGGTAAGACCTTTTTAAGAACCAACTTCATACTGCTGAAAAAGATCTATTTAAGTGTTGATTTGATTGAACAGGGTTTGCAGTAATCAGGCCTGGTTGCGTCTCGTCCAGCTGAACCCCATTATGAATGCAGTTTCATAGATTTGGGGAATTAGTAACTACGGGGGCAAATACGTTTTCACACAGGCCCAGTTGGTATTGGATAACTTTTTTTTTTTTTTTTTTGCTTCAATAAATAACATTATCATTTAAAAACTGTATTTTGTGTTTACTCAGGTTGCCTTTGTTTTATCTTTTGTTTTAATTTCTGAAACAATTTAGTACAAGCTATACACAAAAACAGAAGAAATCTGGATGGGGGGCAAATACTTTTCCACAGCACTGTATTTTAAGGTCTAAATGGAGGTCAAAGCTCCTGCTTTGAACGGTTTGACACTGAAACGAGTATGGCTTTTTTTTTTTTTGCTCCAACAGGTGTCGTCTTTACAAAAACTCGGAGTGTTGCATATCTGCTATATTTATAGGTTATTTTTTAATATTAATTGTTTGGGTTGCTCGAGCTCCAGAGCACGCACGGAGCTCGCGCGTGTGCTTCAGACCAGGATAAAGATGTTGCTGTAGATGACTCAATTATTTAGCACTACCGATTAACATGTTCTGCACCTGCCTGATGCTTTATTAATGGTACAATGAGGGGCGGTAGGCGGCTTGAACCCTCTGTGGCACCTTCCTCCTCTGTGCGTCACCGTGTGTCAGCGTTTTTTGTTTTTGTTTTTTTTTACCACAGACTGACACCACAAAACAACACTACCTGTTAGAGCACTGCCGCGGTTAGTTACTGATGCTGAGAGCACTTGTGCTTAACGAGAGGAGAGAAAAGTCAGGCACTGTTATTTTATACTGGAACATGTAAGTTATGGCGGTGTGTGAGCCATTCAGAGGAGCGAAGCAGCTTTCCACACAAAGAAACCAGAAGTCTGAGTGAGTCATTTGCTCACGAGTGAGTCATTTGCATATGAGTGAGTCATTTGCTCACTAGTGAGTCATTTGCTCGTTCACGCTATTGGCTGATGTTCACGGGTGCGAGTATTAACCGAACTGTGAGTAGATACTTCCCAGTTTCTCAGTAAACATATATCGGGAACTAGGTGTAGCATGTGACTGTGAGTTATCTTTCGATCGGTACAAGTTTAAACATCAGATGGCAGAATAATAATTTGCTGTCATCGGATTGAGCCATATAGTGACAATATTTGAACACCGGTTGTTTGAGGTTAGGTTTATGTTGTTTCAGCAGCCGTTTCAGATTATTTTGTCTTTCCTTTAAATTTTTGGAAAATCTGCAGCTCAGGACACACGGATCTGTTTTAGTTTGTCACTGTAGGTGTGAGGAAACCAACCTCAAGAAACCCAGTTCCTGTGGAGAAAGAAATCACCTCGTTAACTAAGTATTAGTCATCTTATTCATATATATATATATATATATATATATATATATATATATATATATATATGTGTGTGTGTGTGTGTGTGTGTATGTATGTATATGTGTGTATATATATATATATATATATATATATTTACAGTACTATAAATGCTGTAGTGCAAAGATGCCTTCAAAATAATGAAATTAAATGTTTCTACACTTTAAAAAAAAAAATATTGTAAAGAGCAGTAAACAGTAGTAAATGAAACAAAGTCAGTATTTGGTGTGACAAAAAAAAAATAAAAATAAAAATAGTAGTCTCCGGTACAATTAGTGCAGTTTTATAAGGAAATGAGCTGGTAAGTTTTATTGAGCATCTTGCAGAACCAGCCGCAGTTCTTCTGGAGACTTTGACTTTCGCACTCCCCTCCTTATTTTTTACGGCGAAACCCAGCAGCCTTCATTGTGTTTTTTTTTTGTCTGAAATATATGCCGATATGTAATATCGTAATATGACTCGATAATGTAGAAGTCATAAAAAAAATAATAAAAATCTATAACAAAGTTTGTACCAAAAAAAAAAAAAAATAGGGTGCCTAAAACTTTTGCACAGTACTGTACATATTTTCAATATTACGTATCATATTTGCAGAATCAACAAATATGCCACAAACGGAGTGTGATGAAGTTACCGAGGTGGTGTGTTTGGAGTCAGAGCTGCAGGATGGACAGTAATATTTGCACCACTTTAATTATCATAACACATTATTTACCACTACTTAAACCTAGGATAGTTGCTTATACTCATAGTGTGTATGTAATGCTTTGTGTCATTGTTTCTTTCGTGGCTGTCCCTTATCACAGAATGAAGGAGGTTGAGGTGGACCATCACAAAATTCTGTTGGTTCGTAATGAAGGCCAGTTCAGTGCCGTGGGCGCTCTGTGTACTCACTATGGAGCTCCGCTTATTAAAGGTAATCTGATCGTCTGGAAGTGTCCTTTAACACACACACTGCAGCATATTCAGCTTTAATCAAGACAGCTTTGTGTCTAGGTTGTTTGCAGTCTATGGAAACATAAGAACAATATCAAATGCATCTATAGAAAAGTTAATAGTTAAAAGATTGCCTTTGGATGAAATCTTTTGGCCTATATTTATTTGGCACTTCAGACAACCATATCAAATGTGTGCTGTCTTTTCACCTTGCTATTCTAATATACTACAATTTAGCTTCAATCTGCAGTATTAGTTTCATTTACTTCAAGTGCATTGCATGAACAGGTGCTTTGATGGGAAACAGAGTGAGGTGTCCTTGGCATGGGGCTTGTTTTAACACTAAAACAGGAGATATTGAAGAGTTTCCAGGCCTGGACTCTTTGCCCACATACAAGGTAATGTCTGAAGGCATTGATTTTGTAAGAACCCAAATCCCCCTCCCCCCCCCCAACCCCAATGCTTTATGTTGAACATAAATATATTTTGCTTCATTTTTTTAAGGTGAAAGTTGAGAATGGTAACGTTCATGTTACAAAAAATAAAAAGGTTAGTGCAATACTTATTTGACTTACTTCACTATCATATTGTTTCAATCATGTGATACACAACAAAGCAAATGTAAAATGTAGTCACAGTGTAGTGTTGGTTTGCATAATGATAGCTTACCAGTTGTTCTTCCATGTCAGAATCTGACTAAACGTGTTAAAGAAATGAGCTGTAGAGTGCCTGGAGTCTGTCACACCATACTTTTAATTGGAGGAGGTGAGAACTGGACTTTTTCTTATTTGTGTCTTTGAATAGGTTCATATAATTATAAACAGCTACTGAAATCATAGACAGTGAGATTTGAGACTGAAATGCATGCGAGAAATAGCTGTTTCAAAAGGAATAAACATCCATAAACTCCTAAGAATGGATTAGCTTGTTGCTCTGACCACTATGCCTTTGTGTCAACAATACTGTATGTATTGTATTTTTATTACAGTGGCCAGTATTGAAGATTAATCTAATACAAACAATGAAAGGTTGTGTAAATTGCCAACTGTGAACACTCCAGTCAGCTGTAATTAAGCAGCTTTTTGTGCTGTTGTAAAAATGTAAGCTATGATCATATCTACTCCACTGCTACAAAACTTGAAAGTTAATGATAAATGGGCTAAATGGTGACATATGTACAGTATATTGTAAATAATAATTTAGTGTTTGCATGTATCTTGATGACATTTGGATGACATTTGGTCAGACACCCATGTGTTTGTGTGTGCTTTCTCAGGCCCTGCCGCATTGCAATGTGCAGAAACCCTTCGACAGAATGAATACCAGGGACGAATTATAATGGTCACCAAAGATGATCAGCTGCCTCTTGACAAGACGAAACTTAGTAAAGTGAGAATGAAGACCAGATCATATATTGCCTTGAATAGTTTATGAATCTACCTGTACTTGTCTATCTGGCGTTTGTGAGAAAAACTCATTTTCTATGAATCCTACAGGCCATGAATATAGAGAGTGAAAAAATATGTCTTCGATCAAGTGACTTCCTAAAACAGCATGGCATTGAAGTATGGACAGAAAAGGAAGTAAGCAAAATTTTCTACAAGATCTATATGGCCAAAGGTTTGTAGACACCTGACCATTACACCCATATGTGCTTTTTGAACATCCCAATCCAGATTTAGTCACTCTTTGCCATTATAATAACCTCCACTCTTCTGGGAAGGCTTACCACTAGATTTTGAAGCATGGCTGTGGGGATTTGCCCATTCAACCACAAGAGCCTTGGTGAGATCAGGTACTGATGTTGGGTGAGGAGGCCTGGGGTGCAGTTATATTCATCCTATAGGTGTTTAATGAAGTTGAGGTCAGGGTTCTGTGCAGATAATTCAAGTTCTTCCACTCCAAACTTGGCAAAATATGTCTTCGTGGATGTCACTTTGTGCACAGGGGCATTGTCATGCTGGAACAGGTTTGGGCCCCTTAGTTCCAGTGAAGAGAAATTGTAATGTCACAGCATACAAAGGCATCCTATACAATTGTGTGATTCCAACTTTGTGGCAAAAGTTTGGGGAAGGACCACATATGGGTGTGATGGTCAGGTGTCCATAAACTGTTGGCCATATAGTGTATATAATCAATGTTCACAAAAAGGTGCATATAGTTAATTGTAACATTTTTACTAAAAATAATTTGAAGAAGATGAAATGTAGCCATATTCTGCTAAAAGACAACCATCTACCCATTGACAACCCATTGGCCCTTGTCTATCATGGCCCCCTAATAATCTCCATCCCTGAATTGGCTATATCTCTCCTCTCCACCTATAGCTGGTGTGTGGTGGGCGTTCTGGCGCACTATGGCTGCCGTCGCATCATCCAGGTGGATGCTACACACTGGTGGTGGTTGAGGAGCTTTCCCCCCATACTATATAAAGTGCTTTGAGTGTCTAGAAAAGCGCTATATAAATGTAACTAATTAATAATTATTATTATTATTATTATCTAAATCATAAGGCAAAATCAAGAGAATTTTTTTTTCAATAGAACTGCTTTGACTTCTTTCTTTCATATCTAGCAGTTATGAAAGTTATAACAGATATATCAAGAACAATGGGCAAAGATTTGCCCACACTTTGCTAAAATTTGGGCAACGGGTTACAATACAAAATATTAGAAAATGTTTATATTATATGTAGAAAGTGAGATGCAAAACTTTACACTAATACCATTATGATCATTTCACTATTTATCTTAACATTTATTATTAAGCCAATTTGTTTCTTGTGATAGTGAAGGAACATTTACAGTATGAAAGCTTACACATCTTGTTGGTTTAAAAAAAGTCTTTTTCATTTTTCTTGCCAACATTTCTAACAAGAAGGAAAACCCAGAATTTTACCATAAAACACTAGCCTATGTTGGTGGATAAGACAGCAATTTAACTTTCAGACATGTGCCAAGCAGCATCAGTGCCTTTTATGTACTGCATCCATTCTCTTTCTGTTAACTGGCCGAAAAAATATATATTTGTATTTGGTCTGACCACTGCTTTATGTGAAAAAGCTCCTGTATGGCTCCTGTATCACTGTAGCAATGGATTAAAAATGATAAATTCTATGGATAAACCATAGATTTTGGCAGAAACCAAAGATGATTGAGAGAACACAAGTTAAATTGTTTTGCTTACAGGTGGTGTCCATAGATACAGAAGAACATACAGTCAGTTTTCATGATGGTACCACTCAACACTATAATCAGCTCTTGATCGCTACAGGAACAAGGTGAGGTCACTTAATTTCTTTGTGCATTTTCTGTTCTTACTATTTTTCTTCAGGTACTGATAGCTAACGATTCTGATTTTGTAGAGCTCGGAGTATGCAGTGTCCTGGTGCTGAAATGGAGAATGTGAAACTCCTGCAGAGATACAAAGATGCAGCTGAGATTTATCAGATGAGTGTAGGCAACAGGGTGGTGATCATTGGGACATCTTTTATAGGTATATTTTGCATTGTGATAAACTGCCTATAATGTATGTAACTCATTTTATGAACCCTGGATAACCACCAACGGCATCACGCGGATACCTTCTTGAACATGCCTAGACCTTTAACAAAGTCAGAAATTTACGTATGACACAATGTTTGCAATTTATTCCATTGTCAGGTTTCACTGAAATCTTCCTCTCGAGTCTGTACTGATTCTGAAGGAAGCCTAGCAGCTTATCCAGGGTTTATAAAACTACAGTTACATATTAGCATTAACTAGCAGTAAGTAGGCTTCTATTTTACCCATCTTAACCGCCAATAAGAATTACCTGCGTAAATTTTGCCAACAATATCATGAGGAACAGGACTCAACTTAGGACTAACTGAAAGGTGTTCAGAGATGGGAGGGGTGATGTTAACCTTGTAGAACCTGGAGAACGTACATGATGACACCCAGGTAGTGGAAGCACAGACTTGACAGAGCAGCCTGTCTATAAATGCTGACCATAAAAAAGAGATGTTCCAGCTCCTATTGTGACAGTGAGTGATAGCTAATAATGAAAACAAAAAAATAATGAATGCCAGAGTTCCATATTTTTCTACGAAAATGTTCATAATGAATAAAAAAATACACTAACCAAGATAGACGGCAATGAGGGGAGGTTATCCCCGGCTTTGAAGAGCAGGATACCTGTAGCTCTGACTGTATGACGGCTATATTTTATTGCACATATTCCACCATACATCTGGTGATTCTCCCCACCACCGGTGGTAAGGATGGATGGGTGAAATAGAACTGACTTTTATTCCAAATATAAAATGTACACATTTAATATTTGAACCATTTTCAAACTCAAAGATGAACCTCTTTTATTAATTCAGGAATGGAAGTAGCAGCTTTTCTGTCTGACAAAGCAGCTAGTGTAGCCGTTGTGGGCAAATCCGATGTGCCGTACCAGTTTTCACTGGGACCAGATATCGGCAAAATGACAATGCAGGTCAGAGAGTTTCTTTGGTTCCTTGCTGTACATTTTTCTGTGAAGGCGTCCATCTTTTAAAGTGTTTCTTTTAAAAGATGCTGGAGGAGAAAAATGTGAGGTTCTACATGAATAATGGTGTGGCTGAGATACAAGGGGAAAATGGAAAGGTAAGAATGCACAGATTAGAAAATCATTGTGGAAGTGCTCAAAAGTTTTTTTTGGTCATGACACATTTTTTTGCAGGTCAAGCGAGTTATACTGCAAAACGGTGATGTGTTGCCAGCAGACGTTGTCATTGTGGGAATTGGTAAGTACAAAAAGATTTCTTTTTATGATACAGTAGATCACATTTCTGTATATCTGATTCTTTATTTCTTGCTAGGCGTCATTCCAAACTCTGATTTCCTGAAGGGGAGCATGGTGGAAGTTGATTCACGAAATGCCATCATTGTTGATAAGGTAAGGTACTTGCTTAGAAAATATAACATATGCACAACTGGTTTTTGCAATTATATTATATATTTAAGTCTCAAATTTCTCTCTTTTTATTCATATGTCTAATTGGATGTATGATTATTATTTCTGAGTGATGAATGCTTATGATATTTGGAGAATCTATATCTATAGTTTCTACAAACTATCTGATTAATAATGCCAGTTTATATGGACTGAGGTGTAGAATCACTGTCAAGTCGATTGGCTGAACCAGTGATAAGATCAGTCTGGGCTTCACTCAGTAAAGGTCACCAGAAAACTTGACATAGGCCATTTGCATTCCTTGAGCTGATAAAAGGAGAAGAAAGCAAGCAAGGCAACAGGCCTCAGAAACACCCTAAAAGTAGTACAGTTTATTTATTATTTACTTTAACCTATGTTAAACCTTGTTTATTCTTTGAATAAACCTAGCAAAGCATCATTGGTGTATTTTGACAGACTTACTTTTAATTATCCAAGAATCCCTACAATATTAAATGTAGTTCCAATGTATGTTTTCTTTCTTTCTTTTTTTTTAAGTTTATGAGAACCAGCATTCCAGATGTCTTTGCTGCTGGAGATGTGGCATCCTTTCCTCTTTCAATCCATGCAGATAAAAGGGTCAATATTGGACACTGGCAATTGGCACAAGCACATGGTAATGCAGAAAGACAAATAAAATTATGAATAATAACTAAAAATAGGATAATTTCAATTCATGTTCTTTTCTGTTTTTAATCGTTATTTTAGGCCGGGTTGCAGCTTTAAACATGCTGAAGAAGCAGACTAAACTCCACACGGTCCCATACTTCTGGACCGTGTTGCTGGGGAAAAGTATCCGATATACAGGTGACTATTAGAAAAGCACTTTACATTGAGAGCATAAACCATATTTTTTGACCAAAGTGACACTTTTTTTTCTGTTTTAAAATATGTCTAGGTTATGGAGAAGGCTATACGGACATTGTTTTCAAAGGAAGTGTCGACGAGAGGAAGTTTCTTGCATTTTATATAAAGTAATTTGCAAGATATATCTTTATTCATTAAAATAAAAGTCAATAATGTCATAATCTCATCCTCACAATATTTATTGTCACCATACAGGGGTGATGAAGTTATTGCAGCAGCCAGCTTGAACTTTGACCCTGCCGTCTCAAGGGTGGCAGAAATAATGGCGACTGGGAAAAATATTACAAAGTTAGAAGCTGAGTGAGTGTCCTAATTCAGAAATTTATGCCTGATAACTAAACACCAGTATATAAAGGGTTCACATCCCATTTGTATTATATTCTGTTTAGTCAGATCGCACTGCCATCTACAACAAGTAGGTATGTTAGTACAGTTCAGAGTCAGAAAAGACTTTTTTTCTTCTTCTTCTTCTTCTTTTTTTTTATTTACATTTTGCACATTTTCATGTAAATTCTGCATATAATCTTCATCCCAAAGTATGATTGAACAACTCATATAACGTATCCCAGTTGTTTTGTACAATTAATAGAGTAAATGATTCAGGTCTCAACAAAACATGAAAAAATATTCAATTTGCAAATGTATTTTTATTAATTCATAAGTTTTAGTCATAAGTCCCAATTTCTGGATTCACAGATCAGAGGACCTTGGATGGTTGCAGCTCACTTAGATGGACCGTATGCATCACTACTGGTTACAGAAGATCCCTTTATTACTTTACAAAAGTCCTTTTTTTCTACTGGCAGTGAGATTGTGGAACAACACACAGCTTAAAAACAATAGCTATGTGGTGGATCATGACCTTTGTTTTACTCACCCATTTCATTTCTACTTTAGAGGACATATTAATCTCCTGATGCAAACCAGTTAAAGATTAGACATTGGCTCCAGCACCAGCTTTGGTACTGCACAAGTGGAAAAGATAACTTTTGAAGCCTTTCCTTTAATAAGTTACATTTATATGTTTGCTTTAAATTGTCCTTATTTTCAATTGTGACTGGACCTACATATATTCAAAATCATCTGTAGTTTGTGTTTATATACAGTATATTGTCTTTGTTGGACTGGAGCAACAGCCAAACTATTTCTCAGAGATGGCTTGCTCTTCTTACTTTAGCTATTGTATTGTAATGAGTTGTTCACATTTTGTTTTTCTTTCAGCGTTGCTGTTCTTTTTTCCCCCCATTTTTGTGATGGAAATCCAGAAAATGAAGACATATTTTATGCATTATTTAAGGAACTGTTTCCAAAAAACATTAGAATTATACAACTACTAATAATAATTATTACTTTTTGGTAATAATTACTTCTTGGATTTGTTTGTAGCTGTGTGTAGAAGTTAAAGGTTAAGTAGAAACCTCGTAGCAAAGAACGCATATGAAGCCTGTAGTACTTTCCAAACTTGCATGTAGTTAAGTTTAATATGCCTGTGGGTTTACGTTTACATTTATTCATTTAGCAGACCCTTTTATCCAAAGCCACTTACGAATGAGGAAATACAAGCGAAGCGATTTATGTATCTATGTTTGCGGGTTTGATGTATCTATGTTGTGATAAAAACAAATCAACAGAATATATGACATATGAATGAACTATAAACGGGTTTCGGAAGTCTAGTTAAAACTGTGCTAATTAATGATGATACTTTACAGAAGCTTTAGAAGTGTTCAACAGTTAGTGTTCTTCCAAACCTAAAATACTGTACTACTGGAACTACTGTAATTGTATTGTTTTAAGATTTTTGTAATCTATTAATAAAGAAGCCCACGAGTACCAGGCTCCTGTGCATTTGTCACTGGCACGGGAATGACGTGTGCTGGAGCTACCACAACTCTCCCTGGAGTAAAGGCACTCTGCAGTCTCACAACCGCAGAAGCCTGAGTCTCTTGTTGCCAGTGTGATAGTGGAGACGAGCAGCGGTGGCAACATGAGGCACATGAGGCATAGTTCAACCTATGCACAGCTCATCTGTCATCAACAACAAAACACACACACACACACACACACACACACATATATATATATATACACAAAAATAATATGTACAGTAATAAAGCATTGCTGCCTCACTAGCCAAAGTATTTCTCAGAGATGGCTTCCTCTTATTGCTTTACCCATTGTATTGTTAGTAGTTGTTTACATTTTGTTTTCCTTTTAGCATTGCTGTTATATATTGTTAACCTTATAATTATTATAATAATAATAAATAAGTTTATTTTATATAGCGCCTTTCTCAAACCCAAGGTCGCTTTACACAGTGTATACATATACAGCCGTGGCCAAAAGTTTTGAGAATGACACAAATATTAATTTTTACAAAGTCTGCTGCCTCAGTTTTTATGATGGCAATTTGCATATACTCCAGAATGTTATGAAGAGTGATCAGATGAATTGCAATTAATTTCAAAGTCCCTCTTTGCCATGAAAATGAACTTAATCCCAAAAAAACATGTCCACTGCATTTCAGCCCTTCCACAAAAGGACCAGCTGACATCATGTCAGTGATTCTCTCGTTAACACAGGTGAGAGTGTTAACGAGGACAAGGCTGGAGATCACTCTGTCATGCTGATTGAGTTAGAATAACAGACTGGAAGCTTTAAAAGGAGGGTGGTGCTTGAAATTATTGTTCTTCCTCTGTTAACTATGGTTACCTGCAAGGAAACACGTGCAGCCATCATTGCTTTGCACAAAAAGGGATTCACAGGCAAGGATATTGCTGCTAGTAAGATTGCACCTAAATCAACCATTTATCGGATCATCAAGACCTTCAAGGAGAGAGGTTCAACTGTTGTGAAGAAGGCTTCAGGGCGCCCAAGAAAGTCCAGTAAGCGTCAGGACCGTCTCCTAAAGTTGATTCAGCCACGGGATCAGGGAACCACCAGTGCAGAGCTTGCTCAGGAATGACAGCAGGCAGGTGTGAGTGCGTCTGCACGCACAGTAAGGCAAAGACTTTTGGAGGATGGCCTGGTGTCAAGAAGGGCAGCAAGGAAGCCACTTCTCTCCAGGAAAAACATCAGGGACAGACTGCTATTCTGCAAAAAGTACAGGGATTGGACTGCTGAGGACTGGGGTAATGTCATTTTCTCTGATGAATCCCCTTTCCGATTGTTTGGGGCATCTGGAAAAAAGCTTGTCCGGAGAAGAAAAGGTGAGCGCTACCATCAGTCCTGTGTCATGCCAACAGTAAAGCATCCTGAGACCACTTATGTGTGAGGTTGCTTCTCAGCCAAGGGAGTGGGTTCACTCACAATTTTGCCTAAGAACACAGCCATGAATAAAGATTGGTACAAAAACATCCTCAGAGAACAACTTCTCCCAACCATCCAAGAACAGTTTGGTGACGAACAATGCCTTTTCCAGCATGATGGGGCACCTTGCAACAAGGCAAAAGTGATAACGAAGTGGCTCGGGGAACAAAACATCGACATTTTGGGTCCATGGCCAGGGAACTCCCCAGACCTTAATCCCATTGAGAATCTGTGGTCAATCCTCAAGAGGCGGGTGGACAAACAAAAACCCACAAACTCCAAGCATTGATTATGCAAGAATGGGCTGCCATCAGTCAGGATGTGGCCCAGAAGTTGATTGACAGCATGCCAGGGCGAATTGCAGAGGTCTTGAAAAAGAAGGGTCAACACTGCAAATATTAACTCTTTGCATAAACTTCATGTAATTGTCAATAAAAGCCACTGACACTTATGAAATGCTTGTGATTATACTTCAGTAACAGTTAGTAACATCTGACAAAAAGATCTAAAAACACTGAAGCAGCAGACTTTGTGAAAATTAATATTTGTGTCATTCTCAAAACTTTTGGCCACGGCTGTACATGTTTATACCCCAAGAATCCATGCGAGTAAACGTATATACACAGATACCCATAAACATACATATCATATATGTACTCACATGCATACACAAGTACATACATAAACACATAAATACAAACATATACATATAACAGAGTAGAACGGGGAACTACTGAGAGCTGGCAGTGTGATAATGTAGTGTGAATAGGTGCATATTAAGTTTAGATTTAAACAGTGAAAGAGTTGAACATTCATGGAGGTATTGAAGCAAGGCGTTCCAGAGCTTGGGATCAGCAGCACTAAAAGAGCAGTCACCCATGGAAGACATGGATGTGCAAGGAACATCAGAGAAGACCAGTATCAGAGGAACGGAGAGAGCGAGGCAGGAGGTAGGGATGGAGAAAGATAGACAGGAGCAAGGTGCAGTGCTTTATATGTTAAAATGAGGAGTTTAAACTTGGGCACATTACTTGGGCGCATAGTGGCTTAGTGGTTAGCATGTTTGCATGTTTGCCTTGCATCTCTGGGGTTGGGGTTCAAATCCTGCCTCTGCCCTGTGTGTGGTGTTTGCATGTTCTCCCTGTGCTTACTCCGGTTTCCTTCCCCAGTCCAAAGGCATGTGTTGTAGGTTGATTGGTATTTCCAAATTGTGAATGTGCCCTGCTATGGGTTGGCTGCCTTGTTCCCTGGGATAGGTTCCAGGTTCCCCTGTGACAGTATGGAGGATAGATGGATAATTATTACTTAGACTTGTCTGAGTAGTTACTGGTGATGAGTGAATATGTACAAAAGTACCTATGTTAAATGGACCTGTGTGCCTGACTTGCAGCACACATGTAGGTAGGAGAATGCCATTAAATACCCTAACAAGGAACTGCTAGCAGGCCCAATGTTAAATTAGCATTGGGAACAATACATGAGCCAGAAGGAGACAAGGAAAAACACCAGAAGGGAAGTGAAGGGAAATTGTAATGCATATAAAGACATCCTATACATTATGTGCTTCTAACAGTTTGGGGAAGGCCCACATATGGGTGTGATGATCAGATGTCCACGAACTTTTGGTCATATAGTGTAGTTCCGCTTTGCGTCCTGGGATAGGTTCTGGATCCTTAACCAAAGTGGTTACTGAAGATCAATGAATGGTTGAATGTTGTATTATACTCAATAAATTACGTTCATTGATCATAAAATGGTCCATTTAAATTTGCTTTTCAAGAAAAGGAGTCCCTGGCTGCAAATAGTTTGCAAAACTCCAATCCTAGGAGGTCACCTTGAGCCTCCTGAGGTATTTCACCACTGAAACCTCTGAAGAGCGAAGTAGCTTATTGCGCCAAACGGCTAGTCTGAGGCCACTGCAGGGTGAAATATTTAACACTTTGGTACTTCCATGACTGAACTGCTAATGCTAAAACGTATATATATATATTCATACACAAATGAATACACATTTTACAGGACAACTGAGAGTGAATTGTCTCAGTGCTGCAGCTAGGGGGCGCTGTGGAGTCAGGATGGTGCCCGGATGTTGTTTTAGTTTCCAACATGGCGCGGGGGAGGTCTTGTTGCCGAGGGGTTTGACTTTTGATAAACGCATTTAGCCAGTTACTTTTTTTTTCCTTTTTTTTTTTCTTTTTTCTTTTTTAAACTAAACTTTGTAATCGTCTCACAGTTGAATAGCGCGCTCCGGGGAGTTTATGGAGTCGAGTGCTTGACGGAACCTACATTATACACCAGGTAACGTCTGAGTAGTGTGAACTTATTCGCGCTTACTTTATCGACCAGAACAAGTTTTTGGACTCAGATTTTGGTTTCGGTGATTCTGAAAGCTAACAGTTAAGCTGAAAATAGCAGCTAGCTAGCTAGCGAGCTAACTATTAGCTTACATGCATGGCATAGTCAGTTAGCCTAGCATATCCATTTTGAAAGTCGGGACGTTAAAAGCAGGTTTGTTGAAAGAATTGTTTAGTGTTCAATTATATGTATATATATATATATATTTAAAATACTACTTTAACACATCAGCAGCTTGATTTTTGTAGGCTAACGTTATTACTTTTAGTCAGCTTTGTTACATTTATTTATTTTTATATATTTACACTATCCTTTCGAGCTAGTCAGCTGTGTTCGTCTCGGTTAGCAAAGCTTCTTAGTGTGACATTGGTTAGTTAGCTAAGTTACTTCACGAATAGTATTAAGTTTTAACCGTTTATACAGCTGTGTTATCGTAAGAAAAAAGAACCGGGATCATAAACTGAGTGAGTTTTTACGGCCAAAGTTTTCCTTGTTGCCATTTATTTGTGGTTGACTGATCTGGTAAGAAAGTATCAGCGTAAGTTTGTTCTCTTGGTTAACAGCTGTGACGTTAGTTTTGTCGTTATCACAGGATATGTGAAGTAAACAAAAAACAAAACGGTAAGCTGAACTACTTCAGTTACTTAATATATAGATAATTACAATGTTGTCACTAATTTATGCCCCCCAGGCTGTGAGTTTCGGCTAATCACTCAGTCTCAGATAGGACAAGGAAGAAGTGGAGTTGATGGTCTCAGGAGTTCAGGGTATTTTCAATGGTCTAGATTTAACCCGTCTGTTGCTGATAGTATTTTTCTTTTGCCGTTTAACATTAGTATTGTTTTGTATCACCCAGATGAATGGTTTTGTTTCGGTCATGTTGAGACGGCTGAGATGGCTGTGGTCTCTGGAGCGAGTGTATACCATACAGTTGCACTCATCACGCCGTCTGTGTGATGAGTCGATTTTCCATGAAGCGTCTTGTTCACTTCTTATAAACACTTTCTCCAAGTGGAGTCCACAGTCAACTTCAGTATTACTTTAATCAGGTTCTACCAGTGCGCATTGTCAAGTAAGGAATAAAACACAAGGTGTGCCGTTATAGGAGAATAAACCGAGACGGTGTGATGCAGTTACCACACCAAAGTGGATTATTTTCCTTCGGCAGCATGTCCTGAAGTGTTTTATTCCCCTTATACCATAGAAATCTTCCGACGATTACAATCTTTTGTTCATTAATGAACAGCACATCATGCTTTTTAAAAACGTGTTTGCTGTCACGTCTAATGTCGCGTCTTCACTTATGATATTACGCAGTCCTGTGTTCAAGTTTAATAGGATGAGAAAAGTAACTTCTCCAGTCCACCCAGGATCACGGAAATGAACGCAAACTCGAGGAAACTGCAGTATTCGGAGGAGCTCGCAACGTTTCAAAATTTCCGCAGATTTGGGCCAAGACGCGTCATGACGCGCGTTCAGCGAGAGCCCTCTTACGATTCACGTGCGTCGGACGTGTGTGCGGGTAAAAGGTCTTGTTTACCAACAAACGTCACTGTGGAAGCCTCTGTGCGAAACAATTTTGTGCAGTTTCAAGTCCACCAGTTCAAGTTGTTTTCCTCAACAACAACAACAAAAAAAAAAAAGCAGAAAAGACTCCCAAGTTGCATCGCAGATTTTTTTGGAAATCCTGCACAGACTGCTTCCATCCACTTGTTACAAAGAAAATGCAAAGTCATTTGTACTGAAGACTTTCCCATGTCTGAAAACTCACCGGCTATTACAGCTCGCTGACGCCGAGACGTTAGATAAAAAGCTCGTTGTGGAAAACTTCACCACATCGACAAAGCACATTTTTCTAAGTCTGTTTTCCTAGTAGACTTGGATTGCGCGAGCGTCTGCTGTATAAGTCGCAGAGCTGTGAATGAGCTGTTGCTATACTATAGAACAGCTGTTACTATAACTTATTAAAACAAGTGCATTAATGCAAACCTGTCATTTGAATTATAGCCAGCACTACGTTTAGAGTCGCTGTTCTAGAAAATTAATCAACCGTAAGATTCTAGAATTTAACAGCACTGTGGTGTAATTACTGTTAAAGTTTGTTATAGTAAATGTATTACACTTATAAGCTCGGTTGTTTGGTCGCTTCAACTTCGTGCATAACTGGGTAAAGTTATTTTAATGTGGCACAAGGATTGTTTTAGCCACACACTAAAGAACCATCCAGTTGTAAAATGTTCGTCGTTCTAATCTGACATGGTGTGATGAATGTTTTGAGGGCTTACCTCTAGTATGTTACCATAATTATATGTCAGTGCTGTTACATCAGAAGATGATGGCATTGGTTTGTCTGGTAAAACACAGCCTGCTGTCTCAACATAGCTCAACACTAGGCTCGTACTCGTAATCGGTTATGTCATGAAAAAGGTGTCTGAAAATTCAGGAGCAAATGGTAATGTATTGAGGCAAAAAAAACCAAACAAAAAATACAAAACCACGATACAGGGGTTGAGAAAATGTGTAGAGGGTAAGGAATGTAGAATATGTGTTGTAAATAATAAATGCAAAATTAAGTATACGCCGTTTTGCTCTCACTGGTTTCTGACTTTTCGGACACCCTGTGTATTAATAGATTGATACTGTGGACGTTTTACCATCTCACTTTGTTTGAGTTTAAAAAAAAAAAAAAATAATAATTTAAACTGAGAAGCTGTGAAGCGATTATGAATAAATCATATACTCAGCAGCACACTATAAAGCACTGGTTCCCAACTTTTTTTTTTTTTCTCTTTCCCAGGAGACCCCTATTTTAACATTCAACATCCTTAATGCATGCAGTATTTTAATGGGTTGTGATAATACAGTAAACTGGGGTAAAAGATTAGGCAATTATTGTAACTAAAACTATATATGGATACACGCCAAGTTGAAACTCTTCTGAAGATCGTTATTATAAGTTTATAGGAACGCTTATAGCGACCTTTTTTTTTTGGTTTTTTTTTGTGCTTTGATAAATATCTTTGTTTGTCACTTCTCAGGTCCTTTAAAAAGCAGTGTAGGTTTTCTCGAGTCTTTTCCAAATGCAATCAGTCCACCTTTCACTTTGCTTTCTTTTTCTGTGTTCGTATTATTTCAGATTTAGTTTCTCCTACTTAAGGCAGCGCACATCCATGTGAGACAGCGTGTTGGACGATTTAGATGGATGAAATCTGTACTGGGCGCTCCACACATTCCTGGCATACAAGTGCAGAAACAGACGCTCGTGCAGAATGTGCCGTCTCCTTAGATATACAGCACTGTGTAAATGTCTTGGGCACCCTTTTTTTTTTTAAAAAAAAATAGATTTTTATTTTATGACTTCTACATTGAGTCAGTACAAAAACATTTTAGGTTTCCAAACTGGCTTTCCAGCACAAAATTAAATGTTACAGAAAAATGTTTGTATGTATTAAAGAAAGCGGCATGTTACGTAAGAGACACTTTTCAGACAAAAAAAAAAACACGATGAAGGCTGCTGGGTTTTGCTGCAAAAATAAGAAGCGAGTGCGAAAGTCAAAGTCTCCAGAAGAACTGCGGCCGGTTCTGATGCTCAATAAAATTTACCAGCTCATTTATATATATATATATATATATATATATATAGAGAGAGAGAGAGAGAGAGAGAGTGAGTATCTCAGAAAAGTGAGTACACCCCTCACATTTTTGTAAACATTTTATTATATCTTTTCATGGGACAACACTGACGAAATGACACTTTGCTACAATGTAAAGTAGTGAGTGTACAGCTTGTATAACAGTGTAAATTTGCTGTCCCCTCAAAATAACTCAACACAGCCATTAATGTCTAAACCGCTGACAACAAAAGTGAGTACACCCCTAAGTGAAAATGTCCAAATTGGGCCCAAAGTGTCAATATTTTGTGTGGCCACCATTGTTTTCCAGCACCGCCTTAACCCTGTTGGGCATGGAGTTCACCAGAGCTTCACAGGTTGCCACTGGAGTCCTCTTCCACTCCTCCATGACGACATCACAGAGCTGGTGGATGTTCGAGACCTTGCGCTCCTCCACCTTCCGTTTAAGGATGCCCCACAGATGCTCAATAGGGTTTAGGTCTGGAGACATGCTTGGCCAGTCCATCACCTTTACCCTCAGCTTCTTTAGCAAGGCAGTGGTCGTCTTGGAGGTGTGTTTGGGGTCATTATCATGTTGGAATAATGCCGTGCGGCCCAGTTTCCGAAGGGAGGGGATCATGCTCTGCTTCAGTATGTCACAGTACACTCCCCAGTGCCGGCAGCACTCATGCAGCCCCAGACCATGACACTCCCACCACCATGCTTGACTGTAGGCAAGACACACTTGTCTTTGTACTCCTCACCTGGTTGCCGCCACAAATGCTTGACACCATCTGAACCAAATAAGTTTATCTTGGTCTCATCAGACCACAGGACATGGTTACAGTAATCCATGTCCTTAGTCTGCTTGTCTTCAGCAAACTGTTTGCGGGCTTTCCTTCCATGGCGAGGCCTGTTCTGAGTGGAACCTGTCCTGTCAAAAGGCTGTATGGTCTTGGCCACCGTACTGCAGCTCAGTTTCAGGGTGTTGGCAATCTTCTTATAGCCTAGGCCATCTTTATGTAGAGCAACAATTCTTTTTTTCAGATCCTCAGAGAGTTCTTTGCTATGAGGTGCCATGTTGAACTTCCAGTGACCAGTATGAAAGAGTAAGAGCGATAACACCAAACTTAACACACCTGCTCCCCATTCACACCTGAGACCTTGTAACACTAACAAGTCACATGACACCGGGGAGGGAAAATGGCTAATTGGGCCCAATTTGGACATTTTCACTTAGGGGTGTACTCACTTTTGTTGCCAGCGGTTTAGACATTAATGGCTGTGTTGAGTTATTTTGAGGGGACAGCAAATTTACACTGTTATACAAGCTGTACACTCACTACTTTACATTGTAGAAAAGTATCATTTCGTCAGTGTTGTCCCATGAAAAGATATAATAAAATATTTACAAAAATGTGAGGAGTGTACTCACTTTTGTGAGATACTGCATACATATATATATATATATATATATATATATATATATATATATATATATATATATATATATATATATATATATATATAAATAAAGCAGAGGGTCATCACACCAGGTATTGACTGTTTTAATTTATAGCTGTTTACTGCTCTTCATAGTATTTTTTTTTTAAATGTAGAAATATTTAATTTCATTATTTTTGAAGGCATCTTTGCTCTACATCATTTCTTTGCATGTGCCTAAGACTTGAGTACAGTACTGTACATCCTGCATAAATACAACTAATGCAGATGCTATGCAGGTCTCAGGCTGATTCAGTCCTTTTTTTCACCTTCACTTGTTTAAATAAGCTACAAGGTTGAAGCTATTGCACAATCAGTGAAACACAAGGAATGTATGTTGATGTGTTTTATTTCACCGCAACGGAGGTCAAAGTGGGCATGAACACGCTGACACCTCATCTAGAAACAGAACAAATTCAGAGATAGCCATGGAATATTATAGAAAAATAGATTAAAGATTCAGTGTAACCATTTAATGTGTGCCAAATAACGTGGGGCATCAGTTTTTCAGTTGTGCAATGGATTGTTCAGCTCAAAATGCTTTGTATCCAAGAAAATTATATATATTATATATATTATACACACATATGTATGTTATACAGTACAAAATGCTGTAAAGCAAAGATGCCTTTTACTATAAAGAGCAGTAAGCAGTGACTTAACTAAACAAAGTTAGTCTTTGTTGTAGCAACCCTTTGCTTTTTAAAATGTATCAGTAGCCTCAGGTACAATTTGTGCAGTTTGATAAGGAAACTAATTGTTGCTTCACATGTGATCCTGCAGGTAAAACCTGACAGTCTTCATTATGTTTGTTGGTCTGTTACTTAATACATTACTTTCTTTACTGACATACAAACATTTTTCTTTACCATTAAATTTTTTTGTTGGAGAAATAATGTTTGGAAAACTAAAATGTTTTTTACTGACCTAATACTTCATAAGTATTTAACTAAAATTAAATAGGACGCCTAAGACGCTTGCATAGTAATACCCAAGCGTTACTTCATATAGTATGGTTTTATCAGTGTGGTTTGTTCATTTTTTTGTAATAACCTGATTGTTTAAGGCAATGAGCTTTGGAATACTTGAGGTTCGAGGTGCTCAAATTTCCTATGCTGTGATATGACAAGTAAAACCAGTGTGCATGTTTATGCACACACTGTGTGTTTATCCATTAGTAAAAGCATCTAGACTGGTCAAACATTCACTGATTGGGAAGTGGTCATACCCAAGTATGAAGGTCATTTGGGCTTGACTGGCAGCAGGCCAGGATGCAGCATAGTGAATTTAAAAAAAAATGTTTTATCATGGGTGTGGTGTGGCGGTGTAGGGTGGGGTGGTATTGAGCCTGCTGACCATCGACAACGGTGCAACATCACTGCCCATTGGTCTGTTCGGTTTCGGTGAGGTCATTGTGCGTATACCCAAGTTCAGGGCTTTCAGACAGTGTAAAGCAGTGTGTGCATAGCTCGTGCTATCTTTTGTCAGATCTTGCAAGCCAAATGGAAAGTTTTTAGCCCATAACAAATAGATTAATGTTGGGTACTGTGTTGTTTGGATATCAATAACAATATTGAAAGTGAAAGGTGAAGGCCAATGTATGGTAACCCATACTTGGAATTTGTCCTCTGCATTTAACCCATCCAAGTTAGTGCACACACATTAGGAGTTGTGAGTAGTGAACACACACACACTACAAACCGTGAACACACCCGGAGCAGTGGGCAGCCATTTTTGCTGCGGCGCCCGGGGAGCAGTTGAGGGTTAAGGGCCTTGCTCAAGTGCCCAATAGCGGCAGCTTGGCAGTGCCGGGATTTGAACTCACGACCTTCCGATCAGTAGCCCAACTTCTTAACCACTGCCCGGACAAATCGACAAATGTTCAACATACATGTCACTTCCTGAAACTGACAAGTCCTGAAACTGTTTCAGACAGGATGCAAAATTGTCACATCTTCATTATAATGCTATAACAAAATAACAAAGATTTGTTATGAGAAATAAATTAGACTTTATTAGAGTGTCCGTTGAAATTGTGCCGTCTTTACAGAACTGTCTGTCTACGATCGCTTCTGTATATTTCTGCGAATATCAGTCCCTCCAGGGTCTCGCAATTTTGCGATCGCAGAAATTAACACAAAATCACACAAACTCCACGATATTCAGAAGAGCTTGTGGTTTTTCAAAATGATTGCAGATTTGGGCCTAGACGCTTCATGCGACGTCATCACAGCGCGCATTCAATGCATGTTCGAATTCACACGCGTCGAACACGAGTGCGGCTAGAAGGTCTCATTTACCAACAAACATCACTGCAAAAGACCGTGCAAAACAATCTCATGCAATTGCAGTTCCGTCAAGTAGTTTTCTGCAAAAACGCACAAAGAACTCAAAAGTTGCACCGCAAAGTTTTTTTTCAAAAAATCAAGCAAAATCGAGCCTTTTTGGCTGCAACAATCACAGAAAACCAATGAAATCCTGGAATATATTAGTGTTAAATATAAAGGTCACATGACCAGGTATGCACAGGATCACTGTACTGTGCAGCCAATGAAACACTTTGAAAGTTAATGAGTTCAAGATGTCAATTGTGGTGAGAGCCAATGATTTCACCTCAAAATCACTGGGGATTTTCAGAATGTCCAGAAAGGTTTCTTTGATTGTTCTCTTGATTGTTATGACTTTTCTTTGTAGTATATGCATAGTTAGAATTCTTTCTGCTTTTGTTTAGGCTTAAACACAGGAGATCTTCTGGTTTAGCGATGGTATAACACGATGCGAGTTGAGAGGAATCAACCACCCCCACCCCACTGACAAACCCTGCCTCGTGTCCTGTGGTTCTTTCTAAAAAAAAAAAAGAAAAAAAAAAGACAGTCTACCAATTGGACAAATAAAGGAGTTGATCATGTTACTGTAGCAACCAGAACAAAACCTTTGTCCCTCATGTGTTTTAGCAAATACATTTGGCTGAATATTTGTCTCAACTTGTAGAGATTAAAGAAGAAAAAAAACCTTTTAACTTATTAGGTAGTGCTGAACAAATGTATAATGATAGGAGAGAAATACTTCCTAGACAGTGTTATGTTTTTGACCTTTTTGAACAAGTTGAACATCGCATTAGAAGAAACACAGTCACCAAGGTGGTGCACAGTACAAAGTGTCTTAATCTCATCTGTCAAACGGCACAGTGCTTTCTGTCAGCGTTAATACGTTCAGTCCTGTTGTCTTCCCAATGATAGCTGGATAACGTTCAAAAGGTTTAGTCAACATTTGCATCTTTAGTTGCAGCCCCACGTGCAAACAGATAAGTCTGTGTACCCAGGTGAAATATGCGACCTGCGATCAACAGCGATGCTATCCAGCCGTCACACCAAGAGGAACAGGAAGATTAACCAGAACAGCGTTTTAATATCGAAACCAAAATGATGAATGTGTTATTGTGCTTCAGTTATGAAAACAAAACCTGTTGAACAGTACTTTGTACAAGTACATGTAGAAAAGCATAGGTAATCATCTGATGTCTTTTACTGGTCTTGACGGGGGCTGCAACTAATGATTATTTTCATAATCGATTAATCGGGCGATTATTTTTCTCGATTAAAAGCCACGTTTTCAATACCGTTTTTTTTTTTCGTTTATTTAAAATACATTACATTAGCAGAACTGTTTGTGTAATATATATATATACATATATAAAAATTGGACACACACACGGTTCCCTCCACTTTTGGTAAATATGAGTAAAGAAGGCTGTGAAAAACTGTCAGTATTGTTTAACCTTTTGTTCTTTTGTTAAAAAAAAAAAAATACTCCGCTCTCATGGATATCAAACAATTGCAAACAAAACACAAGCTTATCAAAAAAAAAAAACAACTTTGTTAAATATTGGTGTGCAACAATTATTGGCACCCCTATGAATATGAAGTATATTCCCATTGATCTTGTACCTTTTTATTTATTTATTTATTTTTTTTAGGTACAGTATACCTAGGTGACTAGGAACAGGAAAGTGTTCAACCATGACTTCCTATTTCACAGGGGTATAACTATGAGGAAATACACAGGCCAAATTCCCTTAGTCATTCATAACAATGGGTAAGACCAAGGAATATAGCTGCGATGTGCGGTAAAAGGTTGTTGAGCTTTGGTGAGCTTCACCAAAACAGAGCTGGTTTTGGTGCACACAGAGAGGTAGCCATATGGAGAAGTACATATGAAGTTAAATATGCTGGTGGCTCTTTAATGTTTTGTGGCTGTTTTTCTGCCAGAGGACCTGGACATTTCATCCATGGTTTACTAATAAACGACAGAATTTATGTGCAAATACAGCATATGATAACAAGAACCTTGGATTAAAACGAAACCTTTTAAGCAAGTCGCACCAGTTTCCCCAACCCCTTGCACTCAGTGGAGCATTTTGGATATAAACATAATTGGTGCTCGTGCATCACTCTCGTGCTTCTGTGCTACACAAGCTAAAGTTTGCAGGTTACAGTTTCTTCGTGGCATTTAATATAAAATTCTCCCCTGCCTTAGAGTACTTGGGTCGCACACTTTTTTTCCCGGCTCTCACTTGATTACGTCTGATGGTGACCGGGGTCATGTTGGGCATAAAAAGTAACGCTGACAAAAACAGTACAATGAAGAAATTCATTGTTTTGACTCTGGGTATTCTGCTAGCAGTGTCGCATTACATGCGGTTGACGTCACGCACCATCGACTGGGAAACAGCTTATACTTGCGGTACTAGTGTTCCATTTCAGACAGTTCAACCCTTCTAAAATTCATACACTAGACGGTAGAGTGCATAGTGTAAGTGCATAGTGTATAGTATGTCATTTGGGACAGAACTTTTTTTCAGGAACAGAAGTAAAGCAGTGAGTAAATGTGCCCCGTGCCGTTCTCAGACCAGCTAATCGAGAACGAGATTCGTTGACAATGATTTTCATAATTGATTATTATCGATTTTATCGATTATTTGTTGCAGCTCTAGTCTTGACCCACTTCAGTTTGCTAATAAATGTGATCAAAGCACTGGAGACACACCACTTAACATAAACTTGTCTAAAAGCGATGCTAGAGTTTTATTTTTTGATTCATTTCTCAGCACCGTGAAAACATACATCACGTATTTGACCCTGGTGTCGATGGCTGGATTATTATTTTCTCTCTAATAGGTTCCTGAGTGTCCTTTAATGGCAATATGTATGAAAAACATTGTCGTATAGAGTCGCACAGGCACCGTGTTTACATTTGTCATCGTTATGAGTGCTAAATATGTTAATTTAAATAAGTTAGACAATTACATATTTAACTTCTCGTTTACACAGGTATGCGCATGATATCGATATGGGTCTGTTGAAGGAAGGAGACGCAGACAATAAGCTATCGGATTAATACGTCTTAAAATGTTTGGACGGTTCAATTGTAGTCGGCACAAAAAGGCACACTAGTCTGTTCCGAGATGGGATGTGATACTCTTTAAAGGATTTTTGTCCTGGGCATTTGCTTTGACATCACTTTGTTTTCACAGGGCAACGTTTTCTCTGTTTAACAGTTTTTAAAAAGCAGTGTGCGCAATAATACACTCTGGTCATGATTCGATTCACGATGCTGGCTCCATGATTTGATTCAGTTCGATCCGGAGGATATTTTTAACAAAATTTGAACGAAGAAAAATTATGACTGGAATGACTGTTTTTTTTTTTTTTTCTTCTGAATAATAAACGATGCAAAACTCTGTGCATTTCTGTCTGTATAAAACTAAACAATTCAGAAATTGCTACGAGCAGAGGTTTAATGTTATAAACAAAATGTACTATAGGTATAGCAGTGCCTGAGGTGTCATTCCTCCTGAGGCACTCGATTGCCTCGGGGTGGGACTGATGTAATTTGAAAGCTACTCAAAAGCTTTTCTTAAGTTATAAAGTCGCTGTGTGACCGTATAACCTATAATGCATGTCGGTCGTCGTGATCCGGAGCGAGAGGATGAGTAGTACGGCCTGGTCTGTAGTCTCGGACTGTAGGTATACGAGGTCGGAACAACAGCGTGGGCATGTATAATGTCTAAAAAGTGTCCAGTGCATACACAGGGTGTAAAAATCCTAACAACACACAGGACCACGCGACTGTTCTGTTAACGTCTTTTAACTGTGTTTAGAAAAACTCACAGCTCAAATAAGGAGTGGTCCCTTACCTTTCCTTTAATGAGTAGCAGGGTTGTCAAGTTGTGCAGCAGCAGATCGTATGGCTACAGTCAGTATGTTGCCCAATGTGAATCTTATTTTTCTTCCACACATTTCATATAGATGTTATGTTTAATACATCATTCCCAGTCAAATAATCAGAGCCTTTTTTGGTAATATGACAGCCTTATGCCAAAGCCGTTGCGCTAATATTTCATGTAATCCTTTTAGTTTGGCATTTTGAAATATACTACTTGAAAAGAGCATGACACTGGCCCTAGTAATACATTCCCGCTGAGATCTTAAAGCAGAACCCATGTGCTTCCTGACATCTCCACAAATGATCTGATTGCACTTCAAAAGCTTTTTGAAAAGTTCTTTTCAGTACAGAAAAAACAATAAACAGTGGGTTTCCCAAGCCTGACCCTCCGGGGTGAGGAGGAGGGGGCTGCACCAAACACCTATAAGAGATGAGTGTTTAGCTTTAGGGAGTGTCTCTTATTCCTTCTGGGAGAGCGTGTGTGCTTTTAGTAAAACTTGCACAGCAGAAAGAGGTTCATGCTACGGTATGTAGAAGCTGATGACAGTTTATCAGAAACAGCTTGAACAAATTCCAAATTGTTTTAATGTATTCGACATTAAACCAAAACTTCCGACTTCAGACTGCATTCTTCATGTTTGTGTTTGAATGAGTAACTTTGGCTGTGCAAGCCTGTAGCATGTTTATTTCCACAGACTTGATAAATGAAGCAAATTAGAACCGAGATTCAAACTACCTTTATCGCCGGAGTGTAAATTAAGAAGGAGATGTTTTGCTAGGCACGGGGTTTTTTAAATAAATGTAACTTGGTAGTAGTAGTAATACTAGTTAGATATGTGAGATTGCGTGTAAAATGTGATCATCCTGTCGTGCCTCCTAAATATGGTCGATTGATGAGAGTGGTTGCCGTGGTGAAGCGTACATATCGCGTGTTGTGTACAAATGGGTTGTGGCTAGCATTAGGGTTTAGTCGTCGTTGTTTTTTAAATTAATATTATCAACTGCCTGTTAACAAATTAATTGAACTACACGTGCATGTCCTCTGTGGTGAACAGCAGCGAAGATACTTATTGAATTTTTGGAACGTGAGCCCCGATAAACCACACACTGTCATTTTCTTAATATAAATCTCCGTTCAAGTTTTGAGAGCAAAGACGTTCGTGGCTTTATCTTTTTTTTTTTTGTTGCTCTGCTCCAAATTATATTTCATATGGGATACAAAATAGTCGGAAAGCAAACACATATTACGAAACACGACTAATTTTCGTTGACCTTCGCAGACACCAAGTTTTCCGACAGACATTAAAATCTTTTGACTTGATAGCCATCGCAATGATTGGAATTTATTAGCGATTCCTCATACTATCATCTATCGTCCCAAACCTGGTAGTGGTAGTTTTGGTGGTATTTTTACCTTGTGTAGAACAAGTATCATGAGTACCGATGGTCATGCTCTCTTCTCTTCTAGTTCTGATGCTCTGCTGCAGCCATGTTCACCAAGAAGAAAAAGCAGCGCATTCAGATCTCAGCTCCGTCCAACTTTGAGCACCGTGTGCACACTGACTTTGATGAGCAGGAGCAGAAGTTTGTGGGGCTTCCTCGCCAATGGCAGAGCCTCATCGAAGACACGGCCAAAAGGCCCAAGCCCTTCATCGATGCCACTGTCATCACCACTGTGGAGCCTCGCAAGGTAAGCTTCTGGTTGCCCACATTGGGGGAATGAGTATTATTTCCATATTAATATTTTGCTCTGAAGCAACCACATAGTCATAATCGTTGTAGATTATGATTTTCTCCACATTTCTTAGTTAATGTCAGTTGAAATGTGGGTTTAAATGGAAGCATATCTGTTCATTGAAACCGATGAGTAAGAGACACGCCAGAAACACTTGTGGTGAGGTTTGGGCATATGAGTGTATAGTAAATGTTTATTCTTAATGATCAGTTACTGCATCAACATTAGAGAGCAGAACTTTACTATAAAACAGTCCTTGAAATCAGACCAACATAAATATTTATGGCATTGTTGTCTAAGATGTGCTTTTAGATATGTATAGTCCACACAAATCCCTGTGGTGCAGATGCCATGCTTTTTCT
This sequence comes from Cranoglanis bouderius, assembly GCA_023630585.1. Classification (NCBI taxonomy): domain Eukaryota; kingdom Metazoa; phylum Chordata; class Actinopteri; order Siluriformes; family Cranoglanididae; genus Cranoglanis; species Cranoglanis bouderius. Next base: position 5,155,863 of record CM042548.1, on the reverse strand, counting down.
TTGGTCCATGCTAAAAAGGCAGCAGATCATTGTTTAAGAGTCGAAGATAGTGTCTGGTTTGTTGACTTTTGCCCCTTATATTTGGTGCAATGTCCATTTTTTCAGGCCATAGTGCGAGGCAGCAAGATCGGGGTTGATGGCTCTCTAACATGGCTCCTGGATGAGTTTGAAACCATGTCGGTGATCCGTTCAAACTCGCTGCGACGGGGCAGTCCTCCCACACAGCCTCGCAGTGACTCGGGCTCCTCTGGGATGCAGGAGAATGGGGAGCACCCTCACCGGCACCATGAGTATGCAGGCGAGAGCAGAGACAGGTAAATGCTGTCTTATATTGTGCTTTGTTTCCTTCGAATGTCCTCTTTCATTTTAGACAGCTGATGCTTATTCCTTATTTGTTTGTGAGTAGAGAGAAAACGCGTCCCGATTCTCAGAGACCAGCTCGAGCCCACCGAGAAGACGGGAGACCAATGCAGCCCCACGGCCAAGAGCCAGGCAGACGCAAAGAGCAAGAACGACCCACTGGACCTCCCCCACCACCTCACAGAGAGCGAGACAGAGATCGAGACCACCATAACCCAGTGGTCTGGAGGGAAGTGGCCAATGACAAAAGACCAAAATCCAGCTACACAAGTCAAGACGAAAGCCCACAGTCCCCACGGGACAAGAGACCGCTCTCTGGACCAAATGTTCGAACCCCCAACCTGCCTGTTACAGAGGGGGTGATGAAGACAGCACAGCAAAGCCGGCCATTTAACACTTACCCCCGCACTGAAAGTGACTCAGCAAGAAACCCCAGCAGTCAGGTGAGTACAGACCAGAAAGCAAGAAAACTGACAGAAGATTCTTAACAGATTCTGACAATATGTATATATTCTGCTCTCTGTTACTTCTCTTTATCTCCTTTTCCATTGTAGGACCTGAAGCCAGGCAGGACTCACGACCCTCCCCCGAACGGCCCATCCAGTGGATCAAGCCGCAGTGGGAACAGTGGGGGTAAGGGCTCCTCACAGCAGCATCATGCTTCTCACCCTGCTTTGGGTCCAGAGCCCCCCTACAGCCAGCCATTTCTACTAGCATCCCGTCCCCTTGTGCCCTCTGGACCACCCCAGCAACCCCAGCGTGTTTCTCACGAGCAGTTCCGTGCTGCTCTTCAGATGGTGGTGGATCCTGGTGACCCCCGCACCTACCTAGACCACTACATCAAAATTGGCGAAGGCTCCACTGGTATTGTGTGTATTGCAACAGTTAAGAGCACGGGCAAACTGGTGGCTGTGAAAAAGATGGATCTTCGCAAACAACAGCGGCGAGAACTGCTCTTTAATGAGGTGAATTTTGTTGCAACTATTCTTAACTTTCTCATATTGAAAAAAAAAAAACCCTCATCATTTTGTGAGCTGACCATTGAAAGGAGGTTATCTTGGTTTTTAACCTCCATCATAGACACAGTTGCATATGTCGCTTTGCCTGAAAGTTTTTCATCCAGTGCCTTGTCAGTTAGTGAGCTTTTTTTAAATTCTTTTAGGTGGTGATCATGCGAGACTATCACCATGAGAATGTTGTGGACATGTACAACAGTTACTTAGTTGATGATGAGCTCTGGGTTGTCATGGAGTTCCTTGAAGGCGGAGCACTCACCGACATAGTCACACATACGAGGTAAAGTAACTCACAAAGTAACTTTAACCCACACTGATTATTTCAATGATTAGACCACCATAAATTTGTAACACTTCCTGCATTAATAATTCTTTCAACATATTAATGTAGTGAATCTGACTGTGTATATACACCGATCAGCCATAACAATAAAACCACCTGCCTAATATTGTGTAGGTCCCCCTTGTGCAACCAAAACAGCTCTGACCCATTGAGGCATGAATACCACAAGACCTCTGAAGGTGTGCTGTGGTATCTGGCACCAAGACATTAACAGCAGATCCTTTAGGTCCTGTAATTTGCGAGGCAGGGCCTCCATGGATCGGACATGTTTGTCCAGCACATCCTACAGATGCTCGATCGGGTTGAGATCCGGGAAATTTGGAGGCCAAGTCAACACCTTGAATTCTTTGTCATGTTCCTCAAACTATTACTGAACAATTTTTGCAGTGTGGCAGGGTGCATTATCCTTCTGAAAGCATCCACTGCCATTAGGGAATACCGTTGCCATGAATGGGTGTACTTGGTCTGCAACAATGTTTAGGTAGGTGGTACATGTCAAAGTAACATCCACATGAATGCCAGGACCCAAGGTTTCCCAGCAGAACGTAGCCCAGAACATCAGACTCCCTCTGTCGGCTTGCCTTCTTCCCATAGTGCATCCTGGTGCCTTCTCTTCCCCAGGTAAGCGACATGCACACCTGGTAGTCCACATGATGTAAAAGAAAATGTGATTCATCAGACCAGGCCACCTTCTTCCATTGCTCCATGGTCCAGTTCTGATGCTCACGTGCCCACTGATGCTCACGCGCTTTTTCCGGTGGACAGGGGTCAGCATGGGCACTCTGACCGGTCTGTGGCTACGCAACCCCATACGCAGCAAGCTGTGATGCTCTGTGTTCTCTGACACCTTTCTATCATAGCCAGCATTAACAATTTCAACGATTTGTGCTACAGTAGCTCTTCTGTGGGACCAGGCAGGCTAGCTTTCACTCCCCACACGCACCAGTGATCCTTCGGCACCCATGACCTTGTTGCCAGTTGTCCTTCTTTGGACCACTTTACTAGTTACTAGTTACTAACCACAGGCACTAACCACAATACCTGCCGTCTTGGAGATGCTCTGACCCACTCGTCTAGCCATCACAATTTGGCCCCTGTCAAAGTTGCTCAGATCCTTACGCTTAGCCATTTTTCCTGCTTCCATCACATCAACTTTGAGAACTGACTGTTCACTTGCTGCCTAATATATCCCACCCCTTGACAGGTGCCATTGTAAGGATATAATCAATGTTATTCACTTCACCTGTCAGTGGTTTTAATGTTATGGCTGATCGGTGTATATTAAAACTTTATAATATAGTATGCTCACCACTAGGTGGCAGGTTTGCACTCTAGTCATTGATTTCTTGTCATGCATCTTATCTTATAGTTTTTTGGAGTATTAGACTCAACCAAGCTGCTTTTGTTTTTGTGCCTTCACTACAGTATTGTATGTGTGCTGTACATGTATTTCAGGATGAATGAAGAGCAGATTGCCGCTGTGTGCCTGTCTGTCCTTAAGGCTCTGTCAGTGTTGCACATTCAGGGTGTCATCCACAGAGACATCAAAAGCGACTCTATTCTACTTACTCATGATGGCAGAGTGAGTTTTTCTCACCATTTTCAGAGCTATTTTTTAGTTCTTTAGTCCTGTAGAACCTGTAGCTTAAAGCACAGGTTCCCAACCCTAGTCCTGGAGTATCCCTGATGTGCACATTTTACTGTTTTCTTTGTTTCCAACACCCTTGATTCAATTAATCAGCCGAGCTGAAGTGGGAGTGATGGGGAAACATTAAAAATGTGCAGCACGGAGGGTACTCCAAGACCAGGTTTGGGAACCTGTAGGTTAAAGGATACCCTTGATTTAGAAAGTTATATAAACTTGTTAAAACCACTACCACAATTTTTCCTGTTCCGTATTGCCTGTTCCTCATGAAGCCTTCTCTATTGTGGTTTAAACTTGTTTTAGCAACACCTTCTGCTATAATGTGTTTGGAGCCTTTATGTATGAGAAAAAATATATGCATGTTGGCCTGGGGCAAAAATCAGCATCATAAACAGTGGTTGTACAGAGAGTTTGGTTTCAGTGGTATCATTGCCAGGCACTCATGGTGCGCCGAAAATGAGTGCCTGTTTCACACAGTGGCAAGGTTTCATTTTGTGGTCGCTCTAAGAAAAGAGGAAGTTTTTTCTCAGTAATCATCAGTTGTTTCTCGGCAAGATGTTGCGTTTTTTTTTTTTTTTTTTTTAATGTTTCATTTCCTTATGTCATGTCAGCCAGCCATCCTTGGGTCACAAATCCCCTTTTGTTTAGCTAGCCATGCAATGTAAAGTGTTTTCAGAAAATATGATTAGCCTCATAATGATTGCTACGTACTTAATAAACCACATGTTACAGCATTCAAAAGAATAGCCCATAAAGCACCATCCATATTATAATTCTTCTAAAAGCTGAGCACCCGTGTATCTGCTAATACACTAATGCATGCTTTTAATAAATAATTTAATGTTACTATATTACAGACAAATTACTTTTTGTTGAATGTGAGCCAAAAAAAAAAGAAATGTAACAAAGGTATTTGCTCAAATTGTAGTTGCCTGCTTGACAACACTGAATGGCATTGCATCAAGATAGAAGCTTGACAGGAAATGACCTCTTACTAGTTTTTGCAAACGTTTTATTACAAATGTGTTGAACAAGCCTGAAAACCCCCTATGTAATACAATTCAGTGTGTGAACATCATTTATCTAGCACTGTGTATTTTATTTGGTAATCGAATGATTATAGACACTTTCCATCTTTTTTTTTTAACATCTTCAGATAAAGCTGTCTGACTTTGGCTTCTGTGCCCAAGTTTCAAAAGAGGTCCAGCGACGAAAGTCGTTGGTTGGAACTCCATATTGGATGGCACCTGAGCTCATCTCAAGACTGCCATATGGACCAGAGGTGAGATCCTGTTTTTCTTGCCATGTTAAATTTATAAATGTGTGTTTTATCTTCAAGCATTATGCCTGGCCTTTATTTGCGCCTTACCTCACGGCATCCTGATTAATGGTTGATGGTGCATTAAGGAATCCTGAAATGATCTTTTTGGTCACAGGTGGACATTTGGTCTCTTGGTATTATGGTAATTGAAATGGTCGATGGAGAGCCCCCATATTTCAATGAACCTCCACTCAAAGCAATGAAGATGATTCGAGACAACTTGCCACCCAAACTGAAGAACCTTCACAAAGTAAATCCTTCATCAATCTTCCATTTCCTTATTCGTGAGACTTATGAAGTGAGTGTGCTTGAAACATTGTTTTATTATATGGTACGCTTCCTCACTCACCTCCTTTCCCTCTCACAGGTCTCACCACTTCTCAAGGGCTTCTTGGACAGGATGCTCGTCCGGGACCCTGCCCAGAGGGCCACGGCCGAGGAGCTGCTCAAGCATCCGTTTCTCTCTAAATCTGGCCCTCCCTCTTGTATCGTGCCCCTCATGAGGCAAAACCGCATGAAATGAGCGCAAGAGGGACATCCATTCAACCAGGACCCTCTGCTTATCAGAAATTACAGACCCTTTGAGGCAGGAGGCCTGCAGAAAGGTGCAGCTCTGCACACTTCAAGTTTCAGATCAAGTATTTGAAAAAACCAGACTTGCCTCCAAATACTGTAAACACTGCTGTTGGCTTGAGCTAAGGCCTTTGGAAAGGACTAAACGAAAAGAAGCCCTACAATGACAACACTGCTGATTTTACACTAGTTGTGTGGTCACTGGAAACACGCCATCTTTGGTGAAGTGAGAATTTAGTGTCAGTGTTCCTCTTTTACTTAGGAGGGGTTTTGTATGATTTTGCAGTTTGAACCATCTCTCACTGGCTGTGTTTATGGGTGAAGCAATTAATCTCAGACTTAAAATGCTTTAACATCTGGAACTTTCTGGAGCTGCTGTTTCACAGTAGAAGCAGTGCTCTGTTTCTAAACTCAAACTTCACCTCCTGCACCATAACCACTTTCTGACTTCTAATCAGTTTAAAGAGGAAAATAACTACTGAAGAGCTATATTTTACTTTATCAAAAGAAAAAAAACACTAGGCTCCTGTTACAACACTAGACTAGGTAAACACTGGATGTGTGCTTTTAATTCAGACCCTTTCCAAGTTTTGGGGTGTTTGATAAAACATAGTCACATGTCATTTTAATAGATTTTTTTTTAAAAAATTTATTTTATTTTTTATTTTATTTTGGGTGACAGTGAAGATATTTTAAGCACTGTTCTAGGATTGAAGCTACACTCCTGTCCATTTTTGAATCCAACACACAAAAATCCATCTCCTCTTGGAAACAGGATGAAATATTACCAGATATATAAAGGGATCTCTTACCATGTAGCTTTGCATCTCGACATGCTGTGTACATTCTTGTGCAGAATTCCTTTAAGATGTGAACTGTACGAGTGAAACATTCAGGACCGTGTGAACGTATAACTTGGGCCTGGACGTCAAATTTAGGTGGTGCTCGTGAAGGCTTCGGCAATGAGAAGATGAATCAGATGCATTAAATCGAACACTACCCTGTAGCACTCTTAAGACTGGCGCAGTCTCATGTTACTAGGGCTAAGTTTGTTAGGGCTAATTAACAAGGGATATGATCTTTAGCAGTTGATACTTCCCTTAATTTGACTGTTCAACAGCTGCTGTCCCCGTGTGCTGCTGCATATAAACACTAACAAGACACACATACGGTGATGCAGCTATGGGCTTGTATGAGCACAAATGTCCTATTTCAGTGCAGGGCTGTGTAACTGTGCCTTTATTTTCTAATCCTGAGCTCCTGAGGTTGGGAGCACACTAGCTTGCACCTAGACAGCAACCAAAGATCTGACACTAAGCGAGAGAACTGAGGGGAAAACTACTGGCGTGAATCACTCTGGACGTATTTCTGAATTTCACACTACATCACGCATAGCGTTTGATTGTTCCGTTAAACACGTTCAGCCTTCAAGTTGTGGACTGTAGAGACCTATGAAAGCAAATCGATCTGTCGGAAGATGATTTTGAAGGTTGCGTATGTCATTTATGGTGTAAGTAATTTCACTGTGTCAGAGGTTTAATCTGATGAAATATTATTTGAAAGATCTGTAGAAAGTAGGAAGACTTGAAGAAGTAGCGTCGTAATGTACATAGTTTGTGAGATATTTTAAAAATCTTACCTGATGCCTTAACATCTCTCATTGTAGGCACAAGTTCTTTAAAAAAAAAAACAAAAAAAAAACAATCCCTGTATAGATCTAGAAAAAATTTTTTTTTTTTTTTTTTTTTTTTTGTTGTTGTTGTTTTTAAACTAATAATACTTACCTGCAGCTTTTATCTCATATTAGAGTGTTCCAGTTTTTGGAGTTGGAACTAAAAGACAATCAAACAAATCTGAGTAACAAACAAATTTATTACATTTTAATATCAGTGAAAGTAGATTTACTTAGGCCTGTGTACAGATGCTTCTTCAGTGACCAAATAGCATTTGTAAAGTCACAAGCCTATTTTTTTTTTTAAAAATGGAAATTGTTTGTAAGTATTAAGGGCACAAAAACAGATGTAGATCCAGGAATACTGATCATTCCTTCAATAACAAGCAGCCTTAATGCATTTAAAT